>BSYO01000027.1:4340487-4892188 GCA_033239525.1 Nepenthes gracilis | reverse complement strand
CAAACTCAACAACCATCTTCTAATACACATGAACTAGCTCTGAACCAAACCATAGAACATACACAAATTAGCCCAATGTAAATCAATAACAACCAACAAACAGTAGCCTTAGACACCAAAGCTTACATCCAGATATGCATAGTGAAGCTCAATCAGCTCATTTTGACACATATTTCCTATTTCCAGCAACTGATGACACACTAGTTTGTAGATCGACTAGAATTAGAAGTGCTCCATAATATTTGAGATTTTCATTATCAGCAGGTGGTTCACACTTCACCTACTCATTCAATGTACCAAATTCTTCTAGGCAAACCATATTCTCTCATAAACTCCATATCCTATCAAAAATTGTCTCATAAAATTTGCTTTTTTTCATCTCTATCACCGCTTATACTGAACAACACACATATTCCCAAGCCATTCGTGATCCTAATTGGCATAGGGCCATAGAAACTGAATTGAAAATTTTAGAACTCAATATAACTTAGGTCATCGCCAGTTTATCTCCTAGAAAGAAAGCTATTAAATATTGATCTATTTACAAATTGAAATTTAGTAGTGATGGAAGTATCGAGAGATACAAGTCCATATTGATGACTAAAGGATACACACAACAAGAAAACATAGATTATCATGAAACTTTTTCTCCTACTACTAAACTCGTTACGTTTAATGCCTTTTAGCTGTGTTAGCAATTAAATATTGGTATTTATATCATTTTGATGTCAACAATATTTTCATATCTGGAGACTTGGATGAGAAAATTTCTATGCAAAAACCTCCTAGGTTACACTAAATGTAAGCCTCATAAATATGCAAGTTGTTGAAAAGTATCTATGGTCTTAAATAAGCTTCTAGGCAGTAATATTTAAAGCTCTCTACCTCTATTATTGCCTTTAATTTTATTCAATTCAAGGCTGATTATCACTTATTTACAAAACAAAATGACAGGTCCTTTATAATTCTCCTTATATATGTGGATGATATTATTGTGGCTAGCAGTTGCTTAGAGTCGATGTTTTTTATTAAATTATTTCTTAATCAAACTTTCATGATTAAAGAATTAGATATTTTAAGATATTTTCTTGGGAATAAAAGTGGTACAATCTTCAAAAAGTATATACATTTATCAAAGGAAATATACTTTTGATATTTTAGTTGATTTTGGAGCTCTCGGTTCTAAGCCACTTAAACTTTTGATGAATCAAAATTTGAAACTAAGTAAAGAAGCCGGGTCCATTTTACAAGATCCAAATGTGTATAGAAGATTAGTTGAAAGATTATTTTATCAAACTGTGACAAGACCAAATATTTGTTATGCAGTGTAAGTTTTAAGTCAATTTATAAATCAACTAACTTTTTGTCATATGAATTCTGCTCATCAAGTTTTACGGTGTATAAAAATGAATATGGGGCAAGGAATATTATTTTTCTTTACTTCTGAAATACAACTTATTTTATAATACTGATTGGGCCTTATGCCCAGATACTTGAAGATCTATTATCAGTTATTGTATTTTTATAGGAAATTCTCTTATTCTCATGAAACTCTCTAGTTTTTGAGAAATCTAAGAAACAATTAATAGTCTCCCATTCTTTAGCAGAAGTAGAATGCCGATCTATGGCTACAACCTGTTGTGAATAAACTTGGTTATGATATATTTTGAATGACTTACGAATTTTACATTCTAATGCAACTTATTTTTTTTATGACAATCAAACTACTATTCATATTGCAACAAATCCGATATTTCATGAACACACCAAACATATTGAACTGAATTATCATTTAATCCGAGACAATATTCAAGATGGAAGCATTTGCACATATCATGTCATTACTCATAGCTAACTAGTAGATGTTTTTAAAAAGATTATACCGTCTTATCTTTTGAATTCATATTTATCCAAGATGGGTATTATTAATCTGTATGCTCCATCTTACGGGGATATCAAAAAATATCTTATTGTAAATATAAATTTTTTCTTTCTTTCTTGTAACTTGTAACTGTTTTTTATTTACCTTTGGGTGGTAAACCGTCTACAATTTGTTAATTAGTTATAATTATTATTATGTTAGTTTTTGAAGAATACCCTTTCTTTTCTTTTATTTAAAGGATATCTATTCTATGCAATGATTGTGAAAGGGTCATTGTCTTCCAACGTATATCAATTAATCACTATTGCTGATTTGCCCACTCTATTTTTGCATTCGTTGTTCTTGGTCTTCGATCTCAGTTTTTTTGTCTTCCTTTCTCTCAAACTTTTTGCCATCTTTCATTCTCTTACGCATTTCATGTGGGCGAGATATTCTTTAGTTATTGTTACAATTGAATTATCTTAGACATTATTTGTATTTTTATTATAAGAAGTCATTTTAATAAATTTTTAATTTAGCTTATTCATCAAAAAATAATAATTTTTTATTTAATTTATCTTCTTAGAATTGAAAAGAAAAAGGAGAATACATACTTTTTTAAAATATTATTTATAAAACCAATCATGTGGGGGCACTAGAAACAGAATTAAGGGATGCTTCATCTCTTAAATCGATAAAGGAAATTATTTTTTTAGATTTAAATTATTTATTTTTAAATAGATAGATATAATTTTAACTATTTTTAAAAAAAATTAAAAATTAAAAAAATTAATTAAAATTATTTAACCATTTTTTTAAAAGTAAACTGCTTAGATCTGAAAAGTGACTCCATATATCTCTTTAATGGAAGGAGGCCCCATCGTCCCTAACAAACCATATTAAAAAGATGGTGATGCATCTTTGGTTCTCGAGTTATGGTACGGATTAAGGAGCATTCGATTCTTTCACTACGGGTCGAATTAGAGCGGGTCCAGTCTCCATCACTATTAACTTGAAACTTTCACATCACAAATTATAACAGGAGATTAGAAGATGAAAAGTATTGTTCCCACCGTATATTCTCCAATGCTAAAGTCGAAAATCTTTATCAGAAAATAGAAAGACATTAAGAGGATGTGATGAATACATTTATGTATATAGCAGTGGATGGAGCGTTTGGATGCGTTAACTGTTTAGCAGTTTAAAGGTATACTTGGCAGAGGGGTGGCTTAGAGGTACGCCTGCGGAGGGTAGCTTAGAGGTGCATTGACAGAGAGCAGCTTAGAGGTGTACCCGGCAGATGGGCGACTTAGAGAAGAAAGACTAAGTTGCACTGGTGGGTCAATATCCTAGTTACTTGAGTAGAGGGTTGTCTCTTGAATAACGAGCTCCTAACTCCGGGACGAAAGGTTCATGGCTCCAGGACAAGCGGCCGAGGTCCTCCGGACAGAAGAAGTACGCTTCCTAGTAGGCGGAGGGTTGAGAGCCTCCGGGACTAGACAAAGGCTGATGGCCTCCGGATAGGAGAAGGGCTGATGCCCTCCAGGCGAGAGGAGGGCTAAAGGCTACCGGGACAAGGGGATGGCTGATGGGCCTCCAGATGGGCAGAGGGCCAATGAGCCTCCTGGATGAGAAGAGGGTCGAGGATTTCCTAGCCGCCAATCTGCTCTCGTTGGAGATTGTCTAGCAACGTCTACGCCTTTCTCCAAATCACATGGAGCCTGATGAAGCTTTTTCAACTTTTTCAAACTTATTCTTCCAAAGTTGATGGTGCCTAAATTTATAACGTGGCTTGCAGATGCACTATTTTTGTTGAAGTAATGTGGGACTCTTCATTTTAAAAAATTATATTAAATTGCAGGCCTACTGTGGGGCCTAACCCCTTGGGCTAATGGTTGTTGGACCCATCAGACAGAGGTGGTTATTTTTTAGATTTAGGCTATTGATTTTTAAACAAATAATTATAATTTAATTATTTATTAAATAATTAAAAATTAATTAAATTTATTTATTAAATTATAACCATTATTTTAAAAATATATGATCCAAATCTAAGTAATAATTTTATCTATTTTTTTAAAAAATAGAAACCATCTCGTCCCCCCTAAAAATCATATCAAATAAGATTTTTATCTCTTAAAGAGGTAAAAGAGATTATTTTTTAAATTTAATTTATTTATTTTTAAATAAATAATTATAATTTAATTATTTTTAAAAATATTAATAATACAAGAAAGGCTGGTCAGTGTAGATGATAGATGCACCGAGAAAAGGAGCACGTGAGGCTGCGATGCCCGTATGCACTACAGCCTTTCTGACATTCATCTAAATCCGACGGTCGATATCTTTTTAAAAATTGATTGAGAAAAATAAAAATAAATAAATAAATATTTTTTAAATTAAGTATAAAAAAAATTGTAAAACGAAAAAAAAAAACTTTTACATATATATATATTATATATATATATATATGAATTTCCAGAAAAGCCACGCCATCTTTTATGGAATCGGGGGGGGTCCTTCGCGGGAGAGGCGAAGGACCCCCCTTCGCGAGATGGGAGCCGTCGGATTCAAAATTCCGACGGCTCCCATTTTATATTAAAAAAATATATAAAATTTTTAAATATTATTTTTTAAAAATATTTTTTTTATTTTTAATTATAAAAATATAAATGTTAATATTTTTTTTAAAATTTGATAAACTTTTTTTTTAAAAAAAAAAGAGCCGTCCGATCATGATCGGACGGCCCAAAATGAGAGAAGGGGCGTCCTTCGCCTCTCCCGCGAAGGACGCCCCCCGGGTCCATCTTTTATTCCCTCACCAAATCGCCCTTATATACTTCCATCCCATCCAGCACACAGCAACGCCGTTGTATCTCAGTCGGAAAATTGGGAGCCACAAAATTTGCAAAACGAGAGTTATCGGAAGAAAATGAAGGCGGCGGAGCTGATATTCATTCCGTTGGCTGGAATGGGACACCTTGTTTCGGCGGTGGAGCTGGCCAAGCAAATAGCGGAGCGCGACGAAAGAATATCGATCACGATCCTCGTTATGAAATTCCGATTCGCTGAAATAGAGTCCTACATTCACTCTCTCCAGACTGACGGCCTCGTCGACAAATGCATCGAGTTTCTCGTGCTCCCGGAACTCGGAATCTCAATTGATACGAGTTCTAAGGACTTCGTCATGAAATTCATAGACGCTTACAAGCCCATTGTTAAGCAAACCGTCCAGGAACGGGTCATAAATCGACCTGACACAGAGGTTCGACGCTTTCGTGGGTTTGTGTTTGACATGCTATACATGGACATGATGGACGTGGCCAATGACTTGAATCTGCCTTGTTATGTTTTCTTCCCTTCCGGTGCCGGCTTTCTCTCCCTCATGATGCGTCTTCAGTCTCTCAGCGATGACCACGGCGTCGACATCACCGAGTTCACGGATCCGGAAACCAAGTTGGACATACCCGGTTTCAGAAACCAGGTCCCAAGCAAGGTTCTGCCATCGATGGTGCGGGACAAGGACTTTGCATCCTCATTCCTCCTCAACCAAGCTAGAAGATACCGAGACGCCAAGGGCATAATTATAAATACGTTCATGGAGTTAGAATCAGATGCACTTAACGAAGTATCCAAAGGGCTTGATATTCCGCGAATTTACCCTGTGGGTCCTATCATCAATCTTAAATCCAAAAACGGCAGCCGCCCGGACGGGTCCAACGGTAATCGAGATTCAATCTTGCTGTGGCTGGACGATCAGCCGCCGGCGTCGGTGGTGTTCCTATGCTTCGGGAGCATGGGAACCGTTGGTGTGGAGCAAGTTAGGGAGGTAGCCAACGGCCTGGAGCAAAGCGGGCACCGTTTTGTGTGGGCCTTACGTCGGCCTCCTAGCGGCGGTGGATATCTCGGTCCTCGTGATTACGAAAGCTTTGAGGGCGTGTTGCCTGACGGATTCTTGGATCGGACGGCCGGCATTGGAAGAGTTATCGGATGGGCCCCACAGGCTGCAATCTTATCCCACCATGCCACTGGAGCCTTTGTGTCGCACTGCGGGTGGAACTCAACGTTGGAGAGCCTGTGGTGCGGTGTGCCGATCGCGGCATGGCCCATGTACGCCGAACAACAGCTCAATGCGTTTGAGTTGGTGAGGGAATTGGGATTGGCCGTCGAGATTCGTTTGGACTATTTGTGGGACCGTTGGACTCAGTCGAGTAATGTCCTGGTTAAAGCGGACGAGTTGGCGAAAGGGATAAGACAGGTGATGGATGCAGACAGTGAAGTGAGGAAGAAGGCAAAGACCATCAAGGAGGAGAGTAGAATGGCCATGGTAGAAGGTGGATCCTCGTATACTTGGTTGGGCCATTTTGTTGAAGATGTTTTGAGAACATAGTAATCATGATGTTGTGGTGTTTAATTTAAATGTTGTTTTAATTGAAGTATTATATATATATGATGATTGATGATAAATAGGAATATATTAGAAAATGTATTATATTAATATATGTACACTAAAGTAGTTAATTAGTTCAGATGACAATAAATTCACATGAATAAATAATCCGGACCCAAATCATTACCATACAAACCAAAAAAAAAAAAAAAGGTTTAAGGGGTCGAGGTTTATTCTTCTAATGGTTATTTCGATACTTATATACTAGATATACTATGTCAGTTGATTTAGTAAAATTAATTATTAAATAGATAAACAATTAGGCCTGTTGGGTCCAGCGCTGGACGCCCAAGAAAAACCAAAGCCCAGCCCAAACATACGGGGTGCCCACGTGACGGCCCACTAGCAGCAGTTTGCGAGCGCCCTATGCAGCTTGTTAATGCGGCTGTCGGAAAACAGTAGGGAGTAAGAGGAACCTGTCAATAGAGAAGCAGTCAACGCTACAAAGCTACGTTTCAGGCGGCATTTACAGGTGGCCCACCAATCCCAACTTAAGGGGGAGACTAAGCGTGGCCGATAAGGCCCGATAATTAGTCTGCCACTGCAAAACGACATCTGAAGCACCGACAATCTCCAACAACGATCAGTGGCCAATGAACATTGGCGACAGGAGTTCTCGTACCCAAAATCCCCCGTCAAGGGGTCTATAAAGTCCCTCTTCTTCAACGAAGAGAGGGATCGAATTCAAGACAATCGACTCTGCGCCATAAGCTCTAAGCTTACCAGTTAGCTTCTAAGTCCAAACTCTTGAGCCTACTCAGGCAATGGGAAGTCAGCCACCCACTGCAGTGCACTCAAGGAGCCAGTCCTCCCACCACCCGCTCACTACTCTCTCTCTCGCATAAACAAACACGCACCATCCCCTCATTTTCAGCATACTTTTGCGCACCTCTTAGCCTGCGCCTCATTTCCGTTCATTGCGGGAACTTGCTGACTTGAGCGTTAGAGTGGCCTTGGTGGGAGAAATCCTGTCGGACCTCTGACCTCTTATTTATTGATTGTGTTGTGCAGGCCTCAAGTTAACATAGACGGAGACTAAACCTTTTCACATACGCTTTAGAACCGCTAGGAATTCAAAGGCTTCATAATCATACGACAACCGAGGACTTGGGACGCAACATTGGTGCCGTCTGTGGGAAACAGGACGAAAAGCCTAGCGTCTCTTTCTCACCTTCATTCAAAAACATCAAGAATGGTGAACACCAGGGCACGAGCCAATGCCCCATCGATAAACGTCATCGTTCGCAACGACAAACCCTCTATGGGAAGCCACGCGGATGCCCGTCCAGAGCCCGATGTCCATCACCTGGCCGTGAACATGGGCGACATGAGACTGGTACTCCAGGCCCTCTACAACCGGACGGATACCCCTTGGGTGGGGGCTGCCCCACCAGCATCTCAGGCGTCCTCCTCCAGGCGAAGGAGGCGTCACGCGACCGCCTCAGGGAAAGATCCGGCCGACCTGATAAGGCCGGGGTCCATGCGGCCTCCGGCAGTAGGGACCAATCTGCGTCTAAAAGCCACCCCAGCCGGGACAATTGGAGGGAAAGCCCAGAGCGGCGTAACCCCCGCAACTCCCGGGCCTAAGGGAGGCCGACCACCGTAGACTCCAACAGTGAGCAGCCCAACCGTTCAGAGAGCCACCGCCAACGACAGATCTAGCCATGCCCCCAGGACCACATGGAGCTCCGTGACATCATCAACACATGAAAGGGGGGGTCCGACCCGCCCATGGAGGAGAAGGTTAATAGGCTAAGTCTGAGTAGCCCATTAAGAGATCGTACTAAAAAACTCGGCTAAATTCGAGCAGTCCATTAAGAGGTTATACTTTAAAATTTGACAACGCGTCAAGCAACTCACAAGAGGTTGAACTTAAAAACTTAGGCGGCTTAAAAACGGCAAGTATGCAAAGACCCTAGAGGTAGCATCTTCAGCGAAAAACGGTCAATAGGTTCGGACACTTTGTTCAGGAAGGATAAAACTTCCTAAGAGTCTAAGTCTATGAAAGAACTATAAGTATAAATAAAGAAGAGAAGTTATACAAGGAAGGAATAACTTTCATTGATATGTATATGTTAAGTATAACAAAAAACAAAAAAGGAGAACAAAAGCACATATACAGTGGTGCACTAAGCCCTGGAGGATCCGGGCACAGAGGGGTCTAAGATCTAGTCCTCCTTCGAGCAGACAATCAAATCCGCTTTGCTGTCCGCACTAGCATTCCTCGGATAGAGTAGGGAAAGAGGGAACTAGGGCACCAACATCTTCCTTACGCAGCAACATAGTGCAATGCCATCCTAGTACTTTCACTCCAACACAGACTTGAGATCCTCAGCCTTTATTGAAGTTCTAAGCTCGGCCTCCAGACGGTCATTCTTGCTTTGGAGGGAAATGTACCGCTGTTGCTGGGCCTTCAATGAATCTTTGAGAGAGGCAATTTTGTCGTTGGCCTTAGCGAGTTTGAGCTCCAGGCACTTATTCCGCTCCTCAGCAGCCTTAAGGGTCTCCAAGCCCACGAGAGATTGAGCGGCCTTATCAATAATTGGAGTAAATCGCCCGATCAGCTCACAAAGCTACAAAATAGGGGTTAGCCATTAAAGTGCCGTCCAGAAAGCAAAGGAGCCTAAAGTAAAACAGAGATGTACCTTGGAGAAAAAGGTACTCTCCACCGGACTGTCGATTCCAAGAGCTTCAGATCCGGCCATCTCTGTCGTAGCTGCCTCCTGCACCACAAAAATCTCAGCCCTAGCCTCGACTGCGTGGGCAACTTCACCAATATGAGGGACTGGGGGCTCAATAGCTTCAAAATGATCATTGGCCCCGGTCTCCCCGTCAACAGCATGTGAAGTCCCAGCAACATCCTCAGCCAGGATTTCATCATGGACCTCGGGTGGGAGCTCAATTGGACTGTAGACTTGGACAGCAAGGCAAGGGAACTCAGTCATCTCACCAGTAGGCCACTCTACTGCCTAGCTTTCCTTGGCCTCAACAGTCTCAGCAACTATCATCGTGCACATCATTGCTGTATCCTTGGCCCGAGCTGCCTCAATTTCCTCCTCTGCCTGTCCCTCGACGATGTCCTCAAATGGATTGTCAATCCAATCCGAGGCCTCTCTAGTGAAAACAAAGGAAATATCATGCACGGGCTCCTTAAGAGGAGGAGGGGCAATAGAAGGCTCCGCAGACAAGCCTATGTCCTTGGAGGGCTGCTCCATAAGCTCAATTACAATTGATGGCCCGACGCGTTTACATACTCGGACAGGCCCCTTCTTCCTTATCAACCGCTCACTGATGGTCTCGTCATCATCGGAAGAGGAAGGGTACTCAACAATCACCGTCGAATGTTCCGAAGTCTCTGTCTGGTGGCTATTCTTTGTCCACTCGGATGCCTCCTCAATCCTCAGAGCCTTTCTTTTCTTCTTCTTCTTCTTCTTCTTCTTTTCTAGAAGAGCAGAAGAGGCACCAAAGTCCTCAAGTTGAGGCTCCCACCTAGCTTTCTTCATTAACTCGGACTCTAACCACCTATTCTTCTTATTCCCATTGAAAGAAGCAAGGTTGGCCGACAGTAAGTCCATAAAATCCTTCGCGGCAACCCTTTCCTCGGGCGTGGTGTCTTTGCAAAGTGCGAACTCCATGTTGCCCCACTCATTAGGGATGGCCTAATTCTCTTGGATCCCAAGGAAGAAGAACTTGTCCTTCCACTGTTTAGTGGAATCAGGGTTTCCACCACTGATGGCAATGAACTCAGGGCAAAAAGTGATCACAATTCAATCCTACCCATGGCTAAACCTCAGAATGGCCTTCAATGCCACAGTGTCGAATAACTTATGGTAGCAACGAACAAAGACACAAAGCGTGACCAGATACCTAACGGCGTTAGGTTGGAGTCTGACCACAGGGACTTGAAAGTCCCTCATTAACTTGAAGAACTCTAAGAGTATGGGATATTGAAGACCGCCTTTAAGGTGGGCATCGTAGACTGTAATGAAGCCGTCAAGTGGGCTGCAAAGCCCCCTCTTGAGCATCAGGGACCACCATGCCCATCAAACTTGGAATCCTATACCGTGCTCTAATAGCTTCAAGACTAGCCAAAGTTAGCGATGAGGCAATATCTCTCACTCCTGGAGCCATGGGAATATCTTGAAGAACAGAGAAGAGGAAGGAAATCGCCAGCGAACGCGTCAAAGTCGCAGAGAGCGTTTTGGAAGCACAAGAATTTTCAACACTTAGGAAATTCGAACGAAATGACAAAGGTAAAGGAAGGGAAGCAACTTAAACGACCTCAGAATTCAAAAGATGCGCCTCATTAAATGCCTTGCCACGCATCAACTCCCCATGGGTCGCTGGCAATAATAGCCTTTCCCTTCCCAAGGTTGCAATTAATGCACATTTAATGCGCTGAGCTAGTGCACTTTTAATGCACCAAATGGCGGCGTAGTACGACGCCTCGGACCCAAGATGAAAGTCCACAGACAACGTCATTTAGATGATTCATTCTAGCAATGCTTTCAGACACTTTCATCAGTCATCAGACTATGATCACTTCATCAGAAGGATTCTAGCTGAGCCACTCAGGAAAAGTCCGCGGACACTTGGAAAACTTACTATCGAAAAGAGGAACGATAAGCCGCGGAAAAAAAGGAACGTTCTAAAAGATCAGATCAATACCAGTGTCGCTTGAGGCATTTCCACCATTGCACATGCCAAAGGTTGAGATTCTTGAACCTCTTGGCATGCGGGGCTAGTGATGGGTAGTAATATCCAGGGTCCAAATAAGAGGCCTGAAAACTTAAGTTCACGTCCCAAGAGGCCCAAAGAGCTACATTGGTCTGTGAGACTAACTTAACTTAGAAGGCTCGAGGACTCCGTAAAAGATCAACAACTCCAATAAAACCTTGAGGATATGGAGAAGAGGATATGGCTCTAAAAGCCTTAATATTTATTGATGAGCAAGTCCTCAATTGAAGACCGAGGACATATGCCACTAAACGTCCGCGAACTTGATGAGGGTCAAAGCCTTCACCAAGGATGTGGACTCTAAAAAGCCTCCAATGATATGAGCGCTAAAAGGGAGCTCAGGACGACTGAGGACACCAGCTCAGAAGGATGACATTTGCAAAAACACACGCACTTTCTGCAACACGCAATCTCCACAGGAAATGATGGCTTGTAGAGCTGACGTGATCACTGTAGAAGTGACGTCTCACAAAGTCGGCTTGCTTGTATACAACCTTTCTAACATGGCAAGATGAATTTGTAGAGTTGGTGGTAGGCTTCACTACACACGCCACCTCCACATGGCTGCTCTACGTGGGGAGGTTCCACCCACTATTTAAGCATTTACTTGTGTACCTACCAAAGACCCCTAAATTTTACTTCACTTGTATTTACGCCACAACGAGAGAAAAAGCAAGCTACTCTCATTGTCAATTGAGAGAACACTTGTATTTGTAAGAGTGATCCTTGAAATTCACTATACATTTTATTCTTCACCATTTGTACTAGAACACTTGAATAGTGGAATCATTCTCGAACTCAAAGTCTCGTAATTTTTTTCTCTTATTTAGAAAAGGGCTTTCCATGTAAAAACGTCACGTGTCATTATCTCTATCTCTTCCTACTATTTACAAACTGCAATAGTGTTGCTCTACTTTCAGATTCTCATCCATACTGAGACCAAGGTCCGAGGACGTAGCAATATGGAACTGCATAGTAGAGCTCAAGTTCCTACTCTATGCTCCTCAATTACCGTGTTCCTTAGCTACCACCTTCCAATTTCTCCCTGCCCATTTCACTATCTCCACCATCTGCTATTGTCCCTCCGATGCCACTACTGTCATAACCACCGACACCGGCTTCTCCACCGCCGATATTAACTCCACCTCGTTCTCCCCACAACCAACTTCAATTAAAGCCGATCAGCTGCTGGACAATAGCGTCCTAAAGAGGGCGTTCAATCCATACGGAGCCGCTGCATACAACTTTATTTTAATGTTTGCCTACCGCGGCGGCGCCAATAGCTTTGCTGTCTTCGGCTTGGCTTTGAAACCACTCCACGTCTTCGGCCAGCTGACGTACAAATGCGACTATCAATCTTCTGACAGCAACGCCACCGTCACCACCGCCGGAGTAAAGAACCTCCTTGACTGGGGCTATGATACGTGCTCCATGACCGTATCATAGTAATCAATGGCAAGAAAGTGAAAACTAAGGGAAGGGGAGTTCTGGTAGAGGAGAAGCAGGAAACCAGAGAGAAGAGAGCACGCGAGAAAGAAAGAGAGAGATGAGTATGGGAAAAGGGTAGAGAAGAAAAGAGGGAGAGAGAGAGAGATAAAGCAAAGAGAAGTCAAAGAGAACAAGAGAAGAGGTGAGAGTTGAGGCAAATTATTTCTTTTTTTTCTTAATTTCCATTAACCAGTACATTTATAGAAAATAAAGTAATTGGGGAAGAACTAAACCAACTATCTAACAAACTAAAAGTAAAGTCATACACGTGCTAACAAATTGGAGAAAGGGAATAATAACAAAGGGGGAACAACATCACATGGGAGACAAATAATAGAAAAATAAAGGCTCGTAATATTGCCACCGTCATCAAAAGAACATTGTCCTCAAAGTTAAACGTGGGGTACGTGTGGTCGAGCGTTGAAGCTATTGCTCTTCACTCTGTTTTGCTTTGTTCCCTTGTCGGGTGTGTATTATAGAATGAGCATCTACGTGTAGCCAAGCAAGCAAATGATACAGTTGAGCAGCAAAGAGCGAGCACACAGCTTGGCCGTTCAAGTTGATTGGCGCTAGAGAAAGGGCTTACTCTTGAAATTCCTCCAGTTGCTCCTTCCAAATTTGGTGCGGACAAGACTTGATCAGAATTCTTCCAACAGCCTCCTATCTGCATGCATCGCAGCAGTGTACTCATAGTTTCTTGTTGTTCAACTGCCCCCGATGTGGGACACCCAAGCCAAGCAGTAGCATGCTGGGTTCGTAGGTCATTAGACTCCAACATTAATGGGATTGCACTAGTGAAGCGGTGGTTGCTCATATCAAGGAAATTTAGACGCTTTAAATTCCCTATTTCAATAGAATAGTGCCTGCTAGTCTGTTATTATTTACTCTAAACGTTTACAAATTTGTGCAGTTTCTAATGTTTGGAGGTAAGAACCCTGACAAACCATTTGACTGCAAAAGTAATTTTGTGAGGTTTCTCAATCCAAATATCTCTCTGGGTATTGAGCCAATGAGCTGATTGTATGATAGATCAAGTGCTTGAAGCTCCTGACAATTTGAAATGCTTGCCGGAATATTGCTTGTTAGCTTGTTTTGCCAAGCAAAGAATATAATCAAGGTCTTCAAATTGCCAATGGCTGTTGGTATCTCACCAGAGAGAGCATTGTTGTCAACTTCAAGGTGAATCAAAGCTATGCAGTCGGTGATCGCGGGAGGTATAATGCCTGATAACTGATTCAAGCTCAGCTGAAGTTCTTTGAGCTTTAGAATATTGCCAAAACTGCTTGGTATCTTGCTTGCCAACAAATTCTCTGATAAATCCACGATTGTCAGCTCTGTAACAATTTGCGGGCCCTGATCAACAATGTTGTTCAAAGGATTGTCGACGACTGGTCCAATAGCGCACGCTTTAGCTTTCTCAACAGTCTCATTGTAGACTTTCTCATGCATGAATATCCTAAACCCGGCACAACAACACTATTCCTAATTGAAGAATGGAGCACGGAAGCAAACTCAACTGCTTCATCATCGTCCACATCCCCATACACAACTTTGCTTGTTTCTGTTGATCCCTTGAAAGCAAATTTATCCCCCTTCATATGGCCTGTAGTTTTATTGGTGCAGACTTTGCTTTCTTATGGAGAGGGATATTTGTAGTTGCTGAATTGGTGCCGGGTAGTAGTCTCATGGTTGGGAATATTTGTTGTTGTGATGGGGAAACCCAGCTATAGTTAATTGTTGCTACTGATGCCACTGGGGGTGAGCTGGTCCGTGGTCGTGTGGTTGGGAAAACAAGTGGAAGCATTGGAGATGCAGTTGCGGCAAGACATTGCTGGCCTGGTGGACTTGGAGTTTGCACTGGAAATTGTTGTGGACGATATTGCTGCTGATCAAGGGGCCAAGGTAACTGTAACATTCTATCCACCAAATTCCTCTATATACAAAGACAATAAAAATATGTTGTCCAATCCATCCAGGTACCAATTTTAGTAGCCAAATTATCATAAGAAATCATTGGTCCTTGATGCTGCAACAAAAGTAATTTCAACCATTTTCATCCCGGGACATGGTCATTGCAAGGCTGGTCAAAGACTCTAGCCTCTGCTCACTAGGCAATAAGTTTAAAACAACAGCTACTATGACAACCATATCATCAAGGCTAACGGCAGCAATCGCAACCAACAAAACATGCTTATAAGCTCATCCAAAATGAGTTGTATTCAATGAAGATTTTCGTCAGTGACCCCAGGGACCCCAAGGAACATGAAATTGATACCTAGATTCTCATACTCAGAACCCACACTATCAACATTATGAGCATTTAGGATAACAGAGCCTTTAGCATATCCTCCATTACTTTCATTATCATGTTTGAGGAATAATTCATTATCGAAACTGCTATCAATAACTATGGGTGTAGCGGTGCTCCCAGCTATATAAATTTTCAGTTCTAGTCCGAAAACACATAGGGACAACGCATTAGGAATAGATAATCCTGCACCTGTCATTACTGTTTCTATCAATTGCCTGGGAATTTTCCTGTGAAACATGGTTGTGCAATCCATTGTACATGCTTCCATATCATAACTTGTAGTTGTGCAGGGGCCACATCGAGTTGATGCTAGCATTTGTCCTTCACCCACCAACTCATCCAATGTTGCCTTCAGTGGTTTGATTTCAACAATCCTTGAGGCGAGCAGCATTGGCCTCATAGGATTGTAGTGGAAAGGAATCGGTGCTAGAATTTTGTCCTCAATGGGAGGAATTGCTGGCTTCTCTAGGAGCTGAATTAAGTTGAGGTGAAATAGTTCAGATGGAGCCATAATAGTGGTAATCAGTGCCATCGTTGGGATAGATCCACCTTTATCGGTTACCGAACATGAGAACTGGAGAGTTAGGCTTTGAGGAGAAGTGATTTTGTTAGACAGAGTAGAGTTGGTGTGAGTAGTTAGCTATCGACTCACATCCAGCGTATCCTTCCCTAATTTCGCCAGGTCGGTGACATCAGGTAACGATACAGCTGGCCATAATAGGAGCCTCACGGTGGATCACCATGTCAGTAGGATGTTTAAGAGGAAAATTGGAGGAAGTAGGAGATTACAGTAGTACCTCCTGGGAGTGTAAATGTTTGAGCGGTTGTTTCTCATCTTGAGACAAGGGGTGACCAATTTCAGTGGGAGATTTTGAAAATATGGAAAGGAACATACCTGATTTGTGTTGTCGTTCAGTCACCTCCAACTCCTTTAACACCTTCGACCTTACTGGTAAGCTAGGGCTGGAACAGAAATATGGAATTTCTATGGAAGGCAAGCGAAGATGAGAAAACAAAGCTATAATCGAAGGGGAGGTCAGACGCGATGGAGAAATTTCAAACGGCAAGAAATGGCATTCGCTTTGTTCTCGTTCGATTTGGACCAGAGATTGATGGAACCCGCCGGAAGTATTTCATCGTGTTGGCAAGCTCAGCGTTGGAAGCTTCGAGTGTGTCTAGGGCTTGTGCTTCGATCATTTTCTCTTCTACTTTTGTCTCAATGAGAGCACCATTTGATACGTGTTTCATGACCGTGTCGTGGTAATCGACGGCTATGTTCCCTTTTGTTGAGCTTCGATTAGTGTTTTGTTGCAAATAGTAATTATTTTCCAGCTTCTGTTAACGAAATTTTATCGGTTGATTTTTGTTTTTGGAAATGAATTTACTTGCAACTGTTGCCGTTGTGGGTATTTTTTGCGAGAATCGTGGATTAGTTTTCCAAGGCAAGAGAAAACTACATTGGTAGGTTTACCCATGTTGAATATTTTTGTAGAGAGGAGGAACATGTCTGATGGAACAAGGTCATTTTTTGATTTCATGGGGATGTAGAAATTTGAAGTGTCAGATAAATCTAGGAGTCAATAGAATTGATGCCTACAAATAGATTTTTTGAAGCATTATAATCCTTTCTCCTTTCTGTCTTAATGTTAGCATATCTTTGGTAGTAGCTATGGTTCCTTTTAAGCAATTTGAACAATTCTTTTATTTGTTCATGTCATTGCATCCTATATGGATTTGAATTTAAAAAGACTCCATTGGCAATGCAAAGGAGATTAGGGTAAAGCAGAGAATCTAATGTACAAGACCCTTATATTATAAATCTATAAAGGGTCATATGTATATAATCTTACAGCTACAATAACATTTGAATGAGATTTATACAGGTTAAATTTCTAAGGGACTCGTATTTGTGATGGAATGATCCAATATGGTCTTTAACCGATTGCAAATAAGTGATATTAGGAAGGAATGTGACTACCATTCCCTGGGAAGCTTTTGAATGTGCTTCGACTATTACTTGAAATAGGTAATAAGATTACAATTGGTGAAATACTTTAAATATGGATGAGACTGTTTTTTGGGTCATGAAAAATTGCCACCTCCATTTGGTTAGCTTGGTCCAAACTTTGAGTGCATGACTTTTACCGCAAGGATAATGCACCGGGTAAGTTCAGACACACATTAGTAAGAGTTGAACTCATAACCTCAAACCGAATCATAATACCCTAAGTTGTCCTTATTATATGTGTGAACTTATGTCGGTTATGGATGTAACTTAATTATTCTATATAGCATAGGGGTATGATTTACACCCTTGTAGAAAGGACCATTGGTTATTTCTTCATCTCCAGTCTTTTCGACATAATTATTAATGACTACAAGGTAGGCACAATTTTATTCCAAAAGATCCATCACATCTTTAACGACATTTTTTTATATGCAAGCACAGAAATGAAAAGACAAGGAAGAGCAATGGCACTGAGGGGTCATAAGAATCCATTTTCCAACTATCACATTGTAAACAAATCCATAAATTTTGAATACATACAAATATTCGTTTTGCCTGAGTTTCATTCACTGAAGTTAGAACATCATCGTTGATTAGTTGTTAGGCTGATCTAACTCAGTATATTATTGTTTGGATTTGCTATAATTATTGCACTTGCTTGCACACGCTAGTGTTTCTGGTTTAGACGTTGCTTGTGGTCACTGGACTTGGGGTAGGTACTTGTGAGGTGGGTGCTAACTAGCTGTGGCGTATTGTCTTTATTCGTTGACTAGGACCCCATCCTTTGTTTCTTTTCCATTATTCTTTAGCAATAAATTGTGCACAAGCCACATGCTTCTGAATTTTGTAATATTGATAATGTCTTCTCACAGGGGAGTTTCCTGGAAAAGCTTCTCTGAAGAAATTGATTCACAATGTGGAAAATTTAATCAAGTAACAAGCAAGATATTAACATGGAAAATAACCGACAAACATGATGATTTTCGATTGCTTGATCTCCATCACGACTATTTAGCATGATGCGCGCATGACCTTTCATAACTTTGACATTGGGGTAATATTTTCATAATCGAATGCCAATATTATTTGTTGAATTGTCCCTTGTTCAAGGGTTAACTTTCTTCTTAATTCAGCTACAGATATATTTATTTGCTCTCAAAACTGAAAGTGGCCATACAGCTGTCTTTCATTGGACCTTTTTTTTGGTTTCTCAATAAACTGAAATGTGACTATCTAAAACGAATTGCTGAAATGAGTTTTTAGTTCTTATTTGATTATAACTAATTTAAGTCCTGTCATGAACTGCTTTGAAAATTTGTATAATGTGATGCTTTTTATATGAGATAAGTATTTAACTTTTATGTTGTACAAAGCTATCCTTAGCTCATACTTCTATCAATAACACCTATCGGCATTGTTTTCCCTTGCAATTTGTATTATAGTCATAAAATCACTGCAATCTTTTTTACTTTTATCAAGGGATTTCCAAACAAATCTAAAACAATAATATTATGTAAAAATAGTCCAAAATGTAAAGTATCTTTACTCCACTTCCATTGGAGGTTTCATCAAAACAGGCATTGTTCAAGGAACTTGAGATCAAATCCCTCTTATATCAATGTTGTAAGGAATAGATGGTTTATGGGTGTGTTAAGGATACCTTCTTCAGTTTGTTCTGTACCATGATACAATGGCCCTTTGATGGAGCAATTTAATGCACAAAACTCTCTCTTTATTGACTATGAAAAAGTTGAGGTAT
This sequence comes from Nepenthes gracilis, assembly GCA_033239525.1. Taxonomy (NCBI): domain Eukaryota; kingdom Viridiplantae; phylum Streptophyta; class Magnoliopsida; order Caryophyllales; family Nepenthaceae; genus Nepenthes; species Nepenthes gracilis. Next base: position 4,873,574 of record BSYO01000027.1, on the reverse strand, counting down.
ATCAACCTTAATCTCTTATACTACAGAGAGACTAGCTATGTAATTTGAACCTGTGATCTCAATGACTAAGGTTGGAGAAAAGAAAAATGTAGCATGGTCGAATTTCTGCCTTGATGTTGTTAATGGAGTTTTACCATGTGGACAGGAAATGGGGATTTGAGAAGCTGGTGTATAGGGACGTGAAGAGGGGAATTAGAAGGGACCGCAAAAAATACGCAGTCCGACCTCGTGATGTGTTTGCCACCGGGGTCCACACGTTGCAGAATCTTCAAGGAAAGACGACCCACAAAACCCAGGGGCAAATCAAGTACTTCCATTATCACGGCAGCATTGCCGAGAGGCGGGAGCCCTGCCGGAAGCTCCTCAAAGCCTCAACGATACGCAGACCATAGTGTCGGGCACCTCTTGCGTGCTCAACACCACGATGCAGAAAGTTGCCCCATTTGTTAAAAGATTCGAGCTCAATATTATCGGACTTTTTGGATACATACAACCCATCAATAATTTACTACTGCGATTAGTTTTTTTTTTCCCCTTCTTTATCGTAGTCCACCTGTTTATTTGATTACAGAGTCACCATCAATACTAACGGTACGTTTAGTTGTTGGAATAGAATAAAATATAAAATAAATAGTTATTCTAGGGAATAGAATAGTATGAGGATAGAGTTGGAATTATTATTATCATATTTGGTTATTAGAATAGAATAAGGTAAAAATTAGTATTCTATTATTTGGTTTGTTGAATAGTATGAGGAATAATGTGGGAATAGTAATAATAATATATAATAATAATAATACCTAATAATAATAATAATAAAATAATAATAATAATAATAATAATAATAAGTAAAAATTGTTATTTTTATATGTGTGGGAATAACAATTCTAAAAAAAATATTTATTTCAGATTAAATTTATAACTAAACGAAAAAAATTTTATTACTAAGGAATAAAAATTTTATTCTTACTTTATTCCCTCTAACAAAATATAGGATAAAGTTTCTTGTTTTCCTTTTCTCTTTTGTTGTGGCGCTCTTGGCATTATTAGACTGTGGATTTATGGAATTTTTAATTTTTAAAAAATATATACGTTCAGAACTTTTTAAGAATATTCAGACTAATTTATGAAGTTCTTGGAGGTTTTTCCAAGGGAATATTAAATTTATGAATTTTTTAGAAAGACATTTTTCACATAAATGCTAAATAGACTTTTACAGCATATTTTGCCTTGAGTAAAATCGAAATTTTATTTTAAATTTATTTTTAATGAAATAATAAATTTATTATTTGATCGGCCAAACAATTGAGAAACAGTAAAACGACTGTGGAGCATTTGTGTTCCAATCGTTGGTGGCCGTGCCTGGTTGCAGGAGTGGTGGCGACAATGGCATCTGTGACAATCTGAGCTCCAAAAATACAATAATTAGAAAATAATTAATGTTATAATGATCAAGATTAGTCTTAACGTATGTAGAAGAATATATATTGAAAGTAAAAAATTGGACGAAAACGGGATGCTATTAATTGGTGCGCTGCTAGCAGCATGGCGCCTGCCATGCACTTCTGCCATGCGCTTGAGCACGGTAGGCGGCGCCAAAAACAGATTGCTTTGGGCCTGCTAGGCACTCGAGTGCTCAAGCCGGCGCCAAAAGCAGAATGCCCCACGCCTGCCAGGGGCTCGAGTGTCCGGTAGGCGCATGCCGCAATATAAATATGGCGTGAGGGTTTTTTTCTCTGCGTCATTTTTTGTCCAATTTTGGTTTTCAGAGAGAGAGAGAGCGTGAAGACTAGAGAGAGAAGGAGGAGATGGAGGCCTACGAGTTCGAATTCATCCAAGAGCTAATTAAAAATGTGATAGATCAAGACGAGGCAAGTGCACTCATACCCTCATCTTTCGTTTTCTTGTACTTTTGTCTTATTTGCTTCGAGTATTTTCATTTTAATACCCGGTTAGATTTATATTTTTTAGATCCTAAGACCCAAACATGCATATATGTGAATCCCATGTCCAAAATATTTGATTTTGACCATTTCGGACAAGGAAACCCTAACCCCCACACCCGGACATATTACCTATAAATATTTGGAGCTTTTGTTTAATTTGGGATTAGAATATGAATACCCATGACTTGGGTTTGTTAATTTATCGATTGGGTATCTAAATTTATGATTTTATGTGAAAATTTGTTCGAGACAAACCGAACCCACGCCTGGACCCTTTTTAGGCTTCAATTTGGAGTTCGATATATGAAATGACTTAGGTTTATGATTACCCATACCTTAGATTTGATAATTTGTCCATTGGATGATCAAAATTTTGAGAATTAACCGATAAGAGAATCTAGACACTGTTCACGCGTGCACTATTTACTGAAGGCTTTGAATGATATTTTACATAATTTTTCATATTTAAGTGCTAATTAAGTAATGTATATATTTGTATAAGTTCAATTGAATAATCTGGAAACTTCGATATATACATTTGTGAAAGAAATTTGCGTCTAAAAGTTCTATAAGCCAATTTGCTCTTCGATAGTAAGAATTCTGAATCTTAACTATGAATATAATATTTGTATGTAAGTTAAGTCATAAAAAGATTTAAATCTGTAAGTAAAATAATAAGTATATGAATAATTGGAGGAAAATTTTACATTCGAAATTTTGATTAATTTGATCTCCAAGCTTGAGATATTTAAAAAATAAGTTATATTTATAAAATAAGTTTGGTAGAATCCCCCCTCACAAGAACAAGTAACCATGAAACTATGACCCGAATTCATGTTTTGATGTGTAATATCCCTAAGCATGTTACTAGTGTGACAGTAGAGACTCAATGGTTTGTCTTGACTATGTGTTATAGCGGGTAATATTATGGACATATCTTATGACATTACCGTGGTAATCAATGATAATTCCGTCCATGGAGTGATACTTGGTCCGTCCTTCCTTGGGTCGTTAACATTTGAGGATAGAATTCTGAATCTAACCTACCTTCAGAAGGTAATATTATAAATCATCCAGCCAGAAAGAATATTATTGTTCTGAGTCTGACCTGCCTTCGGAAAGTAATATTATAAATCATCCTGCCAGAAGGGATGTTACTGTTCTAAGTCTGACCTGCCTTCGGGAGGTAATATTATAAATCATCCCTCTAGAAGGGATGTTACTGTTCTGAATCTGGCCTTTAACTGTGTGGAGTGAATATAATATATTTTTGATTATTCGCTCCTCTAACTGGTGGGATCTACTAACTCGGGTCCGCAAAGATGAATAATTTTATTATATTTATGTTCTAAAGAAAATAAGAAAACTGCACCCCAAGCATGTCAATTTAAATTGTGTTATGCATCTTTTTCCTAATCATATATATTTCTTCTATTAGTTTCGTTATTATTGTTTAGTACTTTATTATGATTACATTTGTTGGATTGTTAGCTTATTCTTACTTCTTCTTCTTCCAGATTAGAGTCACGAGCTGACGCCCGATTAGATAGAGTAAGGAGAGGGTTTTGCTAAGGAAATTGCTGGATTTCGAAGGTTTAGAGTTTTGGATATGTTTAATTTATCGGAATGTAAATGATTAAGTTAGATTGATGTTATGTAGTACATTGTGTTATAGTATGTTGTTTATTGTTATGGTTTAACGTTATAGTTTCATAGGTTATGTATGGATTTAGTTCTACTTCCGTATTTATTTAGATTTTGGATTTATCTAAACCTAGATGGTATCTCTATTTAGATCCAACATAATAGTTAAGAGTATTGTGTTGGAGTCATGGATATATGGCATGTGATGATGATCCTGTGTATGTATTGTGAAGTAGAATTTGAAGTTTGGATATTTATATGCTTGTATAGGTTTAATTAAGTTTTTATGTATGATTTTTGTCTTATTACAAAGAAAACTATATCTGATTTTCTGTAAAATTTGATGTTTTAAATCGATTGCATATTATTCTTATTTGGTTAAGTAAGTTTATTGACGGAGGTTATTGGTAAATTATAACTCGTTCTATTACTGTATCAACTTTTGGCGGCTCGGCTTGATCTAAATCAAGCTTTGAGCTAAGCTACTTTTAAAAATAAATGTTAATAATGGATAATCAATTAGGACCCTTTATTTTATAAGAAAAAATTTGAACCATTTTATTTATAAATTTTGTAATATCATCTATGTTTATTAATAGATTTATCTCTAATTATCATAAAGATTATGAAAAAAATCACTGACTAGATAAGTTGATTTGTTAGATAATTTTCATATCTCAAATCATCATACGAGATCGTTGCTCCACTTTAACTCATTTACAATTCTTAGTGAGACTAGTATATTTGAATATATACATCATATGTACATTGATTTAATACATTATTCATTTGAGTGAAATGTGCTACTTGATGTGTTTTTAAATTTAAATTGTTAAACGAATTAAGAAATCGTTTGATCTCATCCGATAGGTTAAACTAAAGTGAGTTTAATTTTTATTATTTTAAATGAAGATCTTATACACCACAACTAGCAAGTAGAACATTTGTGTCATTGCGGCAATACTAAAGAAAGACTAACGGAGAGAATTTCAACTTCTTGTTGCCTGTTTTACGAGTTAACTTGACATAAAAGGAATGTGATTCTTGTTGGAAAATAGTCCATCAAAACTTTGCCTAATCACACAATCAAATCCTCTTGTGTGAATTATTGATAAAGCAAAATAACCAAAAACAATTACAAATTAAAATTGAGGAATATATGAATTTTTTGGAAACCTTGATAGTAAAAATTCCTTTTTAATAAAGTGAATTAATTACAACAAAATATCTAAAACATATCTTCAAATTTATTATAAAATATGGCAAATTGAGCAAGAATTACAATAAGAGAAAATTAAAAAAAAAATCACTAATGCAAATTATAGCAGCTGACATTTTTTAATTTTTATCTATAATTATTATGTATTTAATTAATATAAAAATAATTATATAATAAATTTTTTTAAAAAAATTAAATTTTAATAAATCAAATTCAGTAGCACCTTATAGGTGTTTACTTCATGCTTGTGCATGTTTCTAGTAGAAGTTTTGAGATCGAGGAGCATATATAGAGCATTCTGCATAGCTTAGACAAAATGAATTGTGCCTAATGTGTGTCTTATATAATACTCGTACATTTATGTGCCTAGGCATGGCGCTTAATTCACGTTTAATTGGTACTCGTATACCGATTTAGGTATATATGTCTTCCTTTGTTTATTTTTTTCATTTATTTTGGAAAAAAAAAGGGAGAGAAGAATGAGAAAGAGAAGGAAAAAAGAGAAGAAGAAGAGAGAAAAAGAAAAGAAAAGTGATTTCTTAAATATTTTATATTAAATCTGGTAAATATAAAGTTTAAGACAAATATATTTAAAATACTATTTGATATATATTTAAAATCTTTTAATTTTTCTTCTGATACTTATTTAAATAAATATATATATATATATTACTCTTTTATATATTTTTTAAATATTATTACATGTATATATTTTTTATCAAATATTTTGGGATTATGTTAAATTTACTGAATAATTGAATATTATATTTGTTTTTATTGAGCACTAGGATATTTTAAAGAATTATATCTTGATATTTGGATGTTATAAATAAAATCATAAAATATTTAAATATTTAACATTACATATTATTTTCATACAAGTATATGTTGAAGACTCTATTTTGTGATATATGATCAAAGTGTATATTTTTCACAAATAGTAAAAAATTTTATATATTTGTTATAGAGTCTTCCATTTGATAAATGAGAACAACTGTGAGTTGAGAATTTATATTCGAACATGTCCTAATATACTAGACACATTTGAAGAAAATACTTATAATCCACGAGTAAAAAAAAGTGTCGTTTTATCCAATTTATAGGGTAATATAGACGATTTGCTTACAAGTCTTGAATAATAGTATATCGGATTAAGATTATCAAGAATATAAGTGGCCCATTTTTCAAAGCTATCCTTTTTATTAGTTTGTGTGTGAGTTATCGGTTCATAAATCTTAGGTTTTTTATATTTTATTCTTATATTTTTACATGTTTTGATCTGTTAAAGATTTCACAATGTTTTAATATGATTATTTAAATTTTATATTTTTATGGGCACATTACATGTTTTGGTATTTAGATTTTTTCGTATGATTCATATGTTTTGAATATTCAAAATATATGAATGATGTACATTAATGAATATTCGGGCTGTGACCCGTGATCCTTCATAGTCTTTATTTTTAAAAAAATTATGTGATATATATTGATGAATCTGATAGTAGCTTAATTGAATTGTATTATCGTTATGACAGATTATGAATGATTTTAAATTTTGAGGTTTTTTTCCGTGAGCGATCCGAGCCATACTTGAAGTTTAGGGTTTGGGTTGTGATAGCCTCTCAATTGATGAAATGCATCTTTACAATCCACGGGGGGTGTGGAAATTAGTTTGCCAATTGTTTTTGAGACGAGAGGAAGATACTTCTTACGGTCTTAGATCTTCATTCCACTTTTCACATTCTTACCTCCAAGTTCCCTCATATTGTTTATTCTCACCTCTGTACCTCTGGTTCTTCAGCATTACTGTTGTCTCATCTAGCTCACCCCAGAGCTGGGAATTGGTCTTGCTTGTTATCTCCTAAAAATGAGAAGAATGTCATTTATGTTCAAAGTAAAGAGTTGAGAGTTGAGACTATTAAAGAGTTTATAGTCATTAAAAAAATGAACATTTCAGGAAGTTAGGAGGAGGAAGACATGCAAAATCGACCACCCATTTCTTCCTTGTTCAACTACCCAAAAGTACCTTGTCTTTCTTCTTGTTGGAAATTTACTCCAACCATCTTTCTAGGTTCTTATTTTCCTTTGCAATTTCTCCACTGTACAATTTGTTGGGTACACAAGATACTGCCTAGAACATGAGATAACAAATTGAATCTTGGCTTGAAATTTACCGCTGTAAAGTCAGAGAAGGTTTGTTTTCAGTTTCTATGAATGCACATCCCGTTATTTCGACATGGGATGCTTAGTAGGCAAGAAAAGCCACGGAGTGGATGGGGTCATTGTGAATTCTACAATGCTTGACTTACATATGAATGACAATGATGTTAAAGAAACGAAAGGCAATAGAGCAATTGAAGATGCAGAAAATGAAATTCTGTAAGATTTATTCCAACAAAAAATCAGTTTAAGACCCAAAAGTTAAAAATTTTCAAAAACTTGGCTGCTAGCATTTTATGGGTTTACCTCATATGCTGTTAAAGCTCACTGCATTGTAATTTTACCAAAGATGATAAAGATAAGAGCATAAATTAGTTATTAAAAAGGCCTTCTAGTGCACAAGGCTCCTATATTGAAAGATCCTGGGAAGTGTCAAATGTATGTGGCATTTCCCATTTGTTGCAGAGAGATTGTTTCCATATTTTAAACACATCACCCTTATCTCACTCTTATCTCATTGACATTCATTAAATCTTATTGACTTTCAGTTTACAGATCTGCTTATATTCCCACCTCCACCTTTTCCCCTTCCCCTAGTCCTTGTCCGTATGTTTCCTCTTCGTACACTTGGCACTCCCCACCCCCACCTCCCCCAAAAAAACTACCAATATTCTCCCTTATTTCCATCCCCTGCCCCATGTATTATGGGTATTGTTTCAAACTAACCCTTTCTGAGCAGTTCTAGAAGCTCCCTTCTCAAGTTCTTTTCATAATATCCTTAACTGCAATTAATGATCCTTCATCATCTCAAATTTGGTTTTTTAGTCTTGGACCACTGCTCCTGGATCATTCATTATTTTCAGGGATCACCAAGCGGTATTGTTTTATATATTTGGATTGTTGGTTAAGAATTTTCTGTTAGGACTTTAAGTAATGGATCAATTTCATCATAGTTTTCAATTCTGGGACTAAATTAATGAAAGTGGACAACAATCTAGAAATTTGAAAGAAAAATAGTTAAATGTTGCATGTAAGAAATTTAAAAAATAAAATTCATATGTAACAATACCACCTCATGGTCCAGTGTGATAATTATTGTGATTTTAATCTTGTTCATCCTACAACTTGATTATAGACTGTGGCGATGGTGTGGAGATTCTCATATATAATGGTTCAAAACAACCTAAGAGGAGGGTGGCTTAGGTTGTTAGTGTTGGGGTCACTCTCTTGTGGTGTTTATGTCCGGGGACCAGTGGACACAAATGTCCGGGGACCAGGGGTCCTCGGACCCATCAGAGGTTCCATGTCCGAGAGGTTGACATGGACGATGATGTGTGTCCTCGGGGGCAGCTGGATGAATCGGACGGGGACTACTCAAAGGCATCATGTCCGAGAGGTGGACATGGACGAGAACGCTGGAGCCTAGGCGTCGACTTTCTCTCTCTCGTAGGCTCCGTCGCAGCTGGGCAGACAGCAGTGGGGACAACACCCACTCCGATTGGACATTTGGGCGCTTCAACTTCCAAGGTGGCAGCTCGCCATTTTGACACGCAGGAGGCGTGCGGACGGCCATGGCAGGCCTAAGGGGACATAGCCCTGCCACCCTACTGGCAGTAAGGTGGCTGGGTAGTTGGCCACGTGGCCCTCCCCTGGTATTATAAATAGGTTACGTGAGATTGAGAAGAGAGTGAAGTGAGCTGAAGCTTGAGAGCTTGTGTAAGCTGGTGAGTGCATGTAAAGACAAAAGGACTTTGTGAAGGAGAAGAGAGGAGTGCCCACCGGTGAGAGAAGGAAGAAAGAGAAAATAGAGTGAAGAGAAAACAAGTGTGCTTTTCTCGGTTAGCTCAGGAGTGTTTTCCTCTTTTATCTTCTTGGGTGTGTAGCGGATACTCCCTCTTGGAGGTTGGTTGTAACCTATTTCACATAGTGGATTTGCTGTTGCCTCTGCTCCCGTGGTTTTTCCCATCGGTTCCAGAAGGGTTTCCACGTTAAATCTGGTGTGTTTCTTTTTCCTTATTGGCCGTCCGTCCGAGTGCTGTCCCTCCGTGTCCGAGTGATTTGTCCCCTCGGTCACTGCGCTTTGGGGAACATTCTGTCCGAGCGCCCGTTTGCCCCAACTAGTGGTATCAGAGACTGGTTCGTGAACCGTCGGTTGGATGGCGTCGTCGGCGAAGAATGGGACGTTCATGGTAGAGCAGTTCAATGGGCAAAATAATTTCATCCTTTGACAGGAAAGGGTGAGAAATATTTTGACCCGGGAAGGAACGGTAATAGCTCTGAGGAAAAAGGAGGAGAAACCGGAGAAACTGTCCGAGGAACAGTGGCAAGAAAAGAGGGATCTTGCCAGCTCGACCATTAAGTTGTGTTTGGCGGACAACACACTTCAGAGGTCTCTGACGGCTGCACTCGGGCCGAGGTCCTGGGACAAGCTTGAGAGCTGCTATAAGTCCAAGTCTCGACAACCAGGGCTGTATGTAAAGAAGCGGTTTATGGCTACTGCGGTTGTCGGATGGGGAGAGCTTCGAGAAGCACTTGGACGAGTTCCATCTGCTGGTAACGCAGATGTCAGCCCTTGATGAGAAGATCAAGGACGAGGACAAGGCGTTGGTGTTGCTGGCATCCTTGCCGTCCTTGTATGATCATATTGTCACGACGTTGCTATTTGGGAAGGATACGTTGAAGCTGGACGAGGTTATAGCTTCCCTGCTTATGAATGAGTCTAGGCGGAGGGAAAGCGGTGAGACCTCCAGCTCTCGGGAGAGTGTCCTGGTAACCACCCAAGAATCGGGACGGGGAGATCGGGACGAGGACGCGGGGTGGCGGCAGGATGGAGAGGAGCAACAAAGGAGCAAGCTTGAGGAAAGGAGTTGCTTCTTTTGTGGCAAGAAAGGCCACATAAAGAAGGTCCGCGAGGAGGCAGACCGGGGAGGGCGGGAAGAGACCACGAGGATCGTGTTGATGATCCGAGTCCGTGGCCTTCATGGAGACCTCCCGGCCGCCCACGTGGGAAGCACCGAGCGATCCATGCCAGAGACGAGTTGGGTGATGGATGGTGGGGCCTCACACCACGCGACACCGAGAAAGTCCTCTACAGAGCTACACGCCCGTTGGCCGCGGGGTGTTGAAGATGGGTAACAGTGGCTCATCTAGGGTTGTCGGGCATTGGGGATGTTTGCTCGAGGACAAGCAACGGAACACGCCGTCTTGCTGGAGGGCGTGCGACATGCCCCGGACTTGAGGTTGAATGTGATTTCAACCGGGAAGCTGGATGAGGAAGGCTTCTGGACAGCGTTTGGCGACGGCCAATGGAAGCTTACCAAAGGCGCCTCAGTGGTGGCAAAGGGAAGCAAGACATCAGGGCGATATCTGATGAGGACTTGCATTGCCCATGGAGTTGCCAAAGTATGACCAAGGGGGCACTGGTCAAGGTGGGGGGAGAGGCCACGGTGGTAGCTTTGGACGTCCGAGTGGCTGGGAAGGCCCAGCAGGTGCAAGGGCGGAGTGGCAGACCCTCACTGAAAGGTGGCTGAGTGCGGAGCCAGCAGGACCAAGGGTGGAGTCAGCAGGGTCAACGGCGGAGCTGCGGTGGCCAAGGCCAAAGGGGAAGGTGCCAAGAACGTGACCCAAAGTCTGAAGACAAAGGGCTGTGTAAGTCATGTCATCGGTACCAGAACCAGGAAAGCAAGGGAGAATGACATGTCTGCAGGGAAAGGAGTGAAGGGGAGTGGGCCTACTCCAAGTACAGTGGGGCAGAGGAAGGTGTCATTCAGGCTTGCAGAGGACTACGCTGGATTCCCAGTTAAGGGAAAGGTGCCGGAAGGCAGGCGATGACGATCGCCGGATAGAGGGGAGTCCACTCGGACGTGAGTAGAAGGGACAACTCCCTCTATGTACCTATGTTCGCGGGAGGAAAGGACGCGGACCCTTTGAAGTAGTGGCTGATGCCGGAGTCCAGATTCAGGGGAAGCTGCCAGGAGGCAAGAGATGACGGTTGCTCAACAAAGGCAAATGTTCTTCACAAGATCGTGAGGGGAAGTTTGTTGGAGTCACTCTCTTATGGTGTTATGTCCGGGGACCAGTGGACACAAATGTCCGGGGACCAGTGGACACCAATCTCCGGGGACCAGGGGTCCTCGGACCCATCAGAGGTTCATGTCCGAGAGGTTGACATGGACGAGGATGTGTGTCCTCGGGGGCAGCTGGATGAATTGGACGGGGACTACTCAAAGGCATCATGTCCGAGAGGTGGACATGGACGAGAACGCTGGAGCCTAGGCGTTGACTTTCTTTCTCTCGTAGGCTCTTTGCCGTAGCGTGGCGTGCCACATAGTGTGGACAACACCCACTCCGATTGGACATTTGGGGCGCTTCAACTTCCCAAGGTGGCAGTTCGCCATTTCGACACGCAGAGGCGTGCGGGACGGCCATGGCAGGCCTAAGGGGACATAGCCCTGCCACCCTACTGGCAGTAGGGTGGCTGAATGGTTGGCCACGTGGCCCTCCCCTGGTATTATAAATAGGCTACGTGAGATTGAGAAGAGAGTGAAGTGAGCTGAAGCTTGAGAGCTTGAGAGCTTGTGTAAGCTGGTGAGTGCATGTAAAGGCAAAAGGACTTTGTGAAGGAGAAGAGATGAGTGCCCACCGGTGAGAGAAGGGAGAAAGAGAAAATAGAGTGAAGAGAAAACAAGTGTGCTTTTTTCGGTTAGCTCAGGAGTGTTTTCCTCTTTTATCTTCTTGGGTTTGTAGCGGATACTCCCTCTTGGAGGTTGGTTGTAACCTATTTCACATAGTGGATTTGCTGTTGCCTCTACTCCCGTGGTTTTTCCCATCGGTTCCAGAAGGGTTTCCACGTTAAATCTGGTGTGTTTCTTTTTCCTTATTGGCCGTCCGTCCGAGTGCTGTCCCTCCGTGTCCGAGTGATTTGTCCCATCGGTCACTGCACTTTGGGGAACATTCTGTCCGAGCGCCCGTTTGCCCCAACAGTTAGCAAGATTTTAAATAATAATTTTAACTTAACCTGAATTTTTACCTTAAACAATTTTGGATCTAATTGAGTATCACATAAGAATGTAATGAAATAATAAGAATAATAGGGAAAGAAAGATTTGACACCGTAACTTATTCAAGTTCGACCTTGCCTACATCCTGTCTCCAAGCTGTACTTGAGGGTTGGAATGCATTATGTTCGACCTTCTTCAATGCCTACATCACAAATAAAACGCCTTCTAGTTAACAACTCAAGTTCCAACCATGGAGCTTTCATTGAACAGTGACACCAACTCTAAGACACCTTTCTCTCAACAAAAGAAATAAAATATGAGCACAAGAGAAGTTGGCACGAAGAATTCTCTTTGGTGTATGCTATGTGGGAGACTTTATGCTTAGGTAGACAACAAGAGCTTTGAGTGTAGTCCTTTTAATACAAACATAAAAAATTATTTAAACTTCACATATTGTCTTCTTGGTTGTTCGACTCTACTAATACCCTGTCAACTCCGAAAATTGAGCTTTGAAGAAGTCAGATTTGACAATGAAAAATCAAAAAAGACAAACACGGAATAATAGTCTTTTATTTCAAAACAAAGTCCAACTATAGGGAACCTTTCTAGCAATTGTCAGGCTCACAGTAACACACAAAAGCACAAAAAACTGAGCTCAAAGCTGTACAAAATTCACACAGAAGGGAGGATGAGAAAGGGGGGATTTTATTTTATTTTTTGCTTTCCAAAGCATTAGTTTTTGTTTAGGCTTAATTTGTGCATTCATTTAACACTCTTCTCAACACATTTTGACTTGAAAAATCAGCCACACAATGGCCAAGAAATCAGCCAAAAATTGAGATTCAAAGATGAGTCACATGTTGCCCAACATTTGGGAAAAGTTAGGTTATTGCTTTCCAAAAGCAAAGCTTTTGTCCTGATGCTGTTTAGGCACTAGTTTTTGGCACGTTATACATGTAAAATTAAGCATAAGTCATTCATGAAATCAATCTCATTGCAGAACAAAAACGAAGCTAATACACATCCGAACACAAGAACAAAATTTTCTTCCATAACAGAAATTTCCTAGTTTGGCATGTTTTTTTGCAAAAAGTTCCAAAAGCATCAAACCATAACCAAATATCGAATTGCTCATTAATGGGCTGAGATGCATGAGGTTTATGGATCAATTGATTGTTTCTGGTTGGTCCATGCATTGTTTAACACAGCAAATTTTGCTCCAAGTATCAAAATTATAGGAAATATGTTTAAATGTGACACAAAACAATTAAGTCCAATATTAAGCATTTGTCTCCATGTAAATTAAGTTCAAATAGATTGTTTGATCATCAAAATAGTTGTTTAAGTCCAATTGGAATATGTTTGGTCCATTATGGATATGTTTATTGTAATTAAATATAAATGTATTTGTTATCACCAAAACAATTAATGAAACCTTGGGCTAACAGATAGGATCCCGAAGCGAAGGGGGAAGGTTGAATTAATTGGCTGGCCAAAGAACATTAAAGAAGAACCAGAAACAGACTAGGTTACAGAAGATTGCTATAAACTCTTGGTTTACCTGCTATGACCAGCTGTAAGAGGCTGGTAAATGATTAGGAGTTGTCTTCCCCACTTCTTGGAGATACATAAAACAATGCTATTACAAATGCAAATTCCGAAGAGAATCAATTACAGGCTGATTCAGAGTCTACATCATTCTAAGGTTGGAATACAAGCCCCTACCTTTGGAAGAGAAACAGATGATCCTTTCTACGTGGATGTCCCCAAACCTCGTAGGAGGAAGTCAGACAGAAAGCCTTATCCAACGCCCATGAAAGTTTTGATTAGGAAGGCCAGAGAGGAGAAAGAATTGAGAAAGGCACATCCTTGTCGTTTGCTTGAACATCCCCCTGACGATGACCTTCTCATCCATGAACTTATCAGCGTCGCTTATCAAGTCTACCGAACCAGAGAATCACTACTCGTCGGTATCCCCAAACTCATTCAATTCATACCTGTGCTCAGATGCAGGTTAGTTTTATTCCTCTGCATCTGCCTGCTTGTTCTCCGTAACTGCTTCTTTAGTGCATGTTTATATTCGTTGGAAATTTAGCCGAATACATGGAATTTGAAAACCCTTCACCTTTTGGCACTCAGTTTGAAATTAATTTCAATTTAGTTTTTTTTTCCTGCCATTTGCAATGATTCAAATTTCTTCTAGTTATCCTGTTATTTTATTTTACAAATTTAATTGAACTGACCCATGATTAATTTCAACTGACTACTGCTACTGCCTGTAGCTTACGGCGACTTTGTTCTAAACTGCTCTTTCAACATATCACAATCAGATTCTGAATGTAACAGTTCATTTAGTGTAAATTGGCATTGCTGATGAATGAGTATTAGTAAGCCATACAGATTGCAGCTTGTAGTAACTAAGAGAATGCTTATTCAAACAACGTAAAATGAAGTTGAATAGCACAATCATGTTTATCTGGAAAATTATTGCAACCATTGAGCACCATCTATCTGTGCTACAGTTGTAGTGTCTAATCAAAGGGGGGAGTAAACTGCTTCTCATCACAGTCATTTCCATTAGTTATAAAGTGATCTGGGGATTAGCTCCATAATTTTAAGTTGAATACACAACATGGAGATTCATCTATTTACGGCCAGTAGGAAAAAACTGCAGCTGCTTACTGCTTGTCTCAGCTCTTCAATTTTTGGTCATAACTTCAGCAACTGCGGAATTTGGGTGGAGTTGAGGGAATGACAGAGGAAGAAGGTAAAAAAAGAGGTGAGAGTAGGAGAATTCTTCGTAACTCCAGTTGCGTGTGGAATCCACCATGTACGCTTTTATCCAGTGTGAGACCCTGCAAAACAACAATTAGTGTATATCCACTGGAACTTGAAGGCAGCAGTTATACTTTTTAGGATCCTAAATAGTGCAAAGTACCTCCCAATCTGCTTGTCAGTGATGTATTATTGGAGCTTGTGTTTTCATCATTGCCTGTATGAGCGTAGGAAAGCTTATGAAAAATGTATCCAAAAGTGTACTTGAGACTGATGAGAGCCCCTCTATTGTAGAGTGGAAGAATTAAGCTGCTAATTGGATTTCGACTTATATTTTATGATAGAATATTAACCGCATTATATTTATTCAACATTTGATTAGCTGATCCTATATTTTTCTCCATTGATTATCGGGTCAGATATATGTAGCAGTTGGTGAATCTTATGAGGATTTAGTAGGACCAGCCTCTATTTGTTCCCACTGTTAAGGACGACGTGGCTTGTTATGATCTATATGTAGCCAAGCTGATGGTCTCATATCAAGGTCGAATTGATTTGGGGTTCAGATCTGTGACGACTCGTTTTGAAGGGCATTGTCATAGTGTCTAACTAATATGGGCTCAAAACATGACCCGTCTAACCCATTATCTATCAGTGAGCCTTGTTAAGCCTAAGACATCTGCGCAGGTCTGCTTCGGATTTACCAGGACCCAATTAAATTTCTTCATTAGCTGATCCATGCAAGTAGATGCCTAATAGACTATGGGTTTTACTTTTCAGTTACATATTCAAATTGAAATGACCTTATATTTGCAATGAGATCAAATTGAACTTTTAACACATAACTTTGGTAATGTAACAACATAGCTCTTTCATGACCTTCAGTATCTATCTGATTTCAATTTTTTATAGAAGAAAACAAAACACCTCTAATCAGTAGCTTCCCATGACCCTAGTATTTGTAAGCCTTAAGATCATTGCACGTAGCTTGCCATAACAATTTCTGCAGCTGGCTGCCAAACATGTGCCAACTACACCACTGCCTAGGCACATCTAGTGATAGGCATTATGGAACCAGTTTGCAGAGGCATTGGATAAAGACCTGAATTGCTGGATGTGTCATGGATCTGAAGAGAACCACTAAGCTAATGACGGAGAGGAATTATGAAGCCCATGACTGCAATATTCTGAATCCTTCTTCAAAGTAGAATTGTGCACAGTGGACAGCCAGGGGAAAAAAACAGTTACGAGGATGGTTAAATGGCATTGTAATCTTAGGGTGATGAAGTGAAACAGTTCTAAATTATGGACAACCCATTTAAACTGAAATTATATGTACTCTTCCTTACTGGTATTGCTTTAAACTATTCATTCTTATTGTTGCTTTAGTTCTTTTTGATTATTGCTTTAGTTCTTTTGACCAGCTGACCTGAGATTTTGTTGTCCAGGTTCTGCTTTGAAGTTCACACTGGTCCCGTGGGTCATCAAATAAGAACCTGCAATGGGCCAAAAAGTGGTTTGCGCCGTGCTATGCATGTTTGGAGAAAAGGTGATGTACAAGATGTGATACATTTTCCGAAATGCTACCACAACTATGATCGAGTTGGGAAACCAAGAGCTGTTCATAATGAAAGATACACAGTCCAATGTATCCCTGCCGTAGTAGAGCTCTGCATACAAGCTGGTGTTGATTTGGTGTAGTATCCTGTGAGGAGAAGAGCAAAACCTGCGTACTGCATTGAAGGAAGAATTGTTGATTTTGAATCGGATACTGAATTGAAAGTACTTGGTGATAGTTCCAGGGCCAGCAATACTAATTTCCCATTGCACTTTGATTCAGGAGTAGAAGGAAAAGAAGTGAATGAAAATTCAAAAGAGAATCCTATTCAGTCGATGGTGCAGTTAACTTCAGAAATTGGAGAGGCCTTGTGTGACGGACCATATTCCAAACAGAAAACCGGCAAGGGTCCGGCTATAATATGGCCGTCAAACCAATACAAAATTCTATACACAACAAATAATCCACACAAATCCAAAACACAGGATTCAAATGCCACCATTAATAACATGTGGCGCCGACATCCTAACCGTAGGTACGACGCCTGCTCAACAAAATGCCACTAGGTACCCATAAATAACCATAAAAAAACTGTGGAAGCACATAACTCCACTAAATATAGCGGAAACTATATTGCATGTACATCATCATTAATATACATATATCCATCTCAAAATGATATAAAATATTACATTATTACAAAATTTATAAAACTAATCCCAAAAAGCTTTTCACAGCGAATCTTGCGGCCTAGCTTGCTCTTATGTTTTACTCAGCCTTATCAGGTATAAGGGTGTGCTCATCTGAAAGGAAGAAAGTAATAAGGGTGAGTTAAAAGCTTAGCAAGTGTAACATAATCAAATGCAGTAAACAATATATGCAAAGTTAAGCGGAAGAGGGGTTCATGCGCATAAAGGAGATGCATAGACATGAACATGATCAAATTTGCTTTCGGAATATAATTTATTTCTTACATTTTATCCTTCTTTTCTTTGAGATGTAAATTATATATGATTACTTATTTTTGCGGATCAGGGTCAGTAAACCTTACCAGTTAAAGGTGCGGGAAAACGATGAAAGGAATGTATTACTCTACACGTTCTAAAATCATACCCATGATGTCTCAGACTTTAACGTCCCGTGGTCGGACGGTATGCCTTCGCCAGCATACTAGGCTAAATCAAATATGCCATCAAAGCACCTCTCGTGGCCGAGGAGCATTCATCGTACTTCCACAGTAATATCCTAATGTATGCTAAAGAATATCACCCATTACAATATATGGTCAGGATAATCATTGAGTTTTCACTGTAATATCAATGGCATGTCAATGACTATTACCCTCAAATATATATATCCGTGGTCTTAATTTCATAATTTCTTATTCTTTGAGGGAAGGTCTACCAAACTTCTTTCACATAATTCTCACTCCGGAAGAATGAATCATTCATATATCAAATTGTGGCATTCCCTCCATATGTTACAAACTTCTCACATTTCTTATGGGATTAAGTTTTCACATGATTTAACTTATGCGCATAAGCATCATTTAGCATAGGAAAGGTAGAAACTATTACTACCATGAGCCCAATTTAACATTAGGGCTTCCAAATGACAATTATCTTCATAATTTTTAACAACAATATTTTTCAGGATACACAATTAAGCATAAGCAAATGTATATAACTTAAGGAATAATTAAACAAAGAGGAATCATGTAAAAAAAATACTCATTTGCCTCGGGTGAACAATGCCCACAGGTGGATTAGGGTTCCCGGATGCTCTAAATGGTCAAAACTTGGAAATCAAACACTAAACCGATAATTACTTACATTCAAGATATGGGTAATTCATAATTAAAGCCAAATCATATATAGAACTCAAAATAAATGGATAAACATAAGCCGGGCGTGGGTTAGGGATTTGGCGAAGCCAAACCCATGCGAAACATGGGGAAATTGGGCATCAAATGACAAATAAATCATGCAATGGTCATGGGTTTCACAAAATACAACTTTTGCATAGATATCGGAATGACGATACCCGAGAGATATGAACCAAAAATCAAAAGAGAGAACAAAAATGGTATGGGAGCATTTGCTTCGATCCGATCTACCACTTTTATAGCTAGCTTTCGGACGGAATTGAACTCTAAGGCCTTGATTTTCCTCCTCTCTCTTCCTTTGCGTTCTCCCTCTCTCTCTCTTTCAGCAAAACACGTCCAAATAACGGATCTAAAACCTGAACGCATTTTTATACCAGGATTGACGTTCGAATGCTAGTCGAGCGCAAAGGCACCGGAAGGGCTACCGTTGAGCACCCATTGGACACTCATCAAGCGACCGCTATTGCCAAACACACCCTGGGAGCTCCTCAGGCGCGGCGGTTATGCTAAACAAGCCTCGGGCGCTGGTCAGGTGCCGAGCCCGTTTTCCTAATTTGCTTTCAGTACTTAATTTTCCAAACACTTTAAGCCCACTTTTGATTATATTAGTATAATTACCTCCTAATTATTATATTTTGAAATCGGAACCTCACAACTCTCTCCCACTTATAAAATTTCGTCTTTGAAATTAATGAATCCTAAAATTTAACCAAACACACATACCTCGAAACAAATGGGGATACTTTTCTTGAATCTCTTCCTCTTTATCTCACATCGCCTCCTTGTGTGAATGGTTCCGCCACAAAACCATGATAGGGATATCTTCGAGCGCAAAATTTGGTCCTTGCGATCCAAAATCTCTAACGGCTCCTCCAGATACGATAAATCCTTGTTAATAACCAAAGAACCATAGTTAATCACATGCGTCAGATCGTGGACGTACTTTCTCAACATCAACACATGGAAAACATTGTACACATCGACCAAATTTGGTAGCAACACCAATCGATACGCCACTTCTCCGACCTTCTCTAGAATCTCGAAGGGTCCAATAAAGCGCGGCCTCAACTTCCCTTTGACACCAAATCTCGTGGTCCCCTTCGACGGCGAAACTCTAAGAAATATAAAATCACCAACTTCGAATCTGAGCCGCGATCTCTTTTGGTCCACATAGCACTTCTGCCGACTCTGGGCAACCCTAAACTTTTCAACAATCACCGTAATTTTCTCCGATGTCTCTCTAATCACATCGGGCCCCAAAAGTAGTCTATCTCCTATCTTCTCCCAATGGATCGGAGATTGGCACTTCCTACCATATAGTGCCTCAAATGGGGCCATGCCGATACTTACTTGAAAGCTATTATTGTAGGCGAACTCCGCCAATGCTAGGTGATCATCCCACATCCTTTAAGCTCCATCATCGAGGCCCTAAACATGTCCTCCAAAATCAGAATAGTCCGCTCAGACTGACCATCGGTCTGAGGATAATACGCTGTACTGAATTTCAGATTCCTCCCTAACTTCCTATGCAAACTCTCCCAAAACTTAGAGACAAAGTATAGATCACGATTGGACACAATAGATGCTGGCACACCGTACAGTCTAACAATCTCATTGATATACAGCTGCGCCAGGTGATTGCGTGAATATGTCGTCCGAATGGCTATAAAATGAGCCGATTTCGTTAGTCAATTCACAATGACCCAAATTGTATCATGATTCTTCAGGGTCCTAGGTAATCCAGAAACAAAGTCCATTGAAATATCCTCCCACTTTCAACTTGGGATAGGTAAGGGCTATAATAATCCCAATGACTTTTTCCTCTCAGCTTTCCGTTGTTGACAGATGAGGCATCGGGCAACAAAGGCAACTATCTCCCTCCGTATGTTCCTCCACCAGAACATGTTCTTTAGATCATGGTATATCTTATTAATTCCAGGGTGGATAGTGTACCTGATCCGATGTGCCTCTTTCATAATTTCTTTCTTCAGCTCTTTATCATCAGGCACACAAAGTCGCTCCTGAAATCTCAATACTCCATCAGCGCGAACACTAAAATCAATCGAGGAGTCTCTATCAAGTTTCCTAGCGATGTCAATAAAAAATGGATTATTCGCTTGCCATTCCTTAATCATCTGGAGGATCTCGGGCTGAACCTATAGGAAGGATAGCATCATGTGATTGCCTTTGGCATATCGTTGCATATTACAGAATTTCAGGTAATCCAGCATCTCCATCTGTTTAATTTGTATTGTCGCCCCAAAGCTAGTTCGTCTACTCAAGGCGTCTGCGACTATGTTTGCCTTCCCCGGCCAATACTGGATCTCACAATCGTAGTCCTTAAGGAACTCGATCCATCGCTGTTGTCTCATATTCAATTCTTTCTACGAAAACAAATATTTAAGGTTCTTATTATCGGAGTACACCAAAAATTTCTCGCCGTACAAATAGTGCCTCCAAATCTTCAATGTAAACACCACGGCGGCCAATTCTAAGTCGTGGGTCGGGTAATTTTTCTCATGGACCTTCAATAGTCGAGACCCATAAACAATCACCTTCCCGTTCCGCATTAGAACACATCCGAGACCAATTTTAGAGGCATCGCAATAAACCTCGAATCTATCAGATTCATCGGGAAGAGTCGAATTCGGTGCTGAAGTTAGCCGATCCTTTAACTCTTGGAAGCTATGCTCGCATTCTTCCGTCCATTCAAATTTGACTTCCTTCTTTTTCAGCTGGGTAAGCGGCAAAGATATAAGAGAAAAATTCTCTACAAATCGACGATAGTAGCCAGCCATACCTAGGAAACTATGGACCTCAGTCACGGTAGTTGGTCGACTCCAACTGATCACGGCTTCGACCTTCGTTGGATCTACCAAAACACCTCCGTTCGAAATGACGTGGCCCAAAAACACCACTTCCTCGAGCCAGAATTCACATTTCTTCAACTTTGTGAATAATCTATGCTTTCTAATGGTCTGGAGGACAATTCTCAAATGTTCCTCATGTTCAACATTACTCCTCAAATAGATTAAAATGTCATCAATGAAGATCACTACAAACTTATCCAAATAGGACTGAATGACCCAATTCATTAAGTCCATAAACACTGCAGGAGCATTCATCAACCCGAACAGCATAACAAGAAACTCGTAGTGGCCATATCTCATCTGAAATGCCTTTTTGCTATATCTTTGTGCTTGATCCGGAGTTGATGATACCCTGACTGAATATCAATCTTTGAGAACACTCGGGTTCCTTACAATTGGTCAAAGAGGTCATCGATCCGCAGTAATGGGTGCTTATTCTTTATCGTGATCTTATTCAATTCGCGATAGTCCACACAAAGCCACAAAGTCCCATCTTCTTTACAAATAGGACCAGAACACCCCATGGTGAAACACTGGGTCTAATAAAATTAATATCCAGCAAACCCTGCAACTGCTACTTCAACTCCTTCAACTCAGCAGGCACCATACGATAAGGGGCCTTCGAAATAGGTGCTGATCCCGACACGAGATCAATCTCGAACTTGATATCATGGTGTGGTGGTAGGGAAGATAGCTTATTTGGAAACATATCCTCAAATTCGCACACTATCGGGATCTCCTTTGTTGATAATTCATGGCTTTCTACGACACTGGCATACGCCAAATAGGCTTCACATCCATTCCTCATCAGTTAACGAGCCTGCAGAGCTAATATAAAGTTAGATCCTTCCACTCTCCGAATTCCTTGAATGTAAAATGGCTCACAATCCAGAATGGCAAAATCCACTTTCTTATAGAAACAATTAATAGTGGCATGATATTTTAACAACCAATCCATACCCAGAATAACGTCAAAATCATGCATCTCTAAGAGGATTAGGTCAACCACCAAATGTAACCCATTTACCTCAATAACACACCCAAAGTAGGAAACATCAATAATGACAGAGGATCCCTTAGATGTCGAAACAACCAATGAGAAGTCAAGAATCACAGGGAATGATACAATATAACAAGTGAATCGATGTGAAACAAACGAATGTGTAGACCCATAATCAAAAAGTATAGTGCAAAAGGTGCCACAAATGGATAGAATACCTTCAACCACATCATCTGACGCCTTTGCTTCACTTGCAAACACTACAAAGGCCTTGCCCGAAACTACGGGCTTGGAGACAAGGGTTTTCTTTTAATGGGGACAATCTTTGACTTTCTGTCCTTGTTTCCCGCAATGAAAATACACGCCCAAAGCCTTATAGCAAGGCCTATTGCCATGAAATCTTCCGCAGTGTTGATAGGAGTTGGTCGGAGCTTGTTTAGCCGATGAGAAAGGACTAGATTTCTTCCCTTGCTCTGCTTGCTTGAATTTCTTTGGTAATTTCCCCGAACCCGCACTAAAACTAGCACCAATGCCACTCTTACTCGGTGACCGCTTCTTGAAAAATTCTTCTTTTGCAAGCTCCTTCTCGTGGATCAAAGCGCGACCCAATGCGTCTGCATGGGTAGTCAACTTTAATGTTGCCAACTGCTTGCGGATATAATCCCGCAGGCATTGTAAGAACTTTCTCGCTTTCCTTTCCTCATCTTTGACTATGTACGGGGCGTATCGCGTCAGCTCTGTAAACTTAGCATTGTAGTCCGCAACTGATCAGGTACCTTGCCTCAAGCGGATAAATTCTTTCTCATTTTGAACACGGATGTTGGATTAGAAATATTTCTCCATAAAGACCTCCTCAAACATAAGCCAGGTAATTTCATCTTCTGGCACCCCAATGCTTTCTTTTTCATTTGCCACCAGAGGTAAGCCTCGTCCTCCAGTCGGTAGGATGCAAATAAAATCTGGTCCTCCTCAGGGCAATGGATAATAGCGAACACTTTCTTCAACCGCTCAAACCATGTGTCCGATTTAATGGGGTCGGGCTCGCCCAAGAACTCAAGAACTTGCTCTTGGACAAAGCGATCATAAGCAGAGGGTCCAGGATTAAAAGGAGCCTGTACTGGAGCCGGGGAAGGAACCATAGCAAGATTCCTCTTCTCCATGTTCTCAATAATACTCGTTGTCCTATCCAACAAATTCAAATGCTCAGCCTCCCGGTCTCGTGGCTGACCACCTCCCCGAGAACCTCTTCGTCTAGGCAGCATAATCGGCTTCAGGTATCACTTTTGAAACAAGAACGATACAAGTTAGGCGAGGTATCGGACTCTAATCGAGAGATTATAATCTACGTAATTAAACATGACTATAACATAGTTTTGGTCTATGTTACGCAAATTACGACTACTAAAACTATCCAACCTAACTTATTCGTTATATGCCTACCTCTATCTATTCAGTCTGGCTCATTCTATCCTAAGCTTCCACATAAGATCCAAATCAAGTCTAAGGTATCTCTTTTCTCTGATACCAACTGTGACGGACCATATTTCAAACCGAAAATTAGTAAGGGTTTGGCTGTAATATGGCCGTCAAACCAATATAAAATCTGTACAAAATCCTGTACACAACAAATAATCCACACAAATCCAAAACACAGCATCCAAATGCCACCATTAACATGTGGTATCGACGTCATAATCGCAGGTTCGACACCTGCTCAACAAGATGCCACTAGGTACCCATAAATAACCATAAAAAAACTGCAGAAGCACATAACTCAACCGAATATAGTGGAAACTATATCACGTGTACATCATCATCAATATACATGTATCCATCTCAAAATGATATAAAATATTACATTAGTATAAAATTTATAAAACTAATCCCAAAAAGCTCTTCACAGCGAATCCTGCAGCCTACCCTACTCCTATGCTCTACTAGCCTCATCAGGTGTAAGGGCGTGCTCATCTGAAAGGAAGAAAGTAGTAATGAAGAGTTAAAAGCTCAACAAGGGGAGCTAGTCAGGTGCCAAGCCCCATTTTCCTAATTTGCTTCCCGTATTTAATTTTCCATACACTTTAACCCGCTTTTAATTATATTAGCATAATTACCTCCAAATTATTATATTTTGAAACTGAAACCTCACATTGTTCTCCTCAATTTTGATGAATTTGTTTGTAAATCACTTTCTTTGATGCCATGTTTCTTTTCTATCGTCTTTTATATATTTTTTTGTTACAGATAACAAAAAAATTAATTAAAAAAGGATAAATTTTTTAGTATTTGATAAATATGCTATTTTTCACGAAAAGTCTCTCCATGAAAACTGAAAATTTTGATACATCCCGCAGGATGATTCCCTTTCCCATACCCCAGGCAAACCCCCTTCGGTGCACAAGTTTACCATAGCAGCTACTACTTGAAGCTGTCTTCTTCCCAAGGGCAAGCATTCGTCGTTGTCAAAGATTTGCTGATACAGGATTTTAAAGGTACTGTCTCCATCGCTCTCTTCACTCGAAACCCTGCTTCCTCCTTCATCAGCCCTTCGAATCCGTCACATCTCTTCTGCTATTGGTCTCCACGGCTTCCATTGTCTCCATCTCTAGCTTCCATCTCTCTAATCTACATAAGAACGTTCGAGAGTTTTGACTTCTCTCTATTATCTCGGTTGCTTCACATTACAGATTTGCTGAAAGTAAGCATGTTAAAAATCTTCAGTGAATCCCTAATTCTATTTTATTTCTGCAAAACTCTAGTTCGATTTTTGCCATTTTGTCAAATTTATAAGCAATTATTTCATGTATTTACAGTTGGGATAAGCATTAAACTCTAGTTTTGATTTGTTGTTGATCTGTAAAATCGTCAATGCAATTTTCTCATGAGTTTTGGGTTTTTTTTTTCAGTTTCCTATTTCTGTGTTATTTTGTCCTATATTTACAGTTGATTGTTGTTATTTGAATTTCTTACAATTTTAATGAGCGAATTATAGAGGAAGGAAGCCTCCATATGAAATAATTTTCGTGCCCTGTAAATTTGAAACAGTAATAGCAATTTGTATAAGACGATGAACACAAATCTGTAGCTATTTGTATAGCAGCTACTACTTGAAGCTGTCTTCTTCCCAAGGCCAACCATTTGCTATCGTCGGAGATTTGCTGATACTGGATTTTAAAGGTACTGTCTCCATCGCTCTCTTCACTGGAAACCCTACTTCGTCTTTCATCATCCATTCGAATCCGTCTTATCCCTTTCTGCTATTGCTCTCCACGGCTTCCATTGTCTCAATATCTAGCTTCAATCACTGGTAATCGCATAGGAACATTCGAGAGTTTTGACTTTTCTCCATTATCTCGGTTGCTTCACATTACAGATTTGCTGAAGATAAGCATGTTCGAAATCTTTTATAAATCCCTAGTTCTATTTTATTTCTGCGAAATTCTAAATCGATTTTTGTCGTTTGATTTATCAAATTTATAAGCAATTATTCTATATGTTTACAGTTGAGATAAGCATTAAACTCTAGTTTTGATTTGTTGTCGACCTGTGGAATCGTCAATGCAATTTTCTCATAAGTTCTAGGTTTTTTTTTAATAGTTTTCATATTTCTGTGCTATTTTGTTCTATATTTACAGTTGATATTTTGTTATTTGAATTTCTTACAATTTTAATGAGCGAATTGTAGAGGAAGGAAGCCTTCATATAAAACAATTTTCGTACCCTGTAAAATTGGAACATAATAGTAATTTGTATGAGACGATAAATGCAAATCTGTTGTCACGATCCAAGAACACAATATTCGCAGGTCAAAATAAAATCCATAATATATATTCTATTAATCATAATAACTCAACCCGGACGTGACAATCCGAACACATACAGGACCCAACATGATAAACCCCACACAAGATCTCATCGGATATAAATCCGGATAAACACAATATACGACCTGCTATCCAAATATCGCAATAGAGGTATTCAACATTACAACAACTCATTAACAGAACACGATAACTCCAAACATATTCTATACATGGATCAAGGCCCTCATCCGGCCATAAATAAAACCATAATATATCCTCAAGATTAGAAATATACCCAATATGAACATCTCCACTCACCGATAGAGATCTGCCGCATCAGACAACGTCTAAGTTGCACAAGCGTATCCAAGCCACAGGTCTGAAGGGATAAAACATGAAAACATGAGCCTAGAGCTCAGCAAGAATCAACAATCGTATAAAACGATACACATAAATCAAAAGCAGAGATATCGCATAACAATCACGTAAAATAAAACACAATGTCCGTAAAATCCCTGAAAATCGAGGAGATGTCTCGTACTAAATCGTCGTCCGTATTAACTCGTCCCTCTGGGACAAAATCATATAAATCATGATCCGGTAAAATCTCGTAGACGATATCATATCATATGATCCGAGGTCACATTACATAATCGCGACCGTCACCACATCCGCGTGGGACACATAGCGTCGTCTGGATCTAAAACTCATAATGCAGAAATGAAGAGAAGACCGTCGGAACTAAAACATAAATCAAAACACGTTCCGGGTTTATCACATCAGTACATACGAGACATTCCTATCGTCCATCCGTTGGCCAAACAACGTATCTCAAATACAAAGCATGCACGAAATCGGAGAACCAAATATCAATGATACCAACTTGATGAAGGGTTACCCTTGTCCGATAACCACAGCTATATCTGCTGCGATTTAAGCCAGCAGCTCAAGACTCGGCTACGGTTTAGGCCAATAGCTCAAGGCCATCCATGTACTCTGTCTCCCACAGATTAGGAACTTGCTTATTATGTTTTACCACCCGCGACTTTGGGTGCAACCTCAAGTTTTAGTTATATATTAGGACGTCCGAATATATTAGTTTTCCGTCAATTCTTTACGATGGTTCTCAATTAAATACATAGTGGAGCAGGTCAGCTACAAAATGTCTCAACCTTCCTTCCGGCGGAAGTAGCCTATCATATACGTCCCCATCGGGACTAAGCCTCCCCGTCGGGAGCGGCGCCACAAATAACCAATACCTCGGATCACAAATCGACCCCTAGGGTCTCGGACCGCTAGGGTCTCGGACCGCTATGGTCCCGTAGTGATCCCGCTCCTAGCAGCATGCATGATTAGTGCAAAGCCTGGTTCATGGTTCCACAATATACGGATACACAAACATACATATATATCGTCCGGGTGTCCAAAATCCCTCCAAATCATAAATACCAGTACAAAACTACCGCACAACCGATAAAATATACATGCATGTGCACAATTAATAAATTGAGGGTATATAAAAATACATGCATGTTAGTAAAATCTCCCACAATAGTCAAAATGCATCAGAAATTAAATCAGACCAAGAATAGGGCTAGAGGATACTTGCCTTAACATTATACTCCGCAGATCTGAAAAAAATATCCCGAAGCACCCGATTTGTGCCTCTCTCTCTTCTGCCCCGCGCACCCCACACGCACAGCCCCCTTCTCTCCTCTACGCACGGCCTCAGCCGCACCGCTACCGCAGCCTGCCGCCTCGAACGGCCATCACTGGCCTTCCCAGTGACCCCCGTCGCCGCCGCTATCCCCCGTCCTGCTTCCACCCTCTCTCCCGCGCGGCTCCTCTCCTCACGCAACCGTCGTCGATCTCTCTCTCCTCGAACGACTTCTCTCCTTCGCACCACGCCACCGCCGCCTCAGCCTACGCCGCGCCACAGCTCACCACTGCGACCACCGATGTCGCCACTACCACCCCGAACGGCAGCCGTCGACTCTTCCGGCACTAATTTCCTCTCCCAGCGCCGCCGCCTCAATCCACAACCGCCGCGGCCTCGCCCACGACGATCGTAACCTCCCCATAACCACCGCACGCCGCCGATTCTCCACCGATCTCCTGCGTCGCCGCCGCGCTTCCTCCCTTCTCCTCCTTCTTCTTCGCGCCGCATGAACCCTAGCCGCCTCTCTCTCCTCTTCTCCCTCTCTCCCCGACTCCCATTCTCCTTTTTTTTTCTCTTTATTCTTTTACTTTTTTTAATATATTATTATTATTATTATTATTATTATTATTATTATTATTATTATTATTATTATTATATATAGTCTTTAATTTTAAATCCAAATCAGATTCCGAATAACAGCACAGGCGTACCTCAGGCGCCGCCCCAGAATCCCAATCATTTTTCAAAATTTTAGAATATTTTAATTTACTTTCACCACGTCTGAAATACCCAAAATCACAATTAATATTAAAATAATCCAATCGGGATCCGAAATATTACATCTGTAGCTCATCCTTCTTAGTAGACAGCATTTAGAAATCGAGAGCAAAGTTTTTTCAGTCTTACAAGAAGAACACAAAGAGAGACAGTGATAGATTCTAAAAAAAATGGATACTGCAGTGAAAGAGAGGAAACACACCTTCCAGGGAAGCCAGAAAATCGTCAATGTCACTTTTTTCATATTACATAAATTAAATATCTAATTGGATCAATTAATTACCTAATATTTTCACATTTCTAGGAAATAGCAATTAATTACATAAATTATGTCATCACAATTTCAACATACAATACATAAATATATGTTTTCATACATGTGATATATTCTTTGAGTATTATATTTCCATATTCGCTTACACTTCTTCTATTTTTTATTGTGATTTGTTATTGTAGTCCATGAATCAATTACGCTCCAACTTCTCCAATGAAAAAAAGAAGAAGGTAGCAGCTATGCTAATGCAATGGATTAATATTTGCAGTACTATTTGGTAGATTTTATATGTCTTAGGTGCAATTTTAATTAATGAATAGCCTAAACATACAATGACAAGATCTTATGGACTTGACTTTTATAAACAAAAGAGAATATATCAATTAAATTATATACAGTAATGATATCAATAGATGCTATCTGCTGTGTTATTTTTGATTTAGGATGATACACTTGTTTGATGCCACCGTAAAACCCTTTGTTAAGATCATTTTTGTTCTTCGATAGTGCTGTCCAGCTTGATGACACTGTAAAATGCTGTCCAGCTTTAAAATCCAATTTTCATCTCGTATAGTGTTGTCTTTAGCATACTAGATTGATTTTCTTCTTTTTTTTTTTTTTTTTTTTTGAGTTTAGGTATGCGTATACTTGCACATAGCTTGCTATATAGTGCATTTTGAAATCTGATAGCAGCAGATTCTTCTCCTCAATTTTGATGAATTTGTTTGTAAATCACTTTCTTTGCTGCCATGTTTCTTTTCTCTGGGTTTTTATATATTTTTGTTACAGACAACAGAAAAATTAATTAAAAAAATATTTCTCTAAACTCATAACACATATCCAGGCAGCGTGACCTAAGTCCAACCTCCTCGTTACGGCTAGACCCTTGTGGTCACCCCTTTTGGATAGGCCTGCAAGCGCAGCCTAGTGGCGCCCACTGTAAAGCTCCAACTCATCAACCGACATGTAGCACAATACCGCATGAATATGCAAGCGATACTTATCATAACCACCCTGAGCAATTCAACAAATATTTTCAAAATGTTGCCTAGGATCTTATATCTTCCCAGGATGACAGTTACAGTTCAACAAATATTCCGAAAATATTTTTCTAATTACACATTGCTTTCAGGATGGCAATTATGACTTAAAAAAAATCTTCTCAGATGAAAATTGCCATACGACAACCTCTATAATTGCTCTGAAAAAGAAAAAAAAATACTCACAAACTGCCATGATTGCCATAACAAGCACCCGTGACCGTCGAGACAGCTCAACAGATCGGCGCTAACAGGTATCGTCAACCATGATGCCCAATGAATGTTGAACTGACTCCAATACCATAAATACCTTTTCATCCCTGCAGAAAAAAAGGGGGCTTCTTGACTTCCAACCAAGTTGGAGCTAATTCTGTTAAAACGGTGAGAACCATGCCAAGCATCCAGAGCATACTCTCCCTCTCTTTTCTCATTTCGCTTGAGGGCTATTTTGCGATAGATGTATCCCCAACTTTCAGAACAACACTCTAATACAGGCTCATGGTTATACAGGTATCGTGCCAGCTCCAAACTCTCACATCATTTGGCTGGTGAGGTTGATTCACATAGCAAGGCAAAGGATGCCCCTCCACCAGTTGCCAAAAAAGAGTTTTATGAGCATCCCTATTGGAACTCAATCCTCCATCTCAAATCTAAATCGCTCCTCGATCGAGTGTACCGTTGGATCTCAATCCTCCATCTCAAATCTAAATTGCTCCTCGATCGAGCGCACCGTCGGATCTCAATTCTCCATCTCAAAGCCGCTCCCCAATTGAGTGCACTGCCAGAGCTTAATCATCCATTTCAAAGTCACTCTCCAGCCAAGCGCATCGGCAAAGCTTAATCCTCTATTTCAAAACTGCTTCCTTGCTAAGCGCACCGTTAGAGCTCAATCTACAGTCCTCTATCTCAAAACCGCTCATTGGCCGACTGCACCGTCGGAGATCAGTCCCTTATCTCAAAGCCGCTTTCACCCAAGCACACTGCAGAAGCTTGGTCCTCCATCTCTAAGCCGCTCCCTTACTAAGTGCACTATCATAGCTCAATCCTCCGTCTCAAATCCGCTTCCCTACCGAGGGTACCGCCGGAACTCAATCCTCCACTTAAAAATCGCTCCCTAGCCGAGCGTATTTTCGGAGCCCAATCATACATCTAAAAGCCGTTGCTTTGCCGAGCGTACTATCGGAACTCAATCCTCTATCTCGAAGCTACTCCCCAGCGAAT
Organism: Nepenthes gracilis; assembly: GCA_033239525.1. Taxonomy (NCBI): domain Eukaryota; kingdom Viridiplantae; phylum Streptophyta; class Magnoliopsida; order Caryophyllales; family Nepenthaceae; genus Nepenthes; species Nepenthes gracilis. The sequence goes on along the minus strand of BSYO01000027.1, from coordinate 4,842,745 downwards.
CATATCGTCAAAGCTCAGTCTTTCCTCTCTAAACAGCTCCCTAGTATAGCATACTCAAGAACTTAATCCCCCATTACATATATCAGCACATCATTTATTTTTTATAATTCTCATATCTTTCTTTCCATCTAAAATAGATTTCTAATTTAAGTATTAAAAAATATATCAGAAAGCGAGTTTCTGCCATCCTATGACCTCTTATTTGTTAATTATGACCTCTTATTTGTTAGTTCCGGCTAGCTTGGCCCCCCACGGCCGAAGAGGAGGAGCCCTGGGAAGGGCCTCCGCCAGGTGGTTTTGCACATCCCTCGAGCGCCACTCCCACTCAGGTATGGTCATCCTGATCTGGAACTCCCTTGCTGACGTATATTTCAAGGATTCTTCTGATGTCTTCCTCTTCTCCTGCAGATTCCTGGGGATGTTGCCCCTTTCGACGGACTAGTCGCCCTCCTCCACGGGGGCTTCCATCGTGGGCTGCAAGCCATTCATCGCACAAGAGCCCAGGTTGCCTCCCTTCGAGGGGACAGCAAACAGGCGCAAGAGGAGGTCAGGCGCTTGCAGCAGAAAGTGGCACACCTGGAAGCTTCGCTTGTCGCTCTGGAGGACGACCATGCACGCCTGTCTAGGGATATGATTGGCCAGATCACCCCATCGGAGGCGGAGCGCTTGCTGGAGGCTCGATTTTAGGACGGCATTCGGTTGTGTCGTAGGATCGCTTCCCTGGTTGCTCCGGATGTACCCGAAGGAGTTTTTCATCCTGGAAACACCGGGATCAGGGAAGCATCCCGCTTGAGGAACTTCCTTGAGGATGCCAGTCCGTCCTGTCCTCCAAAGTAGCCTTTCCCTGTATAGGTTGCTCAGTTGCCCCCTATTATTATTTTTTGCTTCTGTATTTTACTTGTTTTCAGCAAATGAATAAAGGGAGATTTCCTTCTCTTTCGTATACATTGTCTTCCGATGCGGTATGTTAGATCGCACCCTTCATTCAATGTGGTTTGTGAGGTCAAGCCCCGTATTTGTAGGCTAAGCTCGCAAAGCTATCGTCGCCAAGGCCTTAGTCAGGTGCCTTCTTGTACTGTGCTCATCCTTTTTCAGAGGATGTCGCCGCACCTCGCGTGTTTGATAAAAAGCTCGATCCGGTAGAGCAGATGTCATCGCAAGTCCTGTGGAACCACACCAAGGGTCGCTAGATTTTCAGGCCACGGCAACCGGGCTCCGAGTCTAGGCCTTAGTCGCGTGGTATCCGCGGGAGGTGTGTGGCCCCTGCTCAAGGCGTCATAATCACCGTATTTAAGGTCTTAGCCCTCGACCATCGTAGACTGAGGGTGCTCTCTTCTACGTGAGAAGGTCGCCGCATACTTGCGATTCTTGCCCCCTAAGGTTTTTGTTGGCCGAAAATTGGGAAGCTTCCAAAGCCCCCAGGCCTAATATTTTGACCACCTGGGTCGACTGGCGTAGAGCCATTATAGATGTGTCCCCTTTTGGACTTGCCCGTCGTGCCGGCGAGATTTTTGGTGGCCGCTTACGGGCCGTTTGGCGCATGGCCAAGGGTTTGCTTTACGAACGGACGATGGTCCTACCGACTTAGGGGCAGTTTAAGTCATTTTGGTTTGAGAATGCTATGCATGCCAACATTTCACACAAATGGGGATGCAGAATAACAGGAAAAGTAATTTTATTAACAAAAAGCATAACGCATGTACAAGCATTCAACATGGTGCGTGTGCGTGTCTTACCTGGGCTGGCGTGGTATTACTGGTAATACTTCCTTAAGTTGGCGGCGTTCCAAGTCCGGGGGACCAGTTTGCCGTTCTAGGCGCGCAGTTTGTATACTCCGTTCCGGAGGATCGCGGAGACGAGGAACGGACACTCCCACCCAGGGGAGAGCTTGTTCCTGTTTGCGGTCTTTCCCGCCGCCTCTACTTTCCAGAGAACTAGATCTCCAACTTCGAGAGGGCACGCTTTCACCCTCTTGTTGTAATATCGCATGATGCACTATTGATTGGCTGCGCTCCACAGTTGCGCCGTATTTCGAACCTCTAAGAGCAAGTCTAGGTTTTCCCGGAGCCTCTGCAAGTTGGTGGGTAGATCGAAGCATTCGACCCGCAGGCTTGGCATCCCCACCTTCACCAGGACTACAGCCTCAGTCCCAAAGCAGAGGTTGAAGGGTGTCTCCCTCGTCGACTCCCGCGGGGTCGTCTGATACGACCAGAGTACGGACGGTAACTCTTCGACCCACGAGCCCCCTGCGTCTTCCAGCTTGGTCTTCAATCCGTACAACAACGTGCTGTTGGTGACCTCAACCAATCTGTTGGCCTGGGGATGCGCCACAGACGTGTGGATCAGCTTGATGCAGAGGTCGCCGCAGTACCTCGTGAATCACTTGCTGGTGAACTGGGTCCCGTTGTCGGTCACCACGACATCAGGAATCCCAAAGCGGCAAACGATATTCTGTCGGAGGAATTCCGTCGTATTCTGCTCGGTGATACTGGCCAGAGGGACAGCTTCTACCCACTTGGTGAAGTAATCAATACCCACGATTAGAAATTTTCTCTGCCCGGAAGCCAGAGGTAACGGTCCGAGGATATCGAGTCCCCACTGCGCGAATGGCCATGGGGACTAGAGGCAGTGCAACTCTGTGTGCAGCTGATGTGTCATGGTGCCGTGGACCTGGCAACTCTCGCACTTTCTAAAGAACTCCATAGCATATTGCTTCATGGTAAGCCAATAAAATCCTTGCCGCATGACCTTGAACGTGAGGCTCTTACCTCCGATGTGCGAGCCACATAATCCCAGGTATACCTCGCTCAGGGCATACTCGACTTCTTCTGGAGTAAGGCATTTCAGGAGGGGAATGGAGTACCCCTGCCTTATAGCCTTCCGCTGAGGAGCATGTACCAACCTGCTGTCTTCTTAACCCGCTTGGCCTCGTTGGCATCATCGAGGAGGGTTCCCTCGGTCAGGTACTTCATGTACGGCATCATCCAATTGCTTCCTGTGCCGACCCATAGTATTTTTTGGTCTGCGGTGTCAATACTGAGCGCAGTTAGGACTTCCCTTCGTTCCTTGGCGTACTGTTCCAGGGATCCGGTGGCTGCGTCCCGGGCCATTCGGTCAGCCTTCTCGTTGTCGGACCTGGGGATGTGCTTGATTACGAATCGGTCGAACTCCAGGATCAGAGTCTTCACTTTTGCCAAGTACCTCACTAGTTGTGGGTTTGACACGTCGAAGTTTCCCTGTACCTGGTTGACCACAAGCTCGGAGTCGCTGTGCACGACCAATGACTCCGCAGAACATTCATTGGCCAGGCACAGGCCTGCGAGGAGGGCCTCATACTTTGCCACGTTATTGGTGGCTGGGAAGGTTAGCGTGACGGAGTATGTAATCTTCATACCCTCCGGTGTCTTTAGCACAACTCCGGCTCCGCTTCCCACCTGGGTGGACGACCCATCCACGTTCAGGGTCCACACTGGAGGGCTGTCGGCGTCATCTGGAGCTGGGGTCATTGCTTCAACAATGAAATCAGCCAGGGCCTGTCCCTTCACGGCTGGCCGGGGTTGAAACTCCACGTCGAACTCTCCTAGCTCGACGGCCCACTTGACCAACCGCCCCGAAGTTTCTGTTTTCTGTAGGATCGACTTTAAGGGTTGATCTGTCAGTATGACGATCCGGTGCCACTAGAAGTAGGGCTGCAGCTTCCGCGCCGAATAGATGATGGCAAGCACCATCTTCTCGTGTGTGGATAGCGGGCCTCCACATCTGTTAGCACCCAGCTTACGTAGTACACTGGCCACTACACTCCCTCGTGCTCCTCGACTAGTACAGAGCTAAGGGCCGCTGCTGACGTAGCCAAGTAGAGATAAAGGTCATCGTCCTCACGTGGCGAACTCAGGAGAGGCAGGCTGGTGAGGTACGTCTTTAACTCTTTGAATGCTTCGTTGCATTCCTCGGTCCACCGGAACCCTAACAATTTAGTGCCCCTCAGTGCCTTGAAAAAGGAGAGATACTTCTCTGTCAACTTGGCGAGGAACCGTGAGAGGGCCGCTATTCGCCTGATGAGTTTCTGCACCTCTTTTATCATTCGCAGCGGGTTCAGGTCGAAGATGGTCTTGATCTTCTCTGGGTTGGCTTCAATGCCGCGCTGGGACACAATGAAGCCTAAAAATTTTCCTGAGGTCACTCCGAAGGCGCATTTGGCTGGATTGAGCTTCATCCTGTGTCGTCGGAGGACCTGAAAGGTCTCCTCTATGTCGCTAATGTGGTCGTGGGCGACTTTGCTATTTACGAGCATATCATCGACGTACACTTCCATGTTTCTCCCAATCTGGGTCTCGAACATCTTGTTTACCAGGCGCTGATAGGTCTCTCCGGCATTCTTGAGGTCAAAGGGCATCACCTTGTAGCAGTACGTCTCTTGGTCGGTCATAAAGGAGGCATGCTCCTTGTCCTCAAGGTGCATCTGAATTTGGTTGTAGCCGGAATACGCATCCATGTAGCTAGAATACGCATCCATGGAGTCCACGAGTTGATCAATCATGGGGAGAGGGAAACTGTCCTTGGGGCAAGCCTTGTTCACATCGGTGAAGTCGACACACATCCGCCACTTGCCATTGCTCTTCTTTACCAACATGACGTTGGATAACCACTCCGGATATTGGACCTCTTGGATGAATCCGGCGTCCAGGAGTCTCCTCACCTCTTCCCTTATGGCGATCAACTTCTCGACGGAGTGGTTCCTACGCTTCTGCCGAACAGGTTTGCGGCACGAATCAAGGCCCAGCTTGTGGACGATTATTTTGGCCGGTATCCCGGGCATGTCAGCGGGAACCCAAGCAAACACGTCGGAGTTGGCCCTAAGGAAGGTAATTAACCGGTCGCGTCCAGCGGGTTAGAGAGATCTGCCCACGTGGACGCACCTCTCCGGCTCGGAGGGATTCAGAGGGACCACTTCGGTAGCTTCTCCCGACCAGGCTTGCTGTAGCAGGGTTTCATCGCGGAGGTCAAGATTTTCGTCTGGGCGGTATGGTGCTGCGGGACTGATCTGGGACAGGTAGCATATTCGTCCCATCTCCTAGTCCCCGAGCACTTCCCCACACTCCATGGGGTGGGAAACTTCACCTTTAGGTGCGGGATCGACGTCACGGCTCCAAAGGTCGTGAGAAAAGGTTTGCCCAATATGGCGTTGTAGACAGATGGAAGGACAACGACGAGGAATGCCAGCTCCCACGTTACAGAGCGCGGGTGGGTTCCCATAGTGACCTCTAGTCGGACTATCCCTTGTACGGGGACCGGTTCATTGTCCATGTCGTACAAGGGTCCGCCGGCTGCCTTCATCTGGCTTCACCTCAATCCAAGCTTAAAGAAAGCATTGAGATACAGTAAATTCTGTAAACTTTTATTATCAATGAAGACTCGTTTCAATTGGTAGTCAACCTTACCATCTGAAACGATGGCGGATACAACAAGGGGATCAGTATGGGGGAAGGTTACATGAGCCATATCATCGCCACTAAAGCTAATGACATCACTCCTATCCCCTATCCTTGCTCGCTTGGTGTTGGAAGTTGGCCTCGGCTACCTTCGCCCAGTGTCCCCGACGGCTGAGGCGGATATCATATTGACCACGCCGACGGCCGTGCGGCCTCTCGGCTACTCACTGGCCTCGCATTCCGAGGTTGCGGGGCTCTGTCCCGAACTCTTCACGAACCATTTAAGGTGTCCGCAGTGGATCAGGTCTTCTATCTCCTGCTACAGGGTCCGACAGTTCTTAGTTGAGTGTCCTAGGCAGCGATGGTATTAGCAGTATTCGGTCTGATCGCTACCGTTGGGACCTTTCGGTGTTTTCGGCCACTTGAAGAGCTTTTCGTCCCGGATCTGCATCAGGATGTTGGTACAAGTGTCATTCGGGGGAGTCAGGGATGTCCGTCATGGTCCTTCCTAGACCCTGGTGGAGGCCGTGGCTGCTTGCGGCGCTCCGAGAAGCGATGGTTGTCGCTGTCCCTCTTCTGCCCGTCGGTAAGTCTAGTGGCTTTCGGGGGTCGGTCTGCTCGCTCAAGGCGCTTCGCCTCGTTGGCCTCTTCGGCCGTGAAGTCCTGGCAATGGACTCGGCCTCCCGGAAGGTCTAAGGGCGCTGGTGCAATAGGTGCTTAAAGAAATCCCCCGTCACCAACATGGCGACGAAGGCATTGAGTTTCAGCTCGTCAAAGAGCTAGGGGATCCGCCATGCCTCGGTGATGAAACGGTTGATGAACCGCTTCAGGCTTTCGTCCGATCTCTGACGGAGGTGGACCAGGTGCCATGGTTGCCTTTCCTCTCTTCGGCTAGAGGCAAACTGGCTCAGGAAACTGTCAGTTAGCTCATCGAACGAGCGTATGAAATTCGGAGGGAAACCATGGAACCAGAGCAACGCGTCCCCCCTGAGGGTGACGGAAAAGCACTGGCACATCAAGGCCTTGCTTGCTCACTGCAGGGACAAATGGGTGCGGAAGCAGTTGAGATGGTCTATCGGATCCTTGCTTCCGTCATACCCCTCCAAGATGGGCATTTTGAACTTGCTCGGCAGCGGTTGAGTCTGCAGATCCATGGCAAATGGCGACCTCCGAAAGTCGGCGGAGGATCGGTGGGCCTCTCCTTGTGCAGGATGTCCCACAACACCTTAACTTTCTCCTCCATCAATGGATCGGGAACACCTCTCCGCGCATTGATGACGTCGCGGAGCTCCATGTGGTCCTAAAGGTGCGGTTGAGCTTGTCAGTGGTGTCGGCTCTCCGCTTGAGGAGGTCGCTCACTGTTGAAGCCACCGCAGTCGGTCTCCCGCGGTCGCGATAGTTGCGGGGGTTACGCCGCTTAGGGCTATCCCCCCGATCACTGCGGTCGGGATGGCTTTCAGCTTCGTAAGGGTCGATTATGTTGGGGACCTCCTGGGCCGCGGTGTCGTCAGGTTGGTTGGATCCTCTCCTGAGGGCACCGCGCGGCGTCTCCTCCTTTTGGAGGAGGATGCTTGAGACCCTGGGGGGCAGCCCCCGGCCATGGAGTTTCTGTTCGATCGCACAGGGCGTGGAGTACTAGCTTTATGTCGCCCACGTCCGCGGCCAAGCGGTGGACGTCGGGCTCCGGACGGGCGTCTGCATGACTCCCGGTGGGGGGTCCTCGTTGTGAGCGACGACGTTCATTGCTGGAGCACTAGCTTGTGCTCTGGTGTTCACCATTCTCTTTGCTTCGGAAGGGAGGTAGGAAAGAGACACTAGGCTTCTCGTCAGTTTTTCACAGACGGCGCTAATGTTGTGTCTTAGGTCCGCGGTTGTTGTATGGATTATGGAGCCTTCGGGGTCTCGGCCATGTTGGAGCGTCAAGATGAGGGTCCGGTCTCCATATCTCTTAACCTGGACCTGCACAACACAATCAACAAACAAGAGGTCAGAGGTCCGGCGGGATTTCTTCCACCACGGCCACTTCGACGCTCAAGTTAGCAAGTTCCCGCAATAAATGAAAATGACGCACGCGCTAGGCGGTGTGCGGATGAGTGCTTATAATGCGTGAGTGATGCGTATGTATCAGAGTGGGAAATGCAATGAGTAGGTAGCGGAAGGCCTGGCTTCCTTGACGCACCGCAGTGGGTGGCTAACTTTCCGTTGCCTGAGCAGGCTTGGGGATCAAGATCTTGAGAGAAGCGGGCTCGTTTGTGGCCTCAAGACTTGAATATCGTCTCAGTTTGATTGCTTTCTCTCTTTGCTATCTGGGAAAAGGAAGGAGCAGCCCCTTCCTCTGCGGAGGAAGAGAGCTCTTATAGGCTCCTTCCCAGAGGATCTTGGGCGCGAGAACTCCCGTTGCCCGGGTTCCTTGGCCGTTGGTCACTGTGGCTGACCGCCAGTCATGTCAGTTGTGCTATGCGGTAGCAGGCAGGCTCCTGAGCGCTGCCGGCCACGCTTGGTCTCCCCTCGAGCTGCGATTAGCTGGTTGCCTGTGGGCGATCGCATGAGCCGCTCTTGCAGCGTTGGCCGCTCCTGCAGCGTTGGCCGCTCCCCCATTGGCTCGTTTCTTCTCACTCCTGGCCATTTCCTGGCAGCCCATTAATGCGCTGTAGGGCGCCCGTTGTCCTTCGCCAGCTGGATGCCACGTGGGCCCCTTGCGCAGTTGGTTTGGGCTTGAGATTCTCATGGGCCTTAATATTGGACCCAACAATATGATTTTTAAAGCCACTTTCATTAGTTAAGAAGTTGTAGATGAACAACAGGAACAACCCTATCACTCCCAAGATGAATATGAAAATAATTTTAAAGAATTTCAAGAGACCTACAACAAACTATTTAAAGAGTGCTTAAATATCAAAAAAAAAAAAAAAATCGAGTTAATAAATCACTAATTATTCAAATCCAAAAAAGATAAAGTGGGACTTCATACCACATTGAATGTTGCTAACAAGTACCAAAAACTTAAAAGAATTAATAAGTCTTTAAATAAACAAATTAAATTCTAAAAACTGACCGTAAATATTCAAAAATGATCTTAAAATATTTTTTAGTGAAACTTAAAAGTTTAATTATATGTTAGGATTAGAAAAGAAAACTAGAAATGAAAAGGGTTTTGAGTTTATAAAAAATATGTTTAAAACTAAATATTAATTTTAAAATCAATTTTATTTCAGCCATATCCGCTCATAAGAAAAACATCATTACTAATGTTCCGGTCCAATAAATTTAAAAAAAAATGACTAAGAAGAGTGTTATGAATGTATCAATCAAGTTAAACTCTAATGAGATGGCTAGAAAGAATACCCTTGATGATAAATCTTGAGGTCAATCTATTAGACCTCATTCATTTCCTATATTTATTCAGTTGTGGAAAAATTAATTACATATGTTCCCATTATTATAAAACTAATATTCAAATAATATTATCAACTAAATAAAATATCTATATGAGTAAATAATTAAATTGACTAAGAAAGTAAATGAAGGAAGATACGAATAAAAGAGAGTAAATTTAAAAACTTAAAAAGTAACTTTGTTTATCATATTAACCGTATTATATTACATGTTCAAAATATAGTTATGTGATACCTCAATAGTAGATGTTTCGAGCACACCAGATAGTAAATTTCTGTTCATTTTGATTATTGATCATCCTAATAGACCAATTATATTTAATAATGTAACATTACTTATAATACTTTGCATACTAAAATACATATTAAATATCGATTTATAGAGATTTAATATCAACTGTATTACTTTTATATCTCCTAAATATAAAATTAATAACTTCATCAAATATCACTCTCTCAAGGGTTTTTAACTATTTTGAGAAATTTTGAGAATATAGTAAATTAAGCTAATTTTGTTCAAATAAATAAGAATTCTCAAGTCCTAAAAATTATCTTTATAGGACTCGGACACCATTTCAACCCCAAAAAATGTGGTTACAGCAAAATATGTGGGCTTGCGTAAACTATATGGGTTGGGCCTCAGCCCATATATTTTACAGACAGTGTTAATCGGGCCGGCCTGTTAATATTTAGAAATAATCGCTTAACGAGAATACTCATCAGATTCAGAACTAGCAGCAACCTGAGGGAGAGAGCAAATTAGGGCTTCGCCCGATATCTTCACCATCATCGACGCTCATCATCTATCCTCCGGTTTCGCTGGCAGTCGTAGGGTTTGTACGCTTTTCATATCATATTTCACCTTTCATGGTATAAGGTCTCTCTACTTCTGTGTATATATATGTTTTCCTTTTTCGCACTTTCTTCTCATTATACGTCATTGACTGACTTTGTTCCGGTTAATTTTACTTAGGAATTGTTCAAGCTACGATAATTAGTAATCGTTTTTGTACTTCGGAAAAAAGGGACGGATTATGTATTGCTTAGTTCATTTATGGTAGTGTTGGTGATTATACTTTAGGTCAGACATTCAGTTCTTGAACATTAATTATAGTGGCATCATTAAATTCTTCTATTTTTCTTCTTTTTTTTTTTGGTGTAAAATTTTGTTGTGTAGTTGTTTAATTTGATGCGCTAGTTTCTCCGTGTCGTTGATTGGTTCTTGATCATATTTGATGCATTAGTTCCTCTGTGTTGTTGAATGGATTCTTTTTGATATTTGATGCTGCCATGTTGTGCCTAGATAAAGCACAAATCATTGGAATAATGGAAATGGATATAGAGCAGAAATATTAAGTTTCAAGTGGTCAGTTGTGGTTGCGTGATGTTACCTTCAATTTATGAGTTTGGGTTGCATTTTTGCCGGCAGATGTATTTTTTGACACTGGATTTCATATGCAGCTGCCACTCTGTATCTTGTGGTACACTGATCAAACTTTGATTTTTGCTGGCAGTTATATTTTGAACATTAGGGTTCCAAGTTCATAATTTCTAGAAGTACCCCATATCAGGAAAATCAAGCAGTGTATTTTTCCCTTGATCAGTTTGGGATTGTATTATGTTATGGACATAGGATGAAAGTTAGGATTCTCAGCAAATCAAAAGCATATTTCTAAAACTGTTCGGCCAAGAAGGGGGAGGATAATGATGATAAAGAAGAGCCAGAAGACTGCATGACTGGAATTGTGCTGGTGATATTACACTGAAGATGGAATTGGTTGCTTTATTATTTCTATTTGGTGCTTGAGAGCAATCAGGCTTATATGGTACTGAAGCACTCATGTTTCCTGCCTGATTCAGTTAGGGTTATGTGGAAATGAAGCATGCATGTTTGTGATTGACTCACTCTGAAAGGCATTTGTTATTGCTGCTGCTATGAATATGTCTATGCTGATATACTTTTATGATTGATAAAAGTGGCAGTGCTTTTGTCTTAGGTGGTGCTGATGGCCATGTTAATAGAAGCAATTATCCTGAGCACCTTCGTTTGTGCTTGACTTTATCTCATCAGCCCTCATGAGAGTATTCATTCATGCTATTAGTGTTCTGGATCTTGAATCTTTACCCATTGTGTTTAATAATTGGAAGAGGTGTTTACTCTAAATATGTATATTGGCTTTTCTCTTCTCTTTTTAAATCTTGCTATCTTTTGTATGATTGTTCTTTCTTATTTGCTGAAGAATTGCAAAGAAATGGCTGCTACAAGTCAAATTGTTGACATCAATCCAGCATCCTCTGTTGAATTGATACCATCTCTCATAGAACAGCTTGGCAAAGCATTTCTTGTGCTGGAAGCTCACAGGGATGCCTCTGAAGACAAAGTTCATTGGAATGAAATTGAAGAGCACTTCCACTACTTGGAATCAACGTTGAGAAAAAAATTCGAAGAGATAGAAGTCAAAGAGAAGGAATTTACACACAGAGAATCTGAGATCCGCCAAATTCTCACTGAGAGAGAAGCAGCTGTTGCTGCCAAAGAACAGGAATTGTTAGACCGGGTGCAGGAGCTAAAAGATGCAGCTGTGGCTGCTGTCATGGAAGCACGGGCAATTCATATGCCAGAATCTCTGGAGCCTTCTGGTGGTGCAGATGGCAATGAACACAAGGTAAGCAGTTCTCTTGATGATGAAAATGCCTCAACTGATGTCCAAGAAGAGAAATCCTCTCCTAATAGGGGCGGTGAAAACACTGAAAGTGTGACTGGCGAGGTTAATCCTCGTCCAGAACTGGTGCAATTTTGTGAGCAGATGGATGCTAAAGGGCTTCTGAATTTCACAACAGAGAACCAGAAAAACCTTTCTGCTATCCGTAAGGAACTTTGTGTTGCACTGCATAGCGCGAGTGAACCAGCCCGTTTAGTGCTGGATTCACTTGAGGGGTCCTTCCCTTCTGCCAAAACTACCCCACAAGTGGATAATAATGGGGATGTTACCCTACAAGGGGATAAGGGCGATACTGCTCTTAAGGGCACACGTCAATCCTGTTTAATGTTTATGGAGGCCTTGGCTGCCCTGTTGGCAAAGGCTGACCCTGATGCAGATACCCTTCTGAGCCCTGAAACCAAGCAGCAAGCCAAGGCAATTGCTGATGAGTGGAAGCCTAATTTGGCTGGTGGAGGCACTGATGCTGCCACCAATGGAAGTTCATTGGAAGCTGAGGCATTCTTGCGGCTCCTTGCGACTTTTAGGATTGCCTCTGAGTTTGACGATGAAGAACTCTGCGAGCTTGTTCTTGCAGTCGCTCATCGGAGGCAGGCTCCTGAGCTCTTCCGTTCTCTTGGTTTGACAAACAAAGCTCAAGGTTGGTTTCCTTACAACTAGCTGACCTGATGAGTTTCGGGGCATGAAAACTATCTCGGAGACATGTCCTTTCCCCTAGGTTATAGTTATGGCGTGTAGTATCTTGTGACAAGTTGCGATGGATGCGGTGATATTTTATTAAAAGGCTATTGTTTTCCTCGAGTTGGATTAGTACCATCGTCTTCATGACCGATTCCCTTAAATTCTTTGCAGGCATTGTCGATACATTGATCGGCTTGGGTAAACAAATTGATGCAGTACATTTCATTCAAGCTTTCGAGCTCTCTGAGACGTATCCCCCTGTTCCCCTCTTAAAGACATACTTGAAGGACGTGAGGAGGAACTCGCAACGGAAGGTAGGAAGCTCCGGAGGTGTTGCTGGTACGCAGGTATTATACCTCATCTGAGAAAAAATAATGGCAGTGAAAACCTACGTACAACATATGCTAATATCAGTCAAGATGTATCGGTATTAAGGTAGGGTTGATATTTTTTGATGCGATAATAATATTTCGATATGTTGCCGTATTAGTAATATATCAGCAGATATAATATATCACTTTATGATTTTTAGAAATTTTTTTTCTTCCAATATATTCGATATAAATATATATTAATCAATGTATCTGATATTAATATGGTCATCAGTGATATTGATACTAATATCGATATTGATATTGTCGCCCATGTTACCTACCCGATTCCTCTTGGCAAATTATTGCTTTCGATATGATGGTCAGATTGATGGCAATGCACTAGAACTCACGGCGCTGAGGGCCATCATCCGATGCATCAAAGAATACAAACTTGAAGACAGCTACCCTCTCGACCCGCTCCAGATTCGGGTCTCACAGCTAGAAAAGGCAAAGAGTGAAAAAAGAAGGGTTGGAGAAGCTGGCAAACAATATCATCTTAAGAAGCCTCGAGCTGACGGAGGGTTCCATGGACACCGAGGTCGTGGCGGTGGCCCCACTGGTGGTGGAAGGCAGCCGCCACCATACTTCACTGATCGGGCAGCAGCGTATGCCGGCATGCCAGATAGATATCCTCATGCCGTTGCAAACACCTTTAACTACCCGGTTCCGAGCCAGCCTGCATATGCTTCTCAAGCGGGTGACCAAAGATCATATTACTATCCCCAAGACGACAGGGCTGCGGCACCTTACAGCGCGGGAGCTCCTAACTATGGTGGCTACATGGGTGCGAGTGCGCAGCCATCTCACCAACCGTTTATGTAATTCTGCGGCTAGCTTTTCGGAGGTCTGTTACCCCATCTCTTATGGAACAAATTTTCTTCCAGTTCTTCTAGGCATGTATTATCAACAAGTGCATTTGGAGAAGATGAGTGTGTTCTATTTATCAGGAGATTGTATTGACTTAGGAATCGAAATCTTGATGTGTTGAAGAATAGCACAGACAATGTTCATGTTTCGATTATCATCTTAACTATCACGCTGAAGATTGCTTTTGATCGTATAGATATTATTTGTAGAATTAGATTTTAAGAAATCAATTATTTTACAATAAATAAAAATAAATAAATGAATATCAATATGTTATATCAAAATGACTAATTAAAAATGATAATTTTATAGCATTACTCCAAGATCGAAGGTCAGCTATTTATATAATAGAATGTAATTAACAGCTTATTTATCAGATGTCATTACCGTAGGTTGAAATTCACTGGCCTCTTCAACGATGTTCAAAGCATGAAAAACGAGAAAAACGTATCAAAAATAATTTTATTTTTAATTTTATTTTAATAAAAAATAATAAAAATAACTATTTATATGTATTTTTTTTAATTATTTAACCCAATTCAAAGGGCGATGGAACGCCCTGAACTAGTAGGTTCTGAGAGTTTATGCATGAAAGATGATGCGTACCTGGGTCCGACTTCGAACGGATTCGGATTCTTCTGGATGGTTTGAACCGGGTCCGTTGACCGAGTGTGAATCTTGCACACCACTAAAACGAACAAGAGGTCAGTGTTAACGGCGGGATGTAATCCCACCGAAAACACTCGACGTTTCAAGTCGAAACCAACATTCAATGGAAGGAATCGAAAAGAGAGAGAGTAATGAGAGAGGAAAGGAGTGTCTTGTTTCCATATATAAAAGCGTACGCCCTTTCTCGTATCCGGATGGTGGGAAGGCAGAGAATGTGTGTAAAGACCCGTTCGTTGCCTTGGAGTTTTATCGTATTTGAGAGTTTAGCTGCTGAGAACCAGAGTTTGTTTCTCAGAGCACTTAGGGTTTTCTGTCTCAATCTGAGCTTGAAAGAAAGAGAGTCCTTAGGCCCGTTCGTAAGCGTTTGCTCGTATGGAAAAAGCACTCAAGAAAGCATCTATCAAAGCGTTCAAGAAAGCGTCTGCGATTGTAAGTTTGGAAGAAAGCATGCCCTGGATGGTCAATCCAGAGCCTCTTTTATGGCAAAGACGGCGATCTTCTTTCTTTGGAAGGAATGATCGTCCCTGTGATCTGCTGCTGGCCTTCCTTTTGGAGGCTGATGCTTGTTGCCCAATTGTGGAGGATTGCTTCCTTTTGATGCGGTCAACCACTTTCCAAGTTAGCTTCTTTCCTTCCCAACATGTTACCGTTGAGGTTCCTTGCCGGCAAGAAGCTGGGAGGATCTGGCGCCTTCCTTATTTGAAGGGCGTCAATCTTGCTGATATTCCTTTAGAGATCATGGAGTATCCTTGAAGGATCGTGGTTGCCTTTTATATTCGGGATGGGCCTAAACGGGGTTAGGCCCATTATCACGTGGAAGGCTTTTGGGCCCAATGTGTAAAGGGTGGACGGTCAACGCCGGGTTGGCTCAAAGGCGTGTTGGCCGCCTCTTATGAAAGGCGCCCGTTGTTGGCCTCCATTTGGACTATGGGCACAGGTGAGTCGGGCCCATTATGTAGAAGGGCCTTGCTTGGGCCTGGCGGGAGCGGACGGTCAACGCCCGAGTTGACTGTCCTGCCAGGTTGGCCGCCTCGTGAAGAACGGCTGGAGAGGAGGCGCCATCAATCACTGGGCCATGCGCTGTAAGAATTAACAGCTTATCATCGCTGCAAAACTCTATAGGCAACAAACCTGGCCAACGCCGAGTTGACCGTTTGGGAGTAAGTTGGCCGCTAAGACGGTCAACGCCAACGTTGATCGTCTTTTGCTTTTCACATTCCCATCTTTCTTCTAGTACCGTTAAACGCTGATCGTTTCTTTTCGCCTGCCTTTTTTTTGGGCCACCATTATCGCAGATACCCATCAAAAGAGACAAATTTTTTTATTTATATAAGTGATTTTTGGTGCAATAGAATTTAAAAATAAAATTAAAAAATCAAAATAAAAAAAATAATAATAATTTTTATAATTTAACAAAAACAAAAGCACGACCTCCGCAAAAATATTTTTCGAAAAGTCATAGATTTTATTAATTATCGAATTTTAAAGATTGACATTTATTTTTAATTAATTATAAAAGAAATTATTTTTTAGAAAAACATTATGAAAAAAAGTATTTAAAAATATAAATATTAATATAAATTAAAAAAAAAAAAAATTAATTTTCATCTAAACGTGGGGGCTCAACTACAATTTGAAGGCGCGAGGGAAAGGAATTAATATCATCTTCGAACTCCCAGTAAACCTAACCTTCGCCGTCGCCCATCCTCTGCCCCACAGGACCGCCGGAGCCCAATGCCGGTGCGTCCGTCCCTACGCTTACTTGTCTGCCGTTATCCTCACCATCAACATCATCGATTGCTCTTCCCTCTCTCTTTCCCCCCGGATTCCTTCTCCTCTCCTCCACAGCCGGGGTTTTTCAAGTTCTCTTCGTGTCTTGGAGACCTGATTAGCCTTTCCAAGGTTCTTCCGCGTTCCGGATAGAGGAATGAATCTTCGTTGGAGAGTAGGCCCTTATTTCGAAGAGGGTTGAGCTTTCCAAAGTGGCGCGGGAGGTTTTGAAGCAAGCGTCGAGAAGTTCTCATGCGGGTTTCTTCAATGGCATGTCTTCCCCTTTAGATTTCAAATCTCCTGTGAATGGTGCGTTGTTTGGGGTTGCGGGTGACGTGGATGTTGTCAACGGTACGTCTTCCCCGTTGGGAAATGGGTTGGCATTGCAAGTGGGTGGCGGTCAGGTTGGGCCCTCCCCCAAAAGATCGGTTGATACTGTGGTGAGCGCCTTCAACTCTTCTTCCAAAGCTGAAATTTGACCCTCCGGCCGTTGTTGGAGATTGAGTAATCATCGATCCTCCTCCGTTTGTTGCCGCTGAGGGTGCTAAAACAGTGGGATTCGACTCTGGTTGGCTACTTTCTCGGCTGGAAAGTGGGATTTACTGCTGTGAATTCAATTGCGAAGAAGCTGTGGGGCTGTAATGGCCTTTTCCAGGTGCTGTCCGATTCGAAGAGGTTTTTCTTTCTTTAAATTTTAATATAAGGACTATATGAGGAAAGTGTGTGAGGGGGCCGTGGTCCTTCGCTGGCATGATCTTTTTGAAGGTCTGGGTGCCTGGTATGACGTTGAAGCGTGAGGAGCATAAGATGGTTCCTATTTGGGTTCACTTCCATATTCTGGTTGTCCGAAGGATTGAGCTATGTTGTTAGCGTAGTGGGTATCCCATTATTTGCAGACTCTTGTACCATGGCCATGTTCGGGATTGATTTTTTGCTTGTGTTTGCATTGATGTGGAAGTTAATGCTTCCTTACCAGATTCGGTGGAGTTGATTGCCGGATTGGACCCGATATTGGGTAATCAGATTGTGGTGCAAGTTAGGCTAGAGTATTCGTGGAAGCGTACGTTCTATGCAGTTTGTAAATCCTGTGGTTATCTTTGTCAGAATTGTAAGCCTGTCCCTGCTTGTGAGGAACCTGTTAAGAATGGTACGGCCCCAATGATACCGATAAGTTAACCGGTTATTTTGAAAGGCCTGTATGGCCCTGAAGCTTCAGTGATCATTGATCAGGTTGACATTGGTATTCCTCCTGCTGGGCCCTCTATTATTTCTCCAAATTCATTCGGTGTGTTGTTTGTGGAGGTGACTGAGACGAAGCATCTCGCCCCTCAGTTGAGTAACCCTTTGGTGTTGGGGCCAATAGATGTTGTTGTGGTTGCAAAGTTAGCAACGGTGTCTCTGGGTTGGGTAGCCTTAGTGAGCGGGAGGAGCCCTTTCGGCCTACAGAGGAGGTTCCTCCTTTTGCAGAGAAACTAGGTGGTCCTAAGCCGAAGTATGGGGTTGCGAAGCATGGATTCTCTAAGGTGCCTAAAAATAATTCCCCTCACTCTAGTGTCAAATGATTAGAGCTGCTCGTTGGAATTTCAGATATCTAAGTAGGGACCTTTAATAAAGAAGGTGAAGCAACCTATTAGTCTATATGATATTCAGGTGTGTGCGTGTGTTAAAAGCTAAAGTTAGAGCTTTTAATTCTGTTTGGCATTGCGTCAAGGATTGCTAGTTCGTGAAGCTGGCCGATGAATTATAATCTGAACAGTGCTGGGTGTATCTGGGTTTGATGGGCCCAGAACAAGTTGTTTTGCGTCAGACTAAAATGGAGGATCAAGCTATTCGTTGTGAGTTTGAGGCATGTAACAATTAATTCATTGATTTCTTACTGCCCCTTTGTTTATGGTGCCAATATTGCGTTGAAAGACATAGTTGTTGGAGATACTTGGAGGTCTTTGCAGCCATATTCGTGGGTGTTCGTGGGCCGTTGTTGGAGTCTCTAATGCCCTTAGACATCACGATGAAATGGTTATTGGGATTTTTAATGATTGTGCTCGAAGATCTGTGGCGATCGGGCCTGGTCAATGATCACAAACTCGAGCTACTACACTGATTCTTAAAAATCATATAAATCATCATTATGAATGACTTTATAAATGAAGTATGAACAATAATCATAATTACTGCTCTCACAAACAATAGAAAAATAATAAAGTTCATCATGTATCACCATTAATGGTAGGACACAACTCTCGGGAATAATCTCGTAATTAGCAATGTTTACAAAAGTAAATAATTATCAAGCTAATATAAGACATCTAAGTTTTGAGATTCTCATCATGTAAATAACTCAACCATTGATTAGCTCTCTCTGTCCTATACTAAATTAGAGCCCAAAAAAATGAAAGTAGTAAATTAAATGCTTAGCAAATAAGAATATCAAATAATAAGAATAATATCAATAATAATAAATTTTGGATTAATTAATAACAAAGGCTATGAAAGCAATAAATGTAATAATAATATTCAATACGAAAATGCTATCCAAAATCATGTAATTCAATCATAATATGACTAAATTACGAATCTCAATAATAAGTGGATTTTTCAATTTGAATAACAATAAAAATAATATGGATTTCATTTATTTTAGAGATCAACAATGTCAAACTAAGAAATGATGTTAGTAAATAACATCCTCGATATTAACTAAATAGATAATCTCAATATCTCAAAAGGCATCTACCTAATTCTATCGAATTTCAATAAATATCATGAGATTCAAAGTATTTTAGATATTACGATCCTCATTTAATTTTTTTTAGATTCCAACTCAGCATGAAATTATAATTATAATAAGAGATGATAAATATTTTATGGATCTTATTTCATCATAGTGAATCAAAAGTCATATATCTATACCACAATAGTTGGGTGAATACCACGAGATTACTAATATCCATAATATGCAACTACCTCTAGAGTTCTTTCAAAGACTGTACCCATAACATAACCATACAAACTTATGATGTTCCTCGATAGTAATATCCTGAATATCACATTATATGATGGTTACAACACTAATAAGTAACCTACCTCAAGATTGAATGATATCAACTATCATGAGTAGTTTAAGTATTAAAAAATATAAACTATCCTAAGGTCTTATGAATTCTTATTTGATCAGAAACATTAGAGTCTTGGTATGCTTTCTTTCATTTAGTCATGGAACAATAATAGGACAAGATAACAATGAATAAGATCCATAATTATTTGATGAAATTAATTTGATATGAAGTCTAACATGGAAAGAATCTTTTTATAAACCAAAGTTCGCATATTTATATTTTCATTGGTTAGGTAAGCATTTCAATGTTACTAACATTCTATAATATTCTCGCTATCCCTATAGTAAATATCAAAGATTGTACCCGTAATATGCATATATCATTTATGATATTACTTATACGTGAGATCATGGATATCATCTCAATACAATGATTATTATGCTATAAGTATCCATCTATGAAATAATAGACCTTAGACTTCTAAGATATGGAGTAGATATTAAATGAATACAGGCTATATTATTGCTTTACAGGTTTCATACTTTTCGATAGTATAATTTTTTTATATAATCTTCTCTATCAAACTATAGAATCAAATGAAGAGCTAAGCAAAGATGTTTATACAGTACCTCATCATTTTTCTATACGATCAACTTTTGTTATATAGAAATTGATTTAAGGTTATCTATCCCCAATTGTTTTTAAATACCTCCAAGATGCATTTATATTAAGTAAAAATATGTAACTCTCTCATACTTTACCTATAACTCGACCACTAAAGGGCAAAAGACCCCTATAAATTTGATCTCTTAAATTATAAGTTCGGATCATCCAAAATTCCTAGAATATTGTAAGGCTCAGATCATTAATTTATAATAATTATGATCAATTAAACTAATATAAATAAAATTGAGATTAAAAGATAATAAAAATTGAGTTAAAGAGTCAAAATTGGATCGATTGAATTGACATCTAAAGGAGGCTTGAGACTCATCTGAGGGAGGCTTGAACGCACATAACCCGTGGGCTCAGTGCTTGAGGCAAGTTTGAGGCATGCTCGAGTTGCACTCGAGTGTAATAAACTAGTAAAGTGGTGCCCGATGCGAGCCTGAATCGGCACTCAAGCTCCACTATTGTATAAATTCAGCACCTGAGTTGAATTTTTTTATTTTTTTAGAAAATTTTAGAGAAGAGAGAGGAAGATGTTGAGAAGAGAGAAAAGAAGAGAAAGAAAGCTTGAGGAAGTTCAAATTAAGTGAATCAAGGCTTAAATTTTAGTAATTTGGAGAAAAGCAAGTGCATTTTCGAGCTTTCTTTCTTTGTTGTTATTTTTTACTGATTTTTTTAAATATTTTTTATCTAAATACTCATACATGATATGAATTTAAAGTTATGATATTTATATTTATCATGCATGTAAATTTCATTTATTTCTCCATAAAATATGCATAAATTTATGTCCAAATATATGTATATTGCTAGTATGAACAAAATCTTGCACTATACTTACTTGCACATCTGAAAATATGAATTTAATTACTCTTACATGTTTTAAATTCATGTATGATGTTCTATATGTTTTAAAGTGTTAAGTATAAGTATTGTAGGAGCTACAAATTTACATAAAGATTTTGCAAAACAGTTTGTAAAGTGAGCTGCTATCAAATGATATTCATACAGACTTTTTCTACATCATTTTGCTGAACTAACTGCATCAATTGTTAAGATTGGCTTTGCAAGTTTTAATTTGTTAAGTATAAATCTTGTAAGTGTTAGAAATATAAATAAGTGGCTTCGCATGTTTTGGAACTCAAGTAAAATAACTACCACTAATGAATTTCTACAATTATTGTTGAAATTCCTGCATTTTTAAGCTGAGTTATTGCCAAATGAATAGGAGTGAAGATCGGTGATATTCGAAGAGTTTTAAGTTCTATGGATTTCAAATGTTGTTTAATGATTTCAAACAATGTTTATTATACTAAGATTAATTTTTGGACAGCTCTATATGTTTAATATGTTGTATCATGTTTTGGACAGCATCTGATTAATGTTTCGATTTTCGAACAGCTTTAGAGTGTCTAAATTATTGTATCGATTTACAATGTAACTTTGAGATGTTTAAACTGATGAAATGTAAGTGTTAGACAGCAGGTTTTGGATTAACGTTATTATTGTCTCAAATATTTTGAGTTGTCCGATGATTAGTCATTGGTTATCAAATTATGATTTATGATTTAATTCCGCAATTTGTATATTTTGATATTTGTACAGGGTAGGTATCATTTCTTACGTACAATCTAATGTCACGATTAGGTTAGTGTCAAAACCACATGTGACGTTATACTATTTTTGGATTCTGTGTATGGTTTGATTTTATTTAATTGTGGTCGGTCGAAATATCGACGTGGAGTTTACGTTCAAAGATTTATTAGACGATTAAATAGATTGATTAATAATAATTTTGGTTATATGTTAATCAAGTGATTGAGATTTGGAATGTGACAGATATGCCACTCAATTATCTTATAACATAACAATATAAGGTAAAGCTCTTAATTATTCTCCCTAAAGCGTATGGCCAACTCTCTACAATCCTACTATAAGGAGGATATCATTCCTTTAGACTTAGTCTACTAATTAGTATATAATTCATAATTCTACCAATACTATCTTATAAATTATATATGTGTAGAGAGGTCATAATTAGTCCTATGTCACTAGGCAATCTAGCTTATTCATCATCATCGATCTAACCAATCAGATATATAAGATACACAATTAGTCATTTTTTCATATTCTAGAGACACATGATCATTTAGATTAATTATAATAAAATTACCCTTTTATAGAGATGGTCAATTTACCATTTTGCACTTACATGTAATTAAGATCTTGGCCCAAATGATATTATGGTCAATTCTCTTAATCTACTAACATAAGTTATTCTATTCATTAGAGAACATATAGGTCTACATTAAACTATAAGGTAGTCATGTAAAATAATATTTTTACGCTTCATCAGAGCTCATAAGCCCATGACTTAAGGGATTTTGGTCCCACTTCATAGATCCTCTCTTAAATGTTATTCTAAATATCAAGAGGCTTATATCTCCATAACATATTATGAGATAAGCATACAATAATACTATATAGTATTTTAACATGTAATACCAAGTCACGGCTAAAGAAAAAGTCTTGTTTTAACTTTTAGATCCATAAATATAAGATATTTTGAATACTATGAGACTTATATATCTCCATCTTAAGACAATGAAAGTATGCAAAATTCACCTTTTACGTTTATTATGTTCTTCCCGGGCTTAGGGCAAACCTACCATTATGTCATGATAATTTTAAATTCAACAATTAATTTAATATCTCACTTTTCTTATACTTTAAACATGCAAATCTACTAAAATAATTCAAATATCATTTGGCCACTTACTAGGATATGACATAATATGGAATAGGAGATGAATAAGTTTTTATAATATCATGACAGGAAACTGAAAAAGCAAGGTTTTAAAGAATGATAAAAAATGAGTTATACAGATACCATTTTTTAGCATAAGGATTGATTTTCTCAAGGGATCCGAAATGACGGTTTTAAAATAGATACAAGATATCCTATTTCACATATTATAATCAACCTTAATTGGTAAAAAATATATATAATTGGAAGAAATATTAAGATTGTCAAAGAATGTTAAAATTTTTACTTGCATTGATTTTTCTCTTTAACGATCAAAGCAAGTACAAATGACTGCTGAGATCTCAACAAGCACAACATTCTCTTCTCAAGGAAGACACAAAACTTCCTCTTCAAACGAGGGCATGATACAAAAGAAGTGGGAGGAGACAAGAGCCATTATGATTTCTAGCGCTGGATTCTTTTCTTTTCCATTCTTCTTCTTTCTTCTTGGCATGACTTATTTTATGGGGACCTATCAAGTTCTTCCTTTCTTTTCCTCTCAAAATAACAAAAAAATAATAATAAGGGAGGATTAGGTTTGGCCGGGGGAAGAGGGGAGGCCAGTCACACTAACAAAAGAAAGTAGAATTTTGGGATTTTATGCTTACCAAAGGTGGGGCCGGCCAAATAAAAGGCTACAACTAATGGGGATTGTTTCCTAAGTGAAAATGCTGCTAAATTAGGCAACGGAGGTGGCTGAAAGAGGAGGAAAGGGGGTGCATCTCATAGTCAAGGTTTATGGGCATTTTAGGGTTTTTTGGCCAACTAGGGTTTTTTAGGGCTTCCCTTCTCCCAATTTTTACATTTTAGCACATTGATTTGATGAATTTTTAACATATTTACACCAAAATATATTTAACATTTTCATAATAAAATGATGTACTAAAAAATATTGTCTATTACTACTGAATAAATTACCAAAATATCCTCCGAGAGACTCTTTAAATTTAACTAATTTAGGATCTCCATAAAATTAGTTTAGACCTCCATATAGATTTTTTGGCTTTGTAAGATTCCTTCTTTATCATTGTTTTTACAATCAAAAATATTACTTGGTCATTAGTTTGATAGACCTGAGTTTGAATTGTCAAGGTGTTACAAGATCTTTTAACCACTTTGTTCTCAATTGTGGGTTATTTGATCTCTATATTATTAGGTGTTTTTACACATGAAGTAATCGGCAGGATATTGATGATTATTCGTTTCACAAACTTGATTGTATTCTAGTTAATGACTCTTAGATGACACAATTTTCCTCTTTGGCTGCATTGTCCCCTATTTTGAGGGTCTCCAATCGTTCGTTCTATATATTGATTGATACTTCTATTGAGCCGATTAGGAGGGAATCCTTCAGATTCAATAATTTCTTGGCCAAACACGCAAAGTTTGTGGAGGTGGTTAAGGAAAGTTGGGATGCTCAGATTAGGGGAGTTCCAATGTACTAGTTGGTGGGTAAACTCAAGTAGATTGAAAAAAGGTCTCAAGGACATAGAGAGGCTTTGGAGAAATGCTAATCTTTATTTCTTCTTTCACTTACTTTCTAGCTGATTATTAAGGAGGAAACGATCCTTAGATGTGATTTTTTTGATGCGAGTATGATTGAGTTATCATTATTTAAATAGAAAACTAAATTAAGGTGGCTTAAAGATGGTTACTAATGCTTTTGAATCTTTTTCAAATTAGAGTTTTTGGGAAATAATAGAAGGAGAATTTTGTCCTTGATTAAGGAAAATAGGAAACCCAAAGTGAGCCGCGCGGATGTCAAAAGTGAGGTGACTTCTTACGTCCAAAACCCCCTTGGATCTTCCTCTAATCGATGCATGGTGAATTTGGATTACATTGACTCATTTATTTTGAAGTGGGTCCCTCAATGTTATTTAAGTATTTTGGTTTCCTGATTGCTGTTGATGAGATTAGAAGTTGTGTTTTTTGCTTTAGAGATGACAAGACCCTAGGCTAGATGGCTTCATGACTTTGTTCTTCGAGAAATTATGGGATATGATTAGCCTTCTCTTTTGCAAAGTGGTTATGGACTTCTTTAGATTGGGCAAACTCCTCAAACAAATTAATGCCACCTTGACATGTTAATTCTAAAGGTTTCTGCGTGGGCAAGGATTTTAGATTTTAGACATATCCCATGTTATAATGTTTTGCATAAAACTATCGCCAAGATTATTTTTAATTGTTTGACTGCTTGCTTGCCAAGCCTTATCTACAAGTGCCAGTCGGCTTTCTTTAGGTAAAGAAGTATCGGAGATAATACCTTACTTGCACAAGAGCTACTCCATCACTATCTTTTGAACAAAGGTGTGCCAAGATGTACTATAACGGTGCACATTCAGAAGACTTATAATTCTGTGAGGTGGGATTTTGTTCTTAACATCATGCGAGTGGTGGGGTTTTTGGATTAGGTGATGATTTGTGTGAGCCAATATATCTCTTCCCCTTCTTTCTTTATTTCCTTGAATGAGAAATCTATTAGATTATTTGCTGGAGCGAAGAGTTTTCATCAAAATAATTCTTTCTCTCTTTATATGTTTTGTAACGTTTCCGGGCACCCGCTTGTGAATATTGTCCGCTTTACCACACAGGCGCACAGTTTTGTTCTTGGTAGACGGCATCCACCGACCCCAAAACGCGTCCACAAGGTAGAGATATCTACGCCCTTATAAGGTACGCTTCGTTCCTCTCCCTATTCGATATGAGATATCACAATCCACCCCCCTTGGGAGCCCAGCGTCCGCGCTGGCACATCGAACCAGGCCCCATCTCTGATACCATGTGTAACATCCCTGAGCACCCGCTTAGGAATATTGTCCGTTTTGCCACACAGGCGTACGATTTTATTCCTGGCAGACGGCCTACACTGTCCCCAAAACGCATTCACAAGGGAGAGGTATCCACACCCTTATAAGGCAAGTTTCGTTTTCCTCCCTATCCGATGTGAGACATCACATATTTACTATTGTAATGGATGTTTCACATGGTATAATCTCGACTAGGACTGGGTTTGATAGAATGTTTGATTATCACTAGAAGTGTTGGGCTACTAAGATCATGATATTATTGTTTGCAGATGACTTGTTACTTGTTACTCTTCTCTTGGGCTGACATTCACTCAACTGGTAATCTTAAGGATTGTATGTCCCTTTTTGTGGAATATTTTGGCATGGGGCCCAATATAGATAGGAGTGTGATTTTTTGCAGCGGTTGTGAGAATGTTGTGGTTGTGGATAATTCATCTTGCTTTGGATTTCATTTAGGACATTTATTTGTTTGGTATCTGAGTATTCTTATATCCACTAAGATTAGGGTGATAGATTGTATGTCTATTTTAGAAAGTATTTCACGTCGTATTACAACTTTGTGTGGTAGAGCCCTGCCCTTTGTAGGAAGTCTCTAACTTATTAAATCCATTCTATCATTCATCCTTATGTTTTGGGCGACCATCTTCATTATTCCAATTGGTATTTTTAAGCAAGTTAACTCTCTTCTTTGTAATTCCCTTTGTTCCATATCTAGGGATAGCTGTGCTAAGGCTAAGGTTGTATGAGTCGATGTTTGTAAGTCTAAGAAGGAAGGGGGCCTTAGCGTAATACCTGGATCCCCGTTTGAATTATTTTGGATATACTTAATATTTTAGATTTATTAAATATACTAGATTAATAATATTTTTATGAATTTTAAAGGATTTCAATTCAATATTCCACGCTTGAGACTCGCTGTTGGCGTGAGAGGGCGTAAATTTTCTAATGGGTGTGCCCGAGATAGGTCTGAGGTGCGCTCGAGTGCGGGTCGCCTTATAAAAGCATGCGTGGGTTAGGGTTTTGCATTCTTCACGTAGCCAGGCAGAAGGGGAGAAGAAGAGGAGAGAAAGAAATTGAGAGAAAGTGGCAATCAGGCATCTCGGAGTATCCTTTTGTCAAATTTACGGAGTATAAGATTGAGGCAAGTATACATAAGCCAAATCTTTGGTCTATTTTTGTGTCCAACGATATTTGTGTATATTTTAAAAAGTTTCTTTATATGTATGTTATTTTTATACACTCTCTCTATTTATTATTTATATGTATGTATATTTTATCAGTTGTTCAATAATTTTTCACAGATATTTGTAATTTTAGAGGTTTTATTATTTATAAAAATTTAGAATATTATATATGCATATTTATGTATCTATATATTGTAAAACCATAAATCAGGCCTTATATTAGTGCCTATGTATGCCGCCGATGGACGAGATCGCTACTTTGTGGAATCACGACAGTTAGAGACCCTAGGATTTGATTTGTGATCCGAGATATGTGCTATATGTGGCGCCTCTCTCGACGGAGAGATTACGGTCCCGACGGGGATATATATGATATGTGATCTCCCTTTCGCCAGTAGGAAGGTGAGTTGTGATGTAGTTGACCTACCCCATACATTTTAATAAAAACTATCGTAAAAAATTAATAAAAATTAATATATTCGAGCGTCTTAATGTATGACAAAATTTAAGGTTGCTTCCAAAATCGCGAGTGACAAAATATAGTAAGTTTGTAATATATGGGAAATAGATTATATAGATGGACTAACCTATTGGCTTAAACTCAGATGGATTGGTCAAAATTAATAGAAATATGTGTAATCTTTTCTCAAATTGGCCCTTTGAATCTTTAGTTCTTTGATTTCGTACATGCTTTGTATTTTCGCATATATAAGTATGGAGTTATAATTTGAGATACGTGGATTGGCCCGTAGATGGGTGAATGGAATGTCTCATATGTTTGGATATGTATTAAGCCCTGGACATATTTTGATTCATATGTTTTCGTTATGGCTCTTGATTTATGCATATGAGATTATGAGATTTGGATTAGAACGATGGTATGTATCCTACGTAAATGTGGTGACGATGATGGCTTATGTGATATGATCTCGGATCACGATATGTTATGATACAATATGATATCGTCTATGAAATTTGACCAAATCACAATTCATTATGATTATATCCCGAATGGATGATTGAATACGAACAATGATTTATTACAAGTCTATTCCTTGGTTTTTAGGAATTTCACAGACCTTATGTTTTGTTTTACACAATTATGATGTGACATTCATTTTCTCTAATTTATATGCACTGTTTTATATACGATGATATTTATTGAGTTTTAAACTCATATTTTTATATTTTATCCTTTCAGACTAAAGGCTTGGATATAATTGTAGGAATTTGGACTCGATCTAACATGACATTTCTTTCCTAGTAAGTATGAATGTTTTTATCGACTTTTGATCTCTAGGGTGTAATTTGTTTTGTGTATGGCCGGATGTGGGCAGCGGGATCATATGATAAGGATTGTAAGATATTTATATTATGTAAATGAGATATTATTTTGTTGGATATTTTTCTTTTAATTTATAGATAGCAGGTCTTGTATTTTATTGTCTAAATTATATCTGATGAGATCCTATGTGAGTTGTTTGTGTTGGGTTCTATGTATGTATAGATTATCACACTCAGGTTGAGTTTTATCATTGTTGATATATTTAATGAATTTTTATTTATTGACATGAGTATTATATCCCAGGTATGTGACACTTGGCCTCCAAAATTTTGGATGCCTTTAATAAGGCTATCCTTACTCGACAGTTATGAAGGCTTGATTCTGCTAGGGGTGAGCATGTATAGGTTGATTGGTTTTGTTTGTATAGATTGAAGAGTAGATGCCTATGGTCTCTCTATGCTCCCAGTGTTGGGTTATGGGTCACTCCCGTGTGGGCCCATACCCAATTGATGAGGCGGGTGGAGGTCCATATCCTCGCCGCATGGAGAAAGCTTTTCGGTGTGTCGGCCGCTCGCCACATGCTCGCTGGGAGCTCGAGCGAATAATCCAGAATGAAGGCCGCTCGCCACATGCTCGTTGGGAGCTCGAGCAAATAATCCAGAATGAATGCCGCTCGCCACATGCTCGCTGGGCGCTCGAGCGGGCGGAGCAGAATGACGGCCGCTCGCTGGATGCTCGCCAGCCGCTCGAGCTGCCGCCTGCGATATAAAACGCGCGATTTTCTTTTTTAGGGTAATTCAAACACTTTGAGCGCCGTTCCAGAGAAGAGAAAAGAGAGAAAAGAGAGAGAAGAAGAAGATGAAGATTTGAGCCTCCGTTCGGATTTTCAATCAATTTTCAGTCTTCGGTGATCCCACGTACGTGACTCTTGCTACCGTGAAGATCGTCTACCGGGTTCCATCTCTTCTCTTATGCTTTATACTTCTTGTACGGGCTGTCCACATTAGTTGAAACTGTTTTTTTGGTTGATTTGGGGTTTGTGTAACCGGGTTTGTGTAACCGACCAACAACTGATAGTGGAAACTTTGGACTCCGTGTCCCGTGGTTTTTATCCCTCATTTCTTAGGAAGTTTTCCACGTAAAAATCTCGTCTTTATTGTTTGTGTGTGCTGTTCGTGTGCTTGACTTAGCCTATTGCATATTTTATTGCGGTTCAAACAACCTTTTAAATCTAACAAGTGGTATCAAAGAACTTGGTTTATGTTGGGTCCTGTGAGTTGTTTGAATCAATGGCATCTTCTTCGTCGAAGAATCTACCTTTTGGCATTGAGCAGTTCAATGGACAGGGGAATTTCATTCTCTGGCAAGAGAGGGTGAAGAATATTTTAACGAGAGAAGGGACAGTGAAGGCCTTGAAGAAGAAAGATAAAAAGCCGAAAAAGATGACCGACGAAAACTGGCAAGACAAGAGGGATCTTGCAAATTGCACTATTAAGTTGTGCCTGGCGGACAACACTCTTCAAGTTATTGGCCTAACTGATCCGGCGGAGATCTGGGAGAAATTGGAGAGCCGTTACAAGTCAAAATCTTTGACAACCAGATTGCATGTGAAGAAGCAATTTTATGGCTTGCGGTTATCAGAAGGAGGGAGCTTTGAGAAGCACTTGGATGAATTCAACCGGATATTGACGCAGATGTCTCCGCACTCTTGATGAAAAAATCAAGGAGGAGGACAAGGCACCTTGGTTCTCCGGCTTCTACCGCCACCTATGATCACATCGTCACGACCTTTGCTGTTCGGCAAGGATACCTTAAAGTTAGATGAAGTTATTGCCTCTTTGCTTATGAACGAGTCCAGACGGTCACGAGGGACATCATCGTCTTCTCATTCTGAGGTGCTAGTTACTGAATCCAGGGGAAGAAGTAAAAGTCGCCATCAAAAATCAGGAGAAAAAGGACGCAGCAAGTCACGGTCCAGATATCAAAATTTGGAGTGCCATCACTGTGGCAAAAAGGGCCACATCAAGAAGCACTACTACAAATAGAAGCGTGAGAATGCTGAAGGTAGTGAGAAAAAAGACTGACAAGACTCGGGAGGAAGAAAAAGCTACTGTTGTTACCGGGGCCGATCTTTGGCTAGTGTGCCAAGAGGATGAGGTGGTGAATCTGGCAGATCTTGAGACTAGCTGGGTGATGGACAGTGATGCTTCACTTCACGTTACGTCACGGAAGGAGTTTTTCACTTCATACACTCCTGACGATTTTGGAGTATTGAAAATGGGCAATGAAGCTATGCCCCGTATTGCTGGCTATGGTGACGTGTGTCTCACCACAAGTAATGGAACCAAGTTGCTGTTGAGGGACGTTAGACATGTTCGGATGTCGTTGAATCTAATCTCTATTTGGTAAGCTTGATGATGAGGGTTTTTGTAGCACCTTCTGCGCGGGAGCATGGAAGTTGACTAGAGGGTCTCTAGTTGTGGCTCGGGGCAAAAAAGTTTCTAATTTGTACATGTTGCAAGCCTCGATTATAGCGGGAGATGTGCATATTGCTAGAGATGAGGAGCTTTCAGATTTGTGGCACCGTTGGTTGAGTCACATGGGTGAGAAGGGGCTGAACTGTTTGACAAAAAAAACTATCTTCGGGGTGTGAAGACAGCTCAGTTGAAGACTTGTTCTCATTGCATGGCTGGAAAGCAACGACGGATCTCATTCAACGGCAACTCATCTACAAGGAAGACGGATCTCCTTGAATTGGTCCACTCCGACATATGTGGTCCATTCAAGGTGAAGACTCTTGGAGGTGCACTCTACTTCATCACATTTATTGATGACTGCTCTCAGAAATTATGGGTGTATCCGCTGAAATCGAAGGATCAAGCTCTTATGTACTTCAAGCACTTTCATGCCTTGGTTGAGAGGCAAACGGGAAGAAATCAAATGCATCCAGTGATAATGGTGGGGAGTACATCGGAGCTTTTGATGAATTCTGTCGATCTCATGGAATTCGTCATCAAAAGACTCCACCGAAGACACCGCAACTGAATGGGGTAGCCGAAAGGATGAATGGGACTTTGATGGAGAGGGTCCGATGTGTGCTTTCGGAGGCAAAGCTCCCTGGATCGTTTTGGGGGGAAGCCTTGAGGGCCGTGGCTCATGTCGTCAACTTGTCACCCCACGGTACCTTGAATGGTGAAGTTCCTGAGAAGATATGGACCGGAAAAGATGTATCCTACGATCACTTGCGCGTATTCGGATGCAAGGCTTTTGTTCACGTTCCCAAAGATGAAAGGACTAAGCTGCAATCAAAGATCGAAAGGTCATATTTCTCAGTTATGGGGAAGATGAATTTGGGTATCGTTTGTATGATCCAATTGAGAAGAAGCTGGTTCGATCTATGGATGTTGTATTTGTTGAGAACGAGACTATAGAGGATATTGGCAAAGGTTCAGAGTTTGTCTCCAAGGATGACGACAACCGGGCACGCGAATCAGATCTTCTGCCGACACCTATTAGTCAGCAGAATGAGAGTCAATGCAATGTTGAAGATGAAGAAGATCACAAGACTGCGGTGCCCGATAGTGATGAGGATGAGGCTATTCCTCCTGACACTGCAGAGCCTGTTGAGCCTGTTCCACTCCGACGATCCACGAGAGATTGAAGACCCCCTACTCGTCTGTCAGCCGAGGAGTATGTGTTACTCACAGACGGAGGAGAGCCCGAATGCTTCGAGGAAGCTATGGAGGATGAACACAAGGCGGAGTGGATGGAAGCAATGCAAGAAGAAATGGCATCATTTGCATGAGAATCACACTTTTGAGTTGACAAGGTGCCAAGGAAGAAGAGCATTGAAGAACAAGTGGGTCTTCAGATTGAAGACAGATGAAAACAGCTCACAACCGAGGTACAAAGCAAGATTGGTTGTGAAGGGCTTCAATCAACGGAAGGGTATTGATTTTGACGAGATATTTGCACCTATGGTAAAGATGTCTTCTATTCGAGTGGTGCTGGGATTGGCTGCTGTTCTTGACCTGGAGGTAGAGCAGATGGATGTGCGGACAGCGTTTCTTCATGGTGACCTTGAAGAAGAAATCTATATGGAGCAACCGGAGGGATTCCTTATCAAGGGGAAGGAGAATTTGGTGTGTCATCTCAAGAAGAGTCTGTATGGCTTGAAACAAGCACCAAGGCAATGGTACAGGAAGTTTGAGTCTGTCATGGTCAGTCAGGGCTATCAGAAAACGACCTCGGATCATTGTGTTTTTTGCTCAGACTTTCTCAGAGGATGATTTTGTTGTTCTTCTGCTCTATGTGGATGATATGCTGATTGTTGGGCGTAATACTTCTCGGATTACGGAGTTGAAGCGACAACTTGGGAAATCCTTTGCTATGAAGGATTTGAGACCGGCGAAGCAAATTCTGGGAATTAAAATTTTTTGCGACCGCAAATCAAGAAAGCTATGGATGTCACAAGAGAGTTACGTGGAGAAAGTGCTTCAACGCTTCAACATGGAAAAGGCAAAATCAGTAAGCACACCGCTGGCCAATCACTTCAAGCTTAGCACTCGTCAATGTCCCTCTACTGAAGATGAAAAGGCACGCATGAGAGGTATACCTTATTCTTCAGCTGTAGGTAGCCTAATGTATGCCATGGTATGTACGAGACCGGATATAGCCTATGCTGTGGGAGTTGTTAGTCGGTTCTTATCAAATCCCGGTAAGGAGCATTGGTACGCTGTAAAATAGATTCTGAAATATCTTCGAGGAACTTCCAAGCAGTGTTTGTGCTTTGGAAGCAATGAGCCTCTGCTGGTTGGATATACTGATGCAGATATGGCGGGTGATGTCGACTCACGGAAGTCTACTTCGGGGTACTTAGTTATGTTTGCAGGAGGAGCTGTTTCTTGGCAATCGAGATTGCAGAAATGTGTTGCTCTCTCTACTACTGAAGCGGAATTCATTGCTATTACGGAGGCAAGCAAGGAGATGCTATGGATGAAGAAGTTCATTCGGGAACTTGGTCTCAAGTAGAACCGGTATGTGTTGCTTTGTGACAGTCAAAGTGCAATCCATCTTAGCAAGAACTCATCTTTTCACGCCAAATCAAAGCACATTGATGTGAGGTATCAATGGGTGCAGAATGTTATTGACACGGGTTCGTTGGTGCTGGAAAAGATCGGGACCAAGGAGAATGGATCAGATATGATGACCAAGACATTACAAAAGGGGAAGCTTGCAACTTGCTGTGCTATCGCCGGGATGACGGCGTATGGCCCCACACAGTCGTGAGGGGAAGTTTTGTTGGGCTATGGGTCACTCCCGTGTGGGCCCATACCCAATTGATGAGGCGGGTGGAGGTCCATATCCTCACCGCATGGAGAAAGCTTTTCAGTGTGTCGGCCGCTCACCACATGCTCGCTGGGAGCTCGAGCGAATAATCCAGAATGAAGGCCGCTCGCCACATGCTCGCTGGGCGCTCGAGCGGGCGGAGCAGAATGACGGCCGCTCGCTGGATGCTCGCCAGCCGCTCGAGCTGCCGCCTGCGATATAAAACGCGCGATTTTCTTTTTTAGGGTAATTCAAACACTTTGAGCGCCGTTCCAGAGAAGAGAAAAGAGAGAGAAGAAGAAGAAGAGGAAGATTTGAGCCTCCGTTCGGATTTTCAATCAATTTCCAGTCTTCGGTGATCCCACGTACGTGACTCTTGCTACCGTGAAGATCGTCTACCGGGTTCCATCTCTTCTCTTATGCTTTATACTTCTTGTACGGGCTGTCCACATTAGTTGAAACTGTTTTTTTGGTTGATTTGGGGTTTGTGTAACCGGGTTTGTGTAACCGACCAACAACTGATAGTGGAAACTTTGGACTCCGTGTCCCGTGGTTTTTATCCCTCGTTTCTTAGGG
Organism: Nepenthes gracilis; assembly: GCA_033239525.1. Classification (NCBI taxonomy): domain Eukaryota; kingdom Viridiplantae; phylum Streptophyta; class Magnoliopsida; order Caryophyllales; family Nepenthaceae; genus Nepenthes; species Nepenthes gracilis. The sequence goes on along the minus strand of BSYO01000027.1, from coordinate 4,809,129 downwards.
AGTTTTCCACGTAAAAATCTCGTCTTTATTGTTTGTGTGTGCTGTTCGTGTGCTTGACTTAGCCTATTGCATATTTTATTGCGGTTCAAACAACCTTTTAAATCTAACACCCAGTAGTGCCCCTCGGAGTTTAAGGAAAATTTTGAGTCTTTTGAATCACATTAGACTGTTCATTTGTTTCACTATTGGCAATGGGTGCTTAGTTAAGTTTTAGTCATATTGTTGGCACCCCTTTGATATCTTGATAGTTTGCTGCAGTATTTTTTTTATTATATTGCTCATGTGCTACTAGAGTAATATCTTGTGGATTCTATCATTTCAGTTAATTCTTAGCACTAGCTGGATGAGACTTTCCTCATTGCTCAGGTAGGTATGTCTAATGTGTCCATTTATGAGCCTAACATTATTGTTGAAGACAAGGCGATCTCATCGCTTACCGGTGTAGAGAGTTTTCTTCAATGTCTGCTTAGAGAATTTTTTAACTACAAAGTCATATGATTTAGTGGAGTAAATTGGTGAGGGCAACTCTTGGGATGCAAGCACATTCTTTTATTTTTTGGTTGATTATTTGAAAACTTCTTAATACAAAGGATGGCATAATTTATTGTTACGTGTTTTGTTTGGAACTAGGGCGAAGACCTACCAACACCTTTTCTTTCTGTGTCAATTTAAATGATTGGAAAGTGAGGATAAGATGGGCTAGTATTAAATGGAAAAAGAGGAATGCAATTGCTGAGATTGCTCGATTATCTCTTACTAAGTTAGGCTACGTCATTTAGAAGAAGAGGAATGCTTGCACTTTTTAAGAGAAAGACGATTAGTGATTTTGAAAATTGACAGAAGTCGTCATTATAGATATCCATGACAAAATTAATTTGTTGGTCTTTCCTTATTCCAACCAATTTCACATTATCCTTAGCAGATTAGGCGTGAGTTATTTTTGTTGCATCCCGAGTCCCTGGTTGTATAGATTAAGGAGCCTTTGAATTTCTCGTCGTCCAGATAAGATCACGAGCGGGTCCGATTTCTGTCGCTATTAACTTAAAATCTACATAACACAAACTACAAATAAGGGGTCAAAGGTCGGTGGGATTTCTCCCACCGAAAATGCTCCGACGCTCAAGTCAGTAATTTTTTGTAATGAACAAAAAGAGGGCACACGCTTAGAGGTGTACGAGAATTTGCGGAGTGTGCGGTGAAAATATGTGAATGTAAGAGTATGGAAATTGATGAGCGGTTGGTGGGAGGCTTGGCTCTCTGAATGCACCGCGAGGGGTGGCTCACTTTGGTAACCCTTGAAAGGTTGCAGTAGATTGGAGTTGGGCGTAAGTCTAAGAGCAGGAATTTCGATAAGTGTTTACTTCAATACCCAGGCTCAGATTATTGATTTGGGATCCGATCCCCTCTCCTATAGAAGAAGAGGAAATTTATAGGCTCTATGGTGTGAAATTTTGGGCGCGAGAATCCTTTTTGTAGGGATTCGTCGACCGTGGATCACTGAAGCCAGTCGGTGGTGTTAGTTGTCGCCTTATGATAGTGACGAGACCGTCGTGTATCGCTGGCCACGCTTGTTCTGCTCGTCGCGGGAGGATTGGTTGGTCAGCTGTATGGAGCGGCGTGAGTCACAGCTGACAAAATTGACATCCCTTTTATTGGCTCGCCATTCCTGCACTACGCTTGCCACCTACAACTGCATTAATGAGTTGTAGGAGACGCTGACTGGTCGCATGTGTTAGGCTGCCACACCGGCCGCTTCAAATTCTGGGCCGCGTTGGTCGTTTGGGCCGCTGCTACTTGGATTTGGCCTCGTGATTCTTGAACCTCATCGATACTGGATCCAACAATTCTCATATTCGGTCTACTGACGTTGATGGATCTAAAAATATCAACTAAGTGAAGACTTGCTTCTTCCTTTGTTTTAGTTGTAATTGCTTGTTGGTTGAACCACACCTCTTTGATTGGCTCTTATCAATATCGACTTTTTGCAACGACGGTCATAGGAATTTGTGGGGTCGGAAGACCCGGATCCACCAGATCCGGCAGCAACGAAAACCCGAACCCCCCCGTCATCGATAGCCACCATTTATTAGGAACAAAGAACAATGGATGCACAGCATTTTTTACGTGGAAATCCCTTCCCAAACCGAAGAGGAAAAACCATGGGACACATAATCCACCAATAAATCCACTATGTAAAATGGGTTACAAACCCCAGAGATGGAGTATCCGCTACACACCCGAGAATAACAAAGAAAAACCTCACCGGAGTAAATGGGAAACACTCTCCACTCTTTTACTCTCTGTTTTTCTTTATTTTCCCTCTCACGGGTGGTGCACTCCTCTCTATATTTTACAAGTGTTTGTGAAACGGCGACCCGCCGTTTCACCTCCGCACATGGGGACCGGCTACACAAGCCCCTGGCTACATAAGCCCCTGCGAATGCTCGCCCATGGTGCTCTCAAGGCCTTCACTGGACTTGACCACCTCTTTGGCCACACTGGGTGGTTTTCACACACAGCCTCCTGAAGCTCCTGGTGCCCTTATAAAGACGTCCTGACTCCACCTAATCCCATCTCGTCCTTGGTCTTCTCGTCGATAATAGGTGCCACGTCATCACCAATTCCCGAAGCTTCTCAGGCCCATGCATGCCCGAAGGCGCATGCTCGCCTTTGTCAGGCAGACGCGCGATGCTCGCACTATGTGAGACGTGTGCTGGGCAGCCTCAACCGCACACTGTCGACCAATCCTAGAAAGACATCTGTCCTCTGCCAGCTGCCATCTTCCACAGTCTCCAAGAGGCTCCGTTGCTCAACCGGTCAACTTTATGTTGACCGTCTCCTACTGTCATCTGGTCAACCTTTCTTGTTGACCGTCTTCAGCTGCTACCGGAGAATTTAACCGTTCTCCATAGCCATCCAGTCAACCTTTCTTATTGACCGGATCCGGTCAACCTCCCGTTGACCGTCTTTGTTACCCGTCCGCCATCCTGCGGCAAAGACTCGTAGAACCTCGGGACGGCCAACCTCCCGGCTGACGTGATTGGCCTTGTCCGTCCATTGGCCAATCTCCATTGACTATCTACTGTTCTCCTCCGATCAACGTCCCGTTGACCGAAAATAGTTCTCCGGATTTGTTCTCCACAAATCATCCGATGACAAATTAATTTATTTGATTACTCACAATGGAGTGACCAGACCCAACAGAATTGATATTCACAATGATATTAAAGTTTTAATTTTTAAGCGTCTTAATTACTTCAAATAAAAAGTGAAAATCGTTGAACGATGACTTCTCCGCCGAATGTGACGTCCCCTCTCTCTATACCCGTGCTTGCTCCCTCGGCAAGCAAGCTACATTCTTCTACCAATCGCACCAAACTCGCCTGAGCAACCACAAATGGCGCGGGGACGTCTCCGATTTGGCGTCATCGTCCTGTTATTCGCTATTCTTCGATTCATATCTTCGGAGGTCTCCTCCGACAACGCTGCCATACTTCGGCCGCGCGGGCTAGGTCATCGCCTGCCCATTTTGCTGCCCCTCTTCCTCACTTCGCCCGATTCTTCTAGAATCTTGAATGACAGCTTCCTTCGGCACCTTCAAGAATTGAACCGCCGGAATCCTAATGCTCGCATGAGCCTCTACGACGATCTGCTCTCTAACGGGTAATTATTTCTTCTTGATTCCTAATTGCTATTTGTCAATTCTGAGTTGTTGTGGATCCGGATTTTAGGTATTATACGACGAGGCTTTGGATCGGAACCCCACCTCAAGAATTCGCGCTAATTGTGGACACAGGGAGCACTGTTACATATGTGCCATGTGAGACTTGCGAACAGTGTGGCAACCATCAGGTATCATCATTTTATTGATTGATCCGCTTTATTTGTCGCTTTCATTTGTTGTCTATTGATGGCAGTCTCATGCTATCTGTACATGTACTTGCTGATAAAATGCCATCTTGTCATAATTTAGCGAAAAGTATAGCGTGCTTTATGGAGCCCATCTTTGTTTCTGTCTAACATACATATGGTGTATAACTTTAAAATTGCTTTGTTATTGAGTTGTTTTTATTTGTGTTTTCATTTATCACCATCTTGTATAGTTGGATGCTTGCACAATATTGATTGAATGTAGATACTAGAATTGGTAGGGAATATCGGGATTTGGGGTTGAAAATTTTTTTCAATTATTCTTTTGGGTTTAAAGTAGCAGCTGGTGGATTTTCCATAATTTCCTAGTAAAGTGTTTTCTTTTCCTTCTCCTTTCCTCCAAATACCAAAAAGCAGTGCAAGAAAAAGAAGAAAGATAGAACTTGGTTTTCACGTTTGCAAGTGTCCTCTGGTAAATTACAGATGAAGCACTAAAGAACGAAGTGCTTTTAAGACTAATTTTTATCACTGGTAAATAATCTCCTGTTTGCTTGACATGGAACATAAGGAAATAGAAGAGAAAAGATGCCAAAAAAGAGAGCTTAGTGTAGCATACATTAGCTGAGACAAATTTAAATCTCATCTATTCCATTAACATCAACTTATTTAATTACATCTCAAGCAATCCTCTCTTGGGACACAAAAATTTGTTTTCAATGCTTGATGTACTATGTGATTTTGTCAATCTTATTCAGTTTGAAGATTGAAATTTACTAGTAAATTTCTCCATGAAATGCCTTTAAAGCATAAGCATGCACAGTTTATTTTTTTGCCATTTCGTATACCATTTGTCTCTAGATGTCACATGGGGATGTTTTTGCAATTTACACTATTTGGCACTTTATCTAAAGTGATCCAACCCTTCTCTTGACCCTGCACATAGGTGAACTTCATGCATTTGGCCACTTTTATCTATTTGGTGCTTTTATTTTTTTCATGTTATTGTCTCTCTTCTGTGCTTTCATTTACAGAATCCCAGGTTCCAACCAGAACATTCAAGCACTTACCAACCTCTAAAATGCAATCCAGATTGTACTTGTGATGCCAAGGAAGCTCAATGTACTTACGAGAGACAGTATGCGGAGATGAGTTCTAGCAGCGGTGTCCTCGGTCAGGACATTATATCATTCGGGAACCAAAGTGAACTTACCCCCCAACGTGCCGTATTTGGTTGTGAAAACACAGAAACTGGTGACCTTTATACTCAACATGCTGATGGCATAATGGGTTTGGGCCGTGGTGTTCTTAGCATTGTGGATCAACTTGTTGACAAAGAAGTAATCAGTGATTCATTTTCATTATGTTATGGTGGCATGGATGTTGGTGGGGGTGCAATGGTTCTTGGAGAAATATCCCCTCCCTCCGACATGGTATTTAGCTACTCAGACCCTAATCGCAGGTGTGAGTTGGCAAAATTTTGTTTGTGTATATAATAACTTAGGCATTTATGTGACAATTGCATTTGATACATCTGACACATTTACTCTAGCTTCGGGATGGCAACAGTCCATATTACAACATTGAGTTGAAGGAGATACATGTTGCTGGGAAGCCATTGCCTTTAGATCCAAAGGTTTTTGATGGAAAACATGGAACCGTCCTGGATAGTGGTACTACATATGCTTATCTACCAGCTGCGGCATTTGTGGAATTTAGGAGTGCTGTAAGATTCAGTCTCTAAATAAATCTGTGCTACATTTGGTTAATAATTTAGTCACGCCTGAAAAGAAAAGATATATTATTTGTGACCTTTGTATCTGTTGTTCCTTTGGTCATTGATCAATATTTTGGGATTTTGTGAATATCTTAGTTCTTTCTATCCACGTTGAAGAACAAAGGGAAAAAAAAGCCCAAGAAGCCTCCCTACCTTGTTTTGGGTATTTCTTTGATGTGCAAGAATTTGCACATTGCCTTGCTTGATGGTATATGCTCTTTAAGGCATTATTATTTAATATTTCACAAACAAGACATGAGCACCATTTGCAAAGCTGCATGCATCATTCAGATTCTGTTCCCACTATCTTCTTTAAATGTATATAAAGCAATGGATGAATATGTTGGTATCGGTATCGATATAGGTTACAGTTATATCGGTATTTGATATATTGGATAATATAGATCGATATCGGATATATTGAAAGAAAAATATTTTCAAAAAAATCGTAAAATGGCAGAGATGTATCGGCTGATGTATTGGCAGAATAGTAGACGTGTAGGCCGACATATCGTGATATATCGCTAGTACCATAACATATCGCGATATTGTTGTGATATCGCAAAATATCAATCTCAATCTCGAGGGGCCAATATCGTACATATAAGCTAATATTTTCATCTATAAAAGCATCTAACTCCTTTGAAGCTTCTGATCCTAACAATAGAAAAGAAGCACTCCTTTGAATCTTTTGTCAGCGTATTTTCCTTTTGGCAGGATTCAATTTTTTTATGTTTGTCTTACACCATTTAGTTTTCTTCCCTTCTCCTTCCAACTTATTCTCAACAGTAGTTTACACTTAGCTGATATTTAGTTCTACACACGTGTAAGTAATATGAAGTACAGTTCAGTAGCATGAACAGCTATTGATCTTCATGGTTGCTTGTTATAGTTTAATTAGGAGTGTGCACTTGGCCATATTTATATACATATGCCGTATTGTCTATGATCCTTTCTGCATATTCATGCAGATCATGAATGAACTGCATGGCCTTCAGCGAATAAGTGGTCCTGATCCAAATTATAATGATATTTGTTTTTCCGGCGCTGGAAGGTAGTTTTGTTAGACTGATCGCCTGAACATTGACTGATGTTTTATAGTTTAGTCACATTCTATCCTAATTGTTTGTTTTGCTGCAGTGATGCTTCACAACTCTCAAAATATTTTCCAGTGGTCGATATGGTATTCAGCAATGGTCAGCGGTTCTCATTATCACCTGAGAACTATCTGTTCAAGGTAATCCCGTATATTTTTAAAAGAATTTTCTGCAGCTGTGCCTCTGCAAAAGTTCGATTTTTTGTAGGTAATTACCGGATGGTTTACACTTACCTACGCTGTCATTTTTATCTCTTCACTTGCTTCCTTTCTCTATAAAGCATACTAGGGTGCGGGGTGCATATTGTCTTGGAATTTTCCAGAGTGGAAAGGATCCGACGACTCTTTTAGGAGGTATAGTATGCTTCATTATATCTGTTTTTTTGGTGATTAGTTTGCCTTTTTGTCTGCATATGTCTCCATCATGGATGAAAATATTCAATACAGCTGCCGATATATATCAGTTGGCCCCACCCAATATAGTATTTCCAAAACTGCGGCAAAATCACATATGTTGCTGTATCATGATATATCGGCCGATATTTAAAATTATGGCTGATATTCTATATATTCAGCCGAAATACCTAATGTGTTACTAGTATGTTGGTCGATAATTGTTTGTCAGCTTATAATTTTTAGAAATTTATTTCTTTCAATATGTCCGATATCTGTACATATTACCCAATATGTTTGATGTCGATGTGGTCACGATCGATAATAATACCTATATTTTCATCTGTGGTCTCCATTGAACTCATCGTCTGTTACCCATGGGCATTTGCAATAGGAATCATTGTTCGTAACACTCTTGTGATGTATGATCGTGAGCATTTGAAAATTGGTTTTTGGAAGACCAATTGCTCCGAGTTATGGGAGAGACTTCATATATCTGGTTCTCCAGCCATGCCTTCGACTCCAATCGGAGAAGACCCGACCACTAGTATGGCACCTGCTATGGCTCCTAGTGTACCATCAACATATGCTTCAGGTATATTGCTTAAGCAATATCTGAATTTACGGCTTTAATTGTTTCAGTTTTTATTACTATGTGTACTGGGCCTTTTTATTCTTGGGAATGCTGGGCATTGCACTGGATTAGTTTTGAACCAAGACTTTGACGTGTGAAAGTTCTGAATTCATTGCTGGGTAAACAGATATGCTTCCCTCGTTTACCATTTTCCTTATCAATTATTATCATATACTCATGTTCTAATATCACATCCATGTAGTCATTTATATGTGAAATATTTTGGAGGAGCAAAAAACTGAACCAATGTTTACAGACAATTGATTGGTGATGTCCGTATGGCTTTTAAATGTTATTAGGACAATGTAAAGATTTTCTGGATAATGTCAAGTAGAGCGGTGGAGGAGCCTATAAAGAATCAAGAGTATTTCTATACCTCACATGGAGAATGATTTTTGCAAAGTAGCACATCATTCACTAGAATTGTCAAAATTGGGCCTGGGATGGATACGGGGCCAGCTTTAGGCAAAATTATGACCGCTAGGCTGAGCCGGGATTCACACTGCCTGGTAACCAAGTCAAAAACCATAATTATACCCATCCATTATCCAAATCAGGTCTAGCCAATTGATTTTTTTTTTTTAAAGTATCTCTATTTCAAAATTCATATTTAAATAAAAATACCAAAAAATATAAAATATTTCAAACATTATAATATCTAGATTAAAAATAGTACCTAATTATATATTTAAATGCATAATCTTTATATAAAAATTAATTAGTTATATAAAACTTAATTTATTGAAATTTTTTTTTGAATTTGTTATTTATTTGAAATAAAAAAATATATTTACACAAGAAATTCACAATCCAGGCCAAGCCAAACTAGTTACTTTCACTTGTGACCATCTCCGGCCTGGAAAATTAATCAAGCTTAATTTTTGACAATGCTTATCTTTAAAACTGATATACATTGACCAAACCTTATAAAATTTCAGGTCAAATGACCCATTTTTCATTTTTCATGTGCACCATCATAAACAGAATGGAAGATCTACCAGACTTGCAAATTTGAGTTGGTATTTCTAAAGAAGAGAAATTCTGCCTGCAAACTACACGTTTGTGATCGGGTCATTGAATGCTTTTTGGTTGCCAGCTAAAGTAAGAGAGAAGAATGACAGGAGTACTGTTTAGGTTCAGCGATGTATTTGTTGCTTTCATGATCACTGGACTCTTAAGACACTCTCCAGTTGGAAATTCCAGAGACTTACTCATCTTTAGTGGCATCACAGTATGAACGGCTCTATGTTTGATAATGCAAAAGAGCAGCTGAAATGTTACTTCATAAGAATTAGATTTTATTATCCTTGTTGCTTCAGTAACCATGCATTTTAATGATCCATCTTTTGCTAAGCTGAAGTGACCAACTGTTTGTGACTCCAATTTGTATCTTCAAAGGAGTTGGGTCTTGATTTTGCGCTCTTTATTATTGCATTCTCATGGTAATTTATGGCTGCAAGTTTAGATGTTTGTTGCAATGGGTTGATTTTTCCCGACAATTGATCTTTTTATTTTTTTTCTTTGTTTTTGGTTCAGGAGAAGTTCAAATTGGACTGATAACATTTGATATGTCTTTGAGTATGAAATATTCTGACTTGAAGGCTCAAATTACAAAATTATCTGGAGTCATTGCTCAGGAGTTGGAACTCAACATTTCACAGGTAAGCTACAATGTCTCAAGATTGTTGAAAAATTTTGACCCGTCACTTGGTGATCCTTCATGTTTATTGACTTCTGAACACACTACATCCATACTAGCCCATCAAAAAAGAACTAAATTGTTTGTATTGCTACGTGTCATTGTCGAGGATGATAACTCTCTGTTGGGTGCCTACAGGTTCATTTGGTTAGTTTAACTCCCGATAGGAATGGCTCTTTAATTAGTTGGGCAATATTTCCCAGCGGGTCTGCCAATTACTTCTCAAATTCAAATGCAATGGTAAATTTCTCTCTATTAAATTTGTTGAAATGCGAGCACAGGAACTAGATTCATCTGTTTCTGGTTGTCTTGTTTTCTGCAGCATATAATTTCTCAATTAGTTGATCATCATATCCAACTATCAGAGCCCTATGGGAACTATCAAATAGTTAAATGGAACTTACAGCCGCTAGTGAATCGGTATTGTTCTTACTGTTCTTCAACTTATCGTATTATCTGAACACATGCACAAGTAATAGCTTCATGTTTTTTTCTTGATTTTAGTCATCTCTTAATATTCCTGCTGTTCAGCTGCTAAAATCTAAAACAAAAATTTCGTCGCTATGACTTTCTCTGTTGTTTTCAGTTGGGTGAATTCTTCATGATTGTAGATGATCACAAACAGGTTTCAAAGCGTGCCTTTGGATCAATTGATTCCGATTCTTTTCCAACTATCTATTTTAACCCATGGTCAGGATGACAAGTAATGTCTGTGTCTTACATGATTTGACCACTGTAGTTGGACTGAAGGTTTTGTTGATGGAATTACTGAAAACTAGGTCTCGTGAATCATATAGAGTATTTGATGCTACATTCTGTACTCATTGGAATATTCCCCATCTTCCCATTTCACAACCTTTTATGAAGCATTTCGGGTATCTACATATAGGTAATTGTGGCCAATAGAAAGAATCCCAATCTTCTCATTTCGCAACCTTTGAATAATGAAGGAAGAGTTGGCGTCGTCCATATTTCCCTCTATTTTGGCTCAGGAAGTTTAGTTAAATGGATATCTAAATGCAGATATTTGTTGGCTATACCACCTCTCTTCGTTTGCAAATAATGAAGCCATTTCCACCTGAAAACATGAATGCTCCTGGGACACTCTTAGCCGACATGGTGCCAATCTATCCATTTCATCTTTTCTGAACTCATTATTCTGGTTAGATCGATAAAATGCTATCTCTTCTATAAATGTGTAAAAAATGACCCAAATATCACTCATTTTAAAATGGACTCTTGCAGAGTGTGGGGCTACTTTCCCCCCTGAAAAAGGAAAAGTAATTTCAATTTTCTGGCACAACGCAGGACATGGTGGCAACAACATTACTTGGCAGTCATCATGGGTGTTATTGCTGCATCGATCATCGGATTTTCGGCTTATGGAGTGTTTTTCATTTGGAGATGGAGACGGCAAAGAATGTACAAGCCTATTGACGCCGTTGTTGCTGAGCAAGAACTTCAACCAATTGTAAACGAATGAGAGCCACCCATCTTCCGTCTCACTCATCCGAGATTATGCTGGTAGATTTTGCACTATAACTTGAATTTATAGTCACCCATTGATTGCAAGCATTTGCCTGTCATGCTCAGGACGAGAAAGTATAAACAATGTGCATAAATTTTGAAGATGAATTGGTGTGAGTCAATAGTTCTGTTTCTTTCTTTGGAATTTAAATTACCTTGATGATATAGAAATGTGGAAATTTTCTCTCCTTTTATATGCCATATCGACAGATACAACCACTAACTAGATCAATTGGATGGGAACTGTGCCATTCTTTTTGTCGATGTAGTCACACGTGAGGAAGATTGTGGAAATATGTGAGTTATGTTGAGAAAAATCCCACTTCAAAGAAATGGAAGCTGTGTATTAGCTCATAATTCAATGCATGCAAGCACAGTATCTTATTTTTAGGTAATTTTATTTAATTAATACATATCAATATTATAAATATATACAATTAAAAAAAATTAAATCCCAGTTAATATTTTTGATCGAATATAATCACAAGTGAAAAACTAATTTAGCCCGAATCGGCCAGATTATAAATTATTTTAGTAAATATATTTTTTATTTTAAATTAATACTAACTTTAAAAAATTATTTCAATCAATTTTATTTTTATATAATTATTTTTTAAAAAAATATATTTCATATTTTTAGATAACTTTATATAAATAAGAATTTAAAATTATTAAAATTAAATAACTTCTATAAATTGATCAGAACAGACCTAATTTAAATTATGGATAGCTTCGGCCTGAATTAGCTGCTAGGCTGTATCCAGCCCGGCTTGATTAAACGGTCACAAAGCTTCATCCGAACTCAGACCTTTTTCGGCTCGCCTTATATGAATAATTAATCAATATTAATAAATGTAATGGTTTTACCATTGTTGCGTCCGGTGAATCTGGCCGTACGTCGGTCAAAGCGCGAGCGGCTTTCTAAACATGCGGACAGGGAACACGCTGGCTTACGTGAAAAACCCCTTAATCGTCGGCGAGGTGAAAAATCACTAATGACGAAGAAGATTCGAAATCTCACTATAGTGATGAAAAGGTACAAGGGATGCCTGGAAAGCTATTCGCCTTCTCAGGGTATTACAGCGTAAGGGAAACAGGTTTCTCTCCTCACTCTTTTCTCTTTGCCTTAGTTTTTCTCTTGAGGATTCTTGATCGAGTGTCAATAGATAGATTTAGAATCAGGACCCCTTCTCGATTCTTTGAAATGGGGTATTTATAAGGAACGTGATGCCGTAAGGGAGGCGACACGTGGCGCCAGCTTGTCAGGTACGCTCGCTACCATCGCCACTATCTGTGGGTGCGGGCATGATGTGAGGACACCTATCAGCGGTCTTGAATACAAGTAGCTCAGAGGCATATGGCTCTGGCAGATACGGCGAGTCAAGTCGTTGGTCGCCATGTAAGATCGCGCCGTCTGCAAGTCATCTCGAAGCAAGCATCTTGGCTATTTTGGCTTCTCTGGCGGTCCTCGTCCTTCAATGGGCCATAGCATCCTCTCGGACTGCCAGCGTCTTTGTCGCTTAATCCTGATTCTTCAAGTGCTCGAAAATGGGCTAGTCATTTGGCCTGATTTGGTTTGTGGGCCTTTTGGGCCAGCTTTCTCCTGCGATCCTTTGGGCCTGTGATTGCAATCTGGGCCTTGGGTTCCGGGACCCATCACGAGCCCCCATGTCAAACGGTTCGAGGACTCAGCCGTTTGACATGTCTTGTGAACATTTTCCTATTATGATAGTCCACGATCTTCGCCTTTTGCCGTCGTGAAAAATGCCCGGGACCCCTTCGCAATTCCGAGACCTGTCTTTCGCCGCCGTTTCGCTCCCCGTGGAGCATTAAATGTGATATGCGATTGATGTGACGTCGCTTCGGGAAGCCCCAAGGTCTACGCCCGCCTACCGCGTACGGGGAGCGGACACGTGGAATAGTCATAATGAGGGCGCCTTTTCACGAATTTGAAATTTTCTTTAAATCCTTTGTCGCGTCCTCATTCATTCCTCCCGCTTCTTCTTTCTTTCCTTGACGCTCCCTGATATTCTTCGCGTCGCTTCGCTTTCGTTTCTTACTGCCATGGCTCCCGGCGTTAACGACATCGCCTCTTCCCTTTCTTCTCAAGATCTCGAGCAGATTAGGGTGAAATATGGCATTCCTGAGTCTGATTCAATGGTGGTTCCAGGGGCCGCAGAGAGGGCATGCAGTCCTCCAAGTGGATACATTGCTATTTACGAAGTTCACCTCAAAGGTGGGCTTCGTTTTTCTGTTCCCACGGAGCTCCACCGCCTGATGAAGGAGTTGGCCGTTCTGTTCGCAAGGCTCCAGCCCAACGCTATCGGTATTTGGTTTCCTTGTGCGTATTTGCGCGCTGCCATAGCAAGGTTCTCGAGGCGGTCATGGTGAAGATCATGTTTCGATTCACCCACAACCTTGACTGGATCGCTATGACCCCTCATCCTGAGTTTGCTGAGATGAGCGGTGGGAACCCGGATTCCACCAAAAGGTGGAAGGACAGGTTCTTCTTCCTTGAAGGCGAGGACCGGTGTTTGCTTCCATCAGATATGGGAAATGTCGCGAGCAAATATGGCTCCGACATTACTGACGAGGAAAGAGGAGCCGCCAAGGAGATTACGGACTTGGTGATAGCGGACCTTGGCAGCTTCAACGTGGGGAAGAAGAATATCTGGTTATCCCCCAAAAAGCTGGCCGAAGCTAAGTGGATGGAGCTACCCGGAGATTCTGCCATTGCTTGCTTCAAGAAAAAGAAGAAGAAGCTAAAGAAAAGAGAGGGTTCTCTTGTTATCCGGGAGCCATCCGAGAGGCCTCCAAAGAGGCCGCGGATTGAGGTCCCTGAGGACCCACCGAGCGTTGCTGGTGAGTCTTCCTCAGAGGATGACCTCGTCATTGCCCCCATGGTTAAGAAGGCCATGAGGTGGACTTCTGGTCCTTCTGTGGAGTCCGGGGTCGCCGCAGCACCTTCATCCGGTATCGAGGCCCACCCTGAGGTCTCTGCCGTCTCTACGGGTCATCCTTCTGACGACCCTACAGCTTTTGATGCCTCGGGGGAGGCAACCTTGGACGAGGTCGTACAGCCTCAGGGGACGGAGGCTGCCGTCGCTGTTACTGCTGAGGATATCTTTGACATTCTTAGCGGTGATGAGGCTATGGTCGCGGCCTTGGAGATCACGGCCGTTGCTGACGTTCCGGAGGTAGCGAAGCCCCCCATTCCTGAAGGTCCTTCCTCCGAGGCCGCTCTTGATGTTTCTGCGGTGCCCGCAGAGTGCCCGTTCGTGCCCGAGATCTCAAAGGAGACTGCCCCTACTCAGGATCCTGTGGTTTCCCAGGTACTTTGCTACATTCCCATTTGTCTCACTTTCTGTTGACTACTTCTAAGTGGCTTTGGTTCCCTTCGCAGCTCTAGGATCTAATTAGTGGCCTTAGCCAATTGGTGGCCGAAATCGCTCGGTCTCGTCGGGAGGCGGAGTCTTCAAGGGCCGCTCAGGAAGAGAGCCAGCAGCTTTGCGCGGCGCTTGCTTCGTCTGAGGAAGCTCTGAGGCTCTTAGAGGTTCGATACGGCTTCCTGCAGGAACGGAACCTTCAGCTGGAGGAGACATTAAGGACCTCGGTGAAGGTTGCTGACATGGCTCCCCTGCTGGAGGCCAAGTTCTGGGATGGCATTCATCTATGCCGTCGGCTGATGCGGGTCCTGTACCCACGGTTTCCTACTGCTGTGTTCAACCCGTGCAACTCAAGCGTCGCGCGCCCTAAGGATGTGTATGGTCTCCAAGGCAGGCCATTTCCTACGTCCTCGGGTCCAAGCTCCTCAGCAGGCCCTCACCCGTCAGACCAGCTAGGAACTCGGAATCAAGGGGAGGACTCTTCATCTTTAGAAGAGCGATCCGGAGTCGTTCCACCTCAAGGTCCTGGCGAGGGCTAACTTTTGTTCTTTGTTTTTCCCTTTCCTTTGTTGTATTGCGTATATGAATAAAAAGGAGATTCTTGAGATTATCATGAGTGCCTCTCTTTTTTTTTTTTTTTTTTTTTTACTCTGATAGAACCGAGCGTTGCTTATGACCTTCTAGTCCGCTCGGAAGAATCCGAGTTGTTAGTATGACCTCTAGGGCCCAACCTCTTGGGCCGCTCGGTCACAGCCGAGTTTTTAGTATAACCTCTAGAGTCCGACCTCTTGGGCCGCTCGGTCACAGCCGAGTTTTTGTTATGACCTCTAGGGTCCGACCTCTTGGGCCGCTCAGTCATAGCCGAGTTTTTGTTATGACCTCTTGGGCCGCTCGGTCGCAGCCAAGTTTTTGTTTCGACCTCGGGATCCGGGCCCGGGCCAGGGCAGCTCGGCAATGAGCCGAGTTTTGTTTCGACCTCGATCCGACCCGGCCGGGGCCGCTCGGGTTGGCGCCCAAGTTTTTGTTATGACCTCTAGGATCCGACCTCTTGGGCCGCTCGGTCGCAACCGAGTTTTTGTTACGACCGACCTCCGAGTCCGGCCGCTTGGGGCTTGCTCGGCCGCAATGAAGTTTTGTTGCCTCGACCTCGGGTCCCACTGGGCCGCTCGGAGTTAGGCGCTCAAGTTTTTGTTTGTTGGGGACGACCCGCCTTTCACTGGTAGTATTTTCTTAGGTGAGCGGCGTTCAAGTTCTGGGGTACTAGCTTGCCCTCCTGGGTGCATAGCTTATAAGCTCCTCCTCGAAGGATAGCCGAGACCAAAAATGGTCCCTCCCAATTTAGTGAGAGCTTGTTTCTGCCGGCGATTTTTCCCGTGGCTTCCACGCTCCTCAGTACGAGATCCCCGACCTCGAATTGTCGCGCCTTTACTTTCTTGTTGTAATAGCGGGCCACCCGTTGCTGGTAGGCCGCTATCCTAAGCCTCGCTTGGTCGCGGACTTCTTCGAGGGCATCAAGGCTTTCCCGGAGCCTTTGGCTATTATCCGTTGCACTAAAGCACCGAACCCTGGGGCTCGTGAGGCATACTTCTATTGGGATGACAGCTTCGACTCCGTAGCAAAGACTGAAAGGGGTTTCTCTTGTGCGCTCCCTGGGCGTTGTTCTGTATGACCAGAGGACCGAGGACAGTTCATGCACCCACGAGCCCTCGGAAGACTCTAGCTTGGTTTTCAGCCCATGTAGGATCGTGCGGTTTGTCACTTCCACCTGCCCATTGGCCTGTGGGTATGCCACTGACGTATGCACTAAGTTGATCCTCATGCTTGCGCAGTACTTAGTGAATCGCTTTCCAGTGAACTGCGTCCCGTTGTCAATCATGATACACTCTGGTACCCCAAACCTGCACACGATGCTCTGCCGGAGGAACTCCATCGCGTTTTGCTCTGTTATCCTAGCTAGCGGTACTGCTTCTGCCCATTTGGTGAAATAGTCTATCCCAACAATCAGGAATCTCCTTTGTCCAGGAGTGAGGGGAAACGGTCCGAGGATGTCGAGCCCCCATTGGGCGAACAGCCATGGGGACTGCAGTGCCCGGAGATCCGTGTGGGGGCGATGACTCATGTTGCTGTGAAGTTGCAACTTTCATATTTGCGCACGAAGTCAATGGCGTCATACTTCATTGTTGGCCAGTAGTACCCTTGTCTCATGAGCTTAAAAGCTAGGTTCTTTCCTCCAACATGGAATCCGCATATTCCGAGATGTACCTCCTGCAGGGCGTATTTGGCCTCCTCTTGGGTGAGACACCTTAGGTAAGGGGCTAAGAAACCCCGTCGATACAGCTGGCCGTCCACGATCATGTACCAGCCCACCGTCTTCTTTATCTTCTTGGCCTCGTTCAGGTCCTCGGGCAGCGAGCCATCCGACAAGAACTTCAGGTAGGGAGTCATCCAGGTGCTCCCGTCCGTGACTTGCATTATCTCTTGCTTGGGGTCTTCAATGCTGGGCCTGCCCAGGACTTCTCGCATCCCCCTAGCGTACTATTCAGGATCCCCCGAAGCCGCGGCTCGCGCGAGTGTGTCGGCCTTGGCGTTTTCCTCCCGCGGGATGTGGATGAACTCGGCCGTCTTAAAACCCACGATCATGCCCTTAACTTTTAAAAGGTACTTAGACAGCTGCTCGTTGTTGACGTCGAAGCTTCCGCGGACCTGATTGATGACCAACTCTTAGTCACTATAGATGATTAGTTCTTTGGCCGAGCATTCCTTGGCCAGTCAGAGTCCAGCCAGCAAAGCCTCGTATTCTGCGACGTTGTTTGTGGCCAAGAACCCCAGAGTTAGCGAGTAATTTATCTCTAATCCCTCGGGTGTGCGCAAGACAATCCCTGCTCCGCAGCCATCCTTCATGGAGGAGCCGTCCACGTGCAGGGTCCAAGCAGACGGCCTACTGAACTCTTCCGCTGTAGCCTGGTCCTCGTCGTGATTGGGCGGCGCCGTCATCTCAACGAGGAAATCCGCGAGCGCCTGCCCCTTTAAAGCTGGCCTTGGACGGAACTCTATGTCGAATTCCCCGAGCTCAATGGCCCATTTGATCAGTCGGCCGGAGACCTCTGGTCTCTGCAAGATGGCCCTTAGTGGCTGGTCCGTCAGGACTACTATCTTGTGCGCCTGGAAGTACGGCCTGAGCCTCCTTGCGGAATAGACCAGTGCTAAGGCCACCCTCTCCGTGATGGGATATCTGGTCTCGGCGCCCGCGAGAGTATTGCTGACGTAATACACGGGCTGTTGCTTGCTATGCTGTTCTCGTACTAATGCTGAACTCAGTGCTGTGTCGGATACAGAGAGGTACAAGTATAGCTCCTCGCCCTGCTGAGGAGAAGCTAAGAGGGGCGGACTCGATAGGTAGCTCTTGAGTCCTTGGAATGCCTCCTTGCAGTCATTACTCCACCGGAAGTCCCGGAATTTTGTCCCTCTGAGTGCTTTGAAGAATGGCAGGTGCTTCTCAGCCGACTTTGCTAGGAAACGGGAGAGAGCGGCCACTCGCCCGGTAAGCTGTTGAACTTCCTTCATCATTCGGGGGGACCGCATGTCTAGGATCGCTTGGATCTTTTCTGGGTCTGCCTCGATTCTCCCACATGGTCTCGGCAAAGTCTCCCACATGGTCGCCGCTTCTCCTGCTCTTGACGAGCATGTCATCAACGTACACCTCCACGTTCCTGCCTACCTGTTCTTTGAACATCTTATTCACAAGTCGCTGATAGGTCGCTCCCGCGTTCTTGAGGCCAAAGGGCATTACCTTGTAGCAGTATGTCCCTTGGTCTGTCATGAATGGCGTGTGCTCCTCGTCCTCGGGACTCATTCTGATCTGGTTATACCCGGAGTACGCATCTATGAAGCTTAGGAGCTCATGGCCGGACGTCGAGTCCACGAGTTGGTCGATCCTGGGCAATGGAAAGCTGTCCTTGGGGCACGCCTTGTTGAGGTCGGTGAAGTCCACGCACATCCTCCACTTCCCATTGCTCTTTTTTACCATGACAACGTTGGCTAACCAGTCTGGGTATTGCATTTCTCGGATGAATCCAGCGTCCAGAAGTTTTTTGACCTCCTCGCGGATGACCACCAACTTCTCAGTGGAATAGTTCCTGCGCTTTTGTCTGACCGGCTTATGCTGAGGATCGACGCCCAGCTTGTGGACGATGATTTCGGGAGAGATCTCGGGCATGTCACTGGGGGACCATGCGAACACGTCCGAATTCTCTCGAAGAAAGCTGATGAATTGGCCCCTAACTGTCTCTGAGAGTGAACTCCCTATTTAGACATACTTCTCCTGATCCGCAGAATCTAGTGGAACTCGGACTACTGGCTCCCCTGGTTGAGCGTGCTGTAATGTGGCCTCGTCCCTGAGGTCGAGGTCTTCCGTGGGCTACGGAAGTGTTACTTGTGTGGTCTAAGCCAAGTAACACATCCGTCCGGTTGACTGGTCGCCGAGGGCCTCTCTTACCCCGCACGGGGTGGGAAACTTCATTTTGAGATGTGGGATGGAGGTCACTGCGTTGAATGCGGCCAAGCAAGGCCGCCTGAGGATTGCATTGTAGACCGAGGGCAGGTCCACAATGAGGAATGTGAGGACCTTGGATGCCGTCCTCGGGTATGTTCCCAGGGTCACCTCCAACTGGATGATACCCTGGATGGGCACTGGCTCATTGTCTAGTCCGTAGAGTGGCACTTCTGGTGCCTTCATTCGATTTTTCTTAAGCCCTAATTTGAAGTAAGCGTCAAGATACAGCAAATTGCGGGAGCTTCCATTATCAACAAACACTCGTCTCATCTGGTAGTCATTTGCTCCATCAGAAACGAGTACGGTTACAACCAGGGAATCAGAGTGGGGAGAAGTTACATGATCTAAGTCTCTATTGCTAAAACAGATAACATCATCTTCACTTCCAAGCCCCGTCCTTGGCCTCTTTGCTGCTGCAAGCTCACGTCCATCTCCTCCCGCTGGCCGGCTGGAAATCATGTTCACGACCCCCGCAGCCACTCGGTTCCTGGGGGGTTCAGCGTCTCCACCGTCCTCAGGCCCTGAGGTTTGTCCGGGTCTCTGGAGGAAACGGTTGAGGTGACCCCTCCTGATGAGCTCCTCAATCTCCCTCTACAGAGTCCTGCAGTCTTCCGTGCTATAACCCCCGGAGCGGTGGAAGTCACAATATTTCGATTGGCCCCCACCGTCCGGGTTCTTCAGTGATTTGGGCCACCTCAGGAACTTCTCTCCCCGGATCTGCATGAAGACATTAATGCGGGAGTCGTTCAGCGGCGTGAGATGTATAGGCTGCGGCTCTCTCCGAGAGCTCTGGCCAGCCTTGTGCTGCTTCTTTGATGTCTGGGGACCTTGGTAATCCCCAACCTTCCTTTTGCCCTCCACGACCTTCTGCTGAGGGAGCTCGTCCCTCTCTGGCCTTTTGGCGTCATTGGCCTCTTCGGCCGCAATGTAAGCCCTGGCCACAGACTCAGCCTTTACAAAGGTCTGCAGGCCTTTATGAATTAGGTGCTTGAAGAAAGCACCCCCTTCGAAGGCCGAGAGGAAGGCGTTCAGCTTGACCTTGTCGGTCAGTCTTGGAATCTGCCTGGCCTCCGCTACAAATCGCGCCAGGAATCCCCGCAGGCTCTCCCTGGCCCCCTGCTTGATTCGAGTGAGGTGCCAAGGCTGCTTCTCTACTCTCCTGCTGGAAGCGAACTGAGACAGGAAGGCCGTCGCCAGATCTCCAAAATTGCGGATGGAGTCCGCAGGCATCCCATAAAATCATATCCGCGCATCCCCCTTCAGGGTCAGAGGGAAGCACTGGCACATGGTTGTTTCGTCAAGGCCCTGGAGGTTCAGGTGCTCCTTGAAATGATTAAGGTGGTCCATAGGATCACCACTGCCGTCGTATACCTCTCCAGGTTAGGCATTTTGAACTTCGGGGGGAGCGTCCTCGTCCTGATCTCCGTGGAAAACGGAGACTGGAGCGCATTAGCCCCTCCTCCGCTGCTCTCTCGTAGCACTAGATTCCATCCTCTTTCCGGTCTGCTCTCCACTCGGGGTGGGGCAGCCGTCCTCCTCTAGTTCAGGTAGTGCCTTAACTCGTAAGGCTCCTGAACTGTGCGACGCTGTGGAGCCGTTCGGGCTCCTCTTGGGGGAGCATCCCGTGGAACCGCCTCTTGATCATCGTGCACGCGGCGGTTCCGTTGAGCTTCAGAGTGGCGCCTCTCAGGGCTCTCGTTTCGGACCCGAGGATCTGGTTGGTCCTCCACTCTCCGCGGTGCTCTGCTGCTGAAGGCCACCTGGGTCATCGGGTTATCACGCCGGCTGGGAGGCCTTTCGCGGCGACTGCCGCCTCTGTTTCCTCCCTGCGATGCCTCAGCCTGGGAGGCTCTGTCAGGAACTCCCGGCTTGAGCTAATCAATTTTAGAACAAAGGGCAACGAAGGCCTGTGACATGCCGTCTACCTTGGCCACCAAGCCCCTCACCACTGGGTCGAGGTGATCCTCAACTCCAGCACAGGGGTTAGCGCCGCCGCCTTGTGAGGCCACCTCTTTGGGGGCTGCGCTTGCTTGTGCCATTGTGTACACCATTTCGGGGTTTGAAGCTTGCGTTGTTGTGTACTTCTGAAAAGTGTGAAAAGCAGGCTTTCAGTCGCTTCCCACAGACGGCGCTAATGTTGCGTCCGGTGAATCTGGCCGTACGTCGGTCAAAGCGCGAGCGGCTTTCTAAATGTGCGGACTGACAGATAGGAGCAACACAAAATAAGCAGAACTCGAACAGAGAAAGAGAGGTATGGGGACAGTGGGAGAACACGCTGGTTTACATGAAAAACCCCTTAATCTGACGAGGGGTGAAAAACCATGACAGCGGACGAGCAGTCCGAGAAATCTCACTATAATGATGAAAAGGTACAAAGGATGCCTAGGAAGCTATTCGCCTTCTCAAAATATTACAGCGTAAGGAAAACAGGTTTCTCTCCTCACTCTTTTCTCTTTGCCTTAGTTTTTCTCTTGAGGATTTTTGTTCGAGTGTCAATAGATGGATTCAGAATCAGGACCCCTTCTCAGTTGCTAAAATGGGATATTTATAACGAACGTGATGCCGTAAGGAGGCGACACGTGGTGGCCCAGCGTCAGTGGCGCACGCCACCATTGCCACTATCAGGTGCGGCCAGAAACAGTGGGACACTGTCGTGGTTTTAGATCTGGCGCTCGGAGGCGCATGGCTGCGCAGTGCACGACGCGTCGAAGCCGTTGGTCGCTATCATGGCGGTCTTGCGCCGGCAAGTCATCTGAGCTGACATCTTGGCTATTTTGGCTTCTTTGGCAGTCCTCGTCCTTCAATGGGCCATAGCATCCTCTCGGACTGGCAGTGTCTTTATCGCTTAATCCTGATTCTTCAAGTGCTCGGAAATGGGCTAATCATTTGGGCCTGATTTGGTTTGTGGGCCTTTTGGGCCAACTTTCTCCGCGATCCTTTGGGCCTGTGATTGCAATCTGGGCCTTGGGTTCCAGGACCCATCAACCATATTTCTCAGTCGATACCAATTGATTACGGAAGCTTGAAATATTCCTAAAAAGCTAATAAATTTAAAACTGCTTGAAAAATATGCAGGGTCAGCTTTTGGGAACATTTTTTTAATTTTTGAACTGGAGCACAGATAAGTCTATATTTTATAAAATTATCAACAAATTTTCACAAAGATACAGAAATGAGATTTTCATAAGCATATGCGACCAGTGTGAATATTTGCAATAATTCACACCCATTTATTTATTTGTTTAATTCACTGGATCGTGTTATTTTGTCTAATAATTCTAATAGTGAAAAACAGCCCCAACCATGTTTCCATTATTTTCGGTTGTCACCCGTTTTGACATCTGGAGCTCCAGGGCTCCGATTTCATCTCTTCCGTTTCACGCCTTCATCATCCAGCTTTTAGAGTCCCAACCATTGCAGATTCATCGATCAATGAATACAATCAATGGAGGTAGAGGGGATTGAATCCGAACCATTCATGGGAAAAAAATAGTACAAAATTAGCTTTGATTATCCAACATTTTTCAGCAAATAATCTACACTAACTGTTATATAGTCTAGAAATTTTTTAAGGGAAAGGCGTCCCATGGAAGCTGGTGAGGTTCCCGAATGAGGGAACCGAAGATCAGTGCGAGACCAGAAGTATGTATCGATAGCGGGAAACATACGGCAGCACCACATGTCAATGGTGATTTTTGGTTGGTTTCTCAACGAACTTAACTTCCAACTCTCAACCATTGACCACGGACTGACATCAGTGACAAAATTGAAAGTAACTTGAACATGCACATTTGTTCAGTAGAAGTGGGACTATGATCTATGAAGGGCAGACTTTGAATAAAGTAAAGAGATATGAAACAAAAACCAGATCATCTTAGTTTTGTATTTACTGCAAAAAAACAATTTCTAAGTCTAGACAAACTCGTTGTCATATGGTTTGATTTTGTCAAGGCAAAACAAAGTCAAACAAGAAGCTTCATTTTATGACCTATTTATAGTCATACGAGCTGAATATAGCCTAAAGAAAAGTGGCAATGCTACACGTCTTGTAGTCTTTTCTTGATTTTCTTGCCATCTCTCCTTCCTAGTTTTTCCTTCAAATTGTTTCGGACACTAATTACTTCTATGGGATCAACCTCATCTCGAATCCGATGCATATGATATAATATATAAACTCGGTTCGGTTTTGTACCTCATAACGGTGCAATGTCACCCATTGGCTTCATCTTCTTCGGCGGCGGATTTCCTCCGGATATCACCACATATGAATAAAAGCACAGCATTGCGGCACTGAGATGAATGAGTGTCATTAAGATCCTCCCACCTCATTAGGCTCTCCATAAATCTAACGGCTAAGATTAGAAGTTGAATTGATAAACGGTAGAGATTGAATAAACATTTAAATTACTTGATATAATCTCCACCATTTATCCATCCTAATCAACAGATCGAGTCTAATGAGATGAGAGGACCCTAGCAGCTCTCAAGATGAATGTCAACCAATAGAAACAGCATAACATATGATAACAAAAAAGCACTGATGAGAGACTAACCAAAGATAACAATACCTCATGGCAGCAGATATTCCTGAAGGGAATAGTTTCCCAGTCTGCATAAAAGTAAAATTTTCAGCTTAACAAGGATGAATCAGAGAGAAAACACGAGTGCTATTATGATCATTTTAGTGTAGAGGCTTCTATATTCATCCGACAGCTAGATTTAAAAGTTAGATAGATAAATGGTAAAGATTGTATTAAGTAATTCAAATGACAATTTAGTCTGCACTATTAATTCATACAACTTCTAATTCTAGTCATAGGATGGATGTCGAAGCGTCCCCACTAGGATGACCATAAAAATTATTTAAAAACACAAGCAAATAGTGAGTCAATTTATCCATTACCAATGAGTAGTTTTGGAAGTTCTTCCAGAACAGAGCTGCTGAAAGTGCTGCACAATCAAGAAGAGGGCACACAGTCAACAACAATACAGTCATAAACAATGTCGTAAAAGACTCAATTCCTGAGGGGCACCAACACTTCTCCCATAATAGTGTGTTCGTATCCAACACGTATTAGAATATTTCATCAATTTTCTTTTAGACATCAGCATGTTCAGACTCGTTGTAGACATGTTGGGCTATTATACAACTTTTAGAAAGTTTTAACATAGACTAAAAAAATTAGAGCCATTTATAATTTAGAAATAATTAAAAATTTAAGCCAAGGTGTCTTCATTTTTCTTTCCTCCTTTATGTGAATATGCTACAATACTACTTATTTATATTGGTTCATTCACATACTGGTTCTTCCTATGCAATTTATTTTGGGTAATAAAACAAGAAACATATTTTTTATTAACAATAAATTATAAAGTAGTTTGTTTGTCAATTATATACTCATGTATACAAATAAGCTACGATATTTAGTTAATGTATCTTCAGCATATTGTGCCCTCATTTTTAGATAATATTGTGTTTGTGTCAAGTTATATCCATATCCTATGTCGGCATACATGCTTCTTAACCCAATACACGACTATTAAGGTAGGAAACTAGGAATCCAAACAAGGCCTCAGCCAACCGAGTAATGACTGCCTCATATCAAGTCAACATAACCAGGATCTCAATCAATCTACAGTAAAGGCACAGACCACACAATAGTAAAGGGTTCAGAACCATGGATAAAAATACCAATATTAGTATCGATCATGGCTACATTAGTATTACACATATTAAACAATACATATCAATATCAGATATATTAAAAAAAAATCTAAAAGTCATAAATTAATAGAAAATATCAGTCGATATACTAACCAAATATTAGGTATATTGGTTAATGTATTGCAATATCTCGGCGATATAGCAATATATGCGATATTATCACAGTTTCAGAAAATATCAGTATAGGGGGCTCAACCGATATATATTGGCTAACATTTTCATCCCCAGCTAGGACTCTAACTTATGACTAGGCCATAACACATGGTGTATAAAAATAAGCACTTCAAGCTTCAATTTAGAGTTTCTTTTCATTTTACTTCAATTTAGCTTCAATTTGCAAATTCATTCAATAAAATAACATTTTTGGATGAAGTCATAGAACTCATAGTTTAAAGAAGCTAGTCAACTAGATTTCCTTTTTATTATACTGTGGAAATAAATAACTTTTTGAAAGAGAATGAAGTCACAGATCGTAACAAGGATACTTCATATTAAACACATACCTGCTTGCCCAAGAATAAATGGTAAACTCGATTTGCCTTGCCTCCAGATCTTCAGGCTAATTGTGCTCAGGGCCAAAAGAGCTCCTCCAAAAAGCACACCAGTGGTCAGAGCGGTTAGATTTCTTGAAAAAACAAAACCAAGGAGTCCGCCAGTTAGAACAATTCCACCTGTTACACAATTGAAACAATTACATTCCAGCAGTTAATTCCGTTCATGATGTTTCCAATCCCTAAAGCAGTTGACTTTCTCAAAAATGTGAGAATTGATAATCATTAGTCTCTTAGACCCTTTCCCTAATTAATCAGTTAATGGAATTATCCATTTATTAATAAATTTTAAATATGGGTTTAATTAGATAAAGAATGTAGTAATATAAGTAATCATCAGTTAACTTGCAATGGCAAGTTCACCACATGTACCAACACCTGCCACAAAAGGATATCCTAATATATGAAGCTCCCATTATGTATAAAGTTCAGGAAAGGATTGCACCACCTTGAGTTTATTATATGCAGATTTACATTACAATATATAAAAAGTTATTTTCACAACTCGAACTCATGACTAGCAGGTCATATGACACTAACTTTACTATAGCGCCAACGATAACATTCACGTGAATTAACAAATCCACAGCAGGCCAAAAAATAATACCATTTTCCAAACAGATGTGTCTACTTGACTAATCCAAATAATACACAATAAGATATGCCATTGAAATCCATTGGGTTTCTTAGAAAATTGCAAAAACAAAGAAGAGGATAAAAGCATTTTACAAACCATATATTAACCTTGGTATTCATATGTGGTTTTCATGAATATATAGGCATTTTACTAACCACTATCATTCAATAGCCAAACATCAAAGCGATGCCTTACGATGTCAAAAAAACAAAACAATGGTCATAAATGACAAGCATACTCACCAAAGGGAATCCCAAAACAGAAGTCATGGATTTTTGCTGCCCTTTTCGGTTCATCAACACTTGGCTTTACTGGAACTTTGACACTAATATTTCCATCAAGATGTTTATCTGTAGTGTTGGAATTTGCTGCCTCATCCCTTGAGGTTGTTGGATCACCGGCATAACTTAGATTAGCCTTGTTCCCCGAATTAGACATTACAGAATTATATCCTTCAAGGCTCATAACAACCGACAACTAAAAGGACCTCCAGCAATCAATCACATTTACAATGAGAATCTTTCTATATCAAATAACAATTTAGTTATTTAAAGACTACCAAAAATTCAGATCTCAAGACAATGCGAGCAGATTAACAGCATGTTTGACAATGGATGAAGTCAAATCATATAAATTAAGTATAACATCCATCTCAAGAGAAGTTGCTTGTTTAACTAATAGTCTAATACACCCATAAATGATATCGTAATTGGCTAAAAATCATTAGACTGGTCAATCATCAGAGTTAAAATAGCAGAACAATCATGTAAAAGCACTTTAGTTATGTTCAAAACTAATATGTAAAAGCTGTCAGACTTTTGCAACCGTTGACAGGATTTGAGCCGACTAAATAAAGGTGATAGGAAATTGCTTCCAATCCATGGAGATTTGCAGGTAATTTCTTCTGCTCCATGTGACATTAGTTAAAATCACGCAATCCTCAAAGGGTGGACCAGTGCACCGGGTTCACAAGTTATTAGGGTCCAAAAAAGTACGCAGCTGCTTCTCTATCTTGTAGAGAGACACTGCGATTTAAACCTGTTATCTCAAAATGATAATGGAACAACTTTACCGTTACCATACACATCCTCTAAAGCACATGACCAGAACAAATGGATAACAACCACATTTCCACTCATTAATCTTGAAGAACTTCTGCTGAAGCGGCTAATTGTGCATGTGTGAAATTAGAAGGTGCCAGGATTCGTCAAACAAAAACATAAGATTTGCACTAAAACAATGAGAGCCGTATGAAAACCATAGCTTCACAGAAAATCTAATAAATAACTTGCACAAGATCCTACAGCCTAAGATAACATAATTTGAACAGATTACACGTGGATGCAGATACTGCAAGGGGATGTCATCATCAATTGGCGATCCTCCTCTTTCATCAATGGAAATCATCCTCTTCACAGAAGAACTCAAGATTTGTCGGCCAAGCTCCACAAAAAAAAAAGAGTAATGCTTGCAATTTCAGTTAGGGTTTATAGATACCTTAGAGCGAAGCGTGACGCCTGCTTCCGATCTACGCTTCAATTGAAGATTCCGGCTGATGGAGGCGAAACATGACAGCTGAGAGATTGCTGCTGACATTTTCGGTAAGTCGCTCGATATTACAGCTTCAATCAATGAGGGAAAACCACTTTTTATCTATTAAAAGAAAAAAAATTCTACTTTTTTATAATTAGGGTTACGATCGTTCTTTCAAGTTTCCATTCCACGGTTGAATTTGCAAATACGGGGCTTTTCGTAAAATCTGAAGATCGTCCCAGATGTAGAAATTTCTCTTCCCTCTTTGGTAGGAGATCGATACGTGTCCCTACGCTTGTCCGTATCCTGCAAAAACCTCTTGTTATCCGTACTTATCCAAAGATACAGAACAAGACTGACGCTTTTGCGCAGAAAGTATCAAACAAAGGATTGTTTCGATGGCTAAAGGTGAAGGGAAGGGACTTCAAGCAAATAAGGTCTATGTTAATGGTGATACACGGGAAGGAAATGGTGAGACTACTCTGAACTTCTGCAACCTCTTTCCAACCATTCCCACGGCAATAAAAGACAGTGAAGCTGATTTCTCCGGCTTAAAGAAGCTAGAACGATGGAGATTTACTGCAATATAATTAAATTTATTTCTCAAATTTATCTTATTAAAATCAATAATTTTATATTAAAAATAATATTTATATATCTAATTATTTATTTATTTTTACAAAAATTATTAAAATTAGCAGAGAGAGAGAGAGGGGGGAGGAGAGTAAAAAAATTAAAATAAAGTAAAATTTATTTATTTTTAACAATTCAATTCAAATAAATATATAAATAACTTTATATACAAAAAATAATTTATTATTTATCCGCATTTTATAATAAAATTATGTCAACATTATCCTTACCATAAAATAAAATTAAATTTGTTCATCAAATTTTTATTTAATTAGTACACTTAAATTTTACCAACCTAACAACCATAATTTCATACGCTGGTATCCTAACAATAGAAAAATAATAGTATTATTAGGACATTTATTATTATCTTTAAAATATTTTTAATAATATGATATCTTATTTATTTTTTATATTTTTAAATATGAATTACTAAACGAATTAAAGAAAAACTTTAATCGAGAGTTCACCGGGTGCAAGTTTAATTTTTATTATTCTAAATTTAGATCTTATACACCACAATAAATGAATAAGAAGTCAGAAAAATACGATACTTGATTTTCAATATATTCTCTAACGCTTAAATCAATAATTTTTTTTATTACTAAAAAAAGATGGGAGAAGGAGAATGGATGCGTGAATGTAGGAGTATTTGGGTATTGAGTGTATAGTGAATGGTTGAATTTTATTTTGTGTGCTCAAATGAGTAACTTTTAGATGATGCACTTGCAGATGGAGTGGCTTGAAGAGAGATGTGTACTTGTTATGATAGTAGTTTAGAGAGAGATGTGCACTTTTTGTAAGAATGACTTTTTACTTTTCTGAATGTTTCCTTCTGATCAAGGAGATCCCTTTTCTTTGTGGAGGAAAAGGGGTATTTATAAAGTGGGTATCGTTTTAGCCATTGCATGACATTACGGTTCTACAATCATAAGGGATGGTACTCGTGCAGTTGTCATTTGCCATTTTTGTCCCAACAATTGTAAGGAAAATATGCTAGTAGCAGTTGCCTTTAATTATTCATAGAGTTGTAAAAATTTTTGATTGCTGTTTTGGAATGGTAACCATCGGGACAACCTGCTGATTAACTCTAGCTACCTATTTTTTGTTGGACGGTTTTAAGCTGAATTGATTCGGTTAACTGTAGCACCTTTTGGATCTTGAGCTCGAGGAGTCTTTGGTAAGCTGCCGTTATTTGGACATTTTTTCTTTTAACAGTTATATTTTAGGTTGATTTATGAATCACTGTACCCATTCCTTTTATTAGTGGACTTAAATAAAAATAAATAAATAAATAAATATTATAAAATATAAAATTATTTTAATTATGACAAGATTATTTTCTAAATATTTTTATAGAAAATACTAGCTAATTATTAACCACATAAAATTATTAAAATCCCAATAACTAATTAAATTAAATATATAATCTTACGATAATAGATCATATTAATAAAATTAAACATTAGTAATTACATGTCACCTATTCATATTCACTTTATTTGAATAAATTTTAGTCAATAAAATTAATTAATTTATAAATATCAAATGAAATAATTTATTAAAAATTAAAAATAAAAATAATTAAACTGAAAATAATTTTATGGGAGGTTTACTTCTACTAACTCTATCTCAATTTGGTTGGACGATTTAAAAATAAAATAATAAATTATTTGATCGGAAATTATTTGACATTCTCAATATTCAAGCAAAAAAGGAAAATTAGGAAAAAAAATAAATATGTATTTAATTATTTTTATCTAACCAAACGGAACTACTTTTACACGGGCGTGATTACGACGTCAGTTGAAAGAAATTTCCTGGAGGTCGAACTTTTAGGGCTGAGGAAAAAATGGCAAGATAATGGAAGACGAAGGCGAGGAAGAAGTCGAAGAGAATATATAGACTACGAGAGGGGAGGAGAGACGCAAACAGAAGACCAGAATTGAGTGGAATTTTAGGGCTGAGGCTCCAGAAATAGCTCGAATCTGTTTCCCATTGTTGCATCTGGTAATCTCTCTCTCTCTCTCTCTCTTTCTTCTCTGTTTTCTCTCGTTCTTCCTCTATCTATGGGTCATTTTCTTATGTCTCGATTTTAGGGTTGAATACTTTATTTTCAGCTGAATTTTGGGAATTTGCTTACCTAACACATTTTGGCTTATATAACTGCTGGTGAAATGCTCATTTGAATCGTAATTGACCTTAAAAATAATGGAAAATATCAAAAATATATATATTTTTTGGGTGATTTTGTTCCTATTTTTTTTTCTGTACCGTCTATTTATAATGCGAATCTCACGTCAGGAGATAGCCCTACAAGGGCTGCCTTATAAGTTGGAGGATTCTCCTTCCTCGTGATGCACCTTTTGGGGAAGGCTCAGGCCCAGTGACTTGTGCTTGCAATAGTGGTATTTTCATTAAGACCAACCCCGGCCGGGAGAGAGCTATCTGCGGAGGGTTCTTGTAATATTTCGGATCCCGTTTGGATTATTTTAATATTAATTATATTTTAGGTATTTCAGACGTGGTGAAAGTAAATTAAAATATTCTAAAATTTTGAGGAATGATCGAAATTTTGGAGCTGCGTCCGAAGGGTACCTGTGCTGTTGTTCGGAATCCGATTTAAATTTTAAAATTAAAGGAAAAAAAAAGAAAGAAAATGATATAATAATAATAATAATAATAATAATAATAATAATAATAATAATAATAAAAGAATGGGGAAAAAGAAGAAGCAGAGAGGGAGTCGGGGAGAGAGAGTGTAGGGGTCTAGGGTTCGCAGGCGGGGAAGAGGGAGAAGAGGAGAGAGGAAGGAGGCGGCGGCGACTGCGACGGGGGTTGCGGGTGGGGCTGCCACGATCGCTGGCTGAGGCGGCGCGACGGTGGCGCGCTGTGTGGGTCCACGGAGGAGATCAATGGAGAGAAGTCGCGCGAGGAGAGAGGCGGCCGCGTAACGGCGCCGGTGTCGACTGGGTGGTGCTGAGGAGGCCGACAACGGCAAGGAAAGCGGTGCGGTGGTGGAGCGGCGGCAACAAAGCAGCTGGTAGAGGCCGCGAGCGGAGGAGAACGGAGGAGAGAGGAAGGGGCGCGCGATGGCTGAGAGGAAAATCGCCCGATTGGAGTGCTTCGGGACATTCTTTCTTCAGATCTGTGGAGTATAATATTAAGGCAAGTATTCTCTAGCCTTATTCTTGGTCTGATTTAATTTCTGATATATTTTGATTGCTGTGGGAGATTTTACTAACATGCATATATTTTTATATACCCCAAATTTATCAATTGTGTACATGCATGTATATTTTATTGGTTATGCGGTGGTTTTGTACTGGTATTTATGATTTGGAGGGTTTGTGAACACCTGGACAATATATATGTATGTTTGTGTATCTATATATTGTGGAACCATGAACCAGGCCGTGCGTTGGTTTACACGCACGCTGCTGGGGGTGGGATCACTACGGGACCATGGCGGTTTGAGACCTTAGGGGTCTATTTGTGATCTGAGACATTGGCCATTTGTGGCGCCGCTCCCGACGGGGAGGTTTAGTCCCGACGGGGACGTATATGATAGGTTACTTCTACTGGAAGGAAGGTTGAGACATTTAGTAGCTGACCTGCCTTACTGTGTATTTAATTGAGAATCATCGTAAAGAATTGACGGAAAACTAATATATTCGGACGTCCTAATATATAACTAAAATTTGAGGTTGTACCCAAAGTCGCGGGTAGTAAAATATAGTGAGCAAGTTCCTAATCTATAAGAGATAGAGTATATGGATGGCCTTGAGCTACTGACTTAAACCGTAGTTGAGCCTTGAGCTGCTGGCTTAAATCGCAGCCGATCTGTGGTTACCGGATGAAGGTAACCTTTCCTCAAGTTTGGTATTATTTATCTTTGGTTCTCCGATTTCGTGCATGCTTTGTATTTCTGTATGTGTTGCGTGGACGACGATTTGAGATACGTGGTTTGGCCCATGGATGGGCGATAAGAATATCTTGTATGTACTGATGTGATAAACCCGAAACGTGTTTTGATTTATGTTTTAGTTTCGGCGGTCTTCTCTTGATTTCTGCATTATGAGTTTTAGATCTGGACGACGGTATGTGTCCCACACGGATGTGGTGACGGTCACGATTATATAATGTGACCTCGGATCATATGATATGATATCGTCTACGAGATTTTACCGGATCGTAATTTATATGATTTTGTCCCGGAAGGACGAGTTAATACGGACGACGATTTAGTACGAGACGTCTTCTCGGTTTTTAGGGATTTCACGGACATTGTGTTTTGTTTTACGTGATTGCTATGCTATATCCCTGCTTTTGATTTATGTGTACCGTTTTATACGATTGTTGATACTTACTGAGCTCTAGGTTCATGTTTTCATGTTTTATCCCTTCAGACCAGTGGTTTGGATATGCTTGTAGAGCTTGGACGTTGTCTGATGCGGCAGATCTCTATCGGTGAGTGCAGATATTCATATTGGTTATATTTCTAATCTTGAGAATATATTATGGTTTTGTTTATGGCCGGATGAGGGCCTTGATCCATGTATAGAATATGTTTGGAGTTATCGCATTATATTAATGAGTTGTTGTAGTGTTGAATATCTCCATTGCGATATTTGGATAGCAGGTTGTATATTGTGTTTGTCCGGATTTATGTTCGATGAGATCTTGTGCGGGGTTTATCATGTTGGAATCTGTATATGTTCGCATTGTTACGCCCGAGTTGGGTTATTATGGTTAATAGAATATATATTATTGATTTTATTTTGACCTACGAATATTGTGTTCGTGGGTTGTGATAATTCTGACCGGAAAGGGCTACTTACGGAGGGGTTGACTTGCTGTTGGTACGCCAGAGCTGAGTGAAGCGTTGTAAAGTGAAAGCCGCCAAGTGAAGTGCCGCAGAGTGCAGCCGCTGAGGCTTGCGGCTGCCGAAGGAGGAGGAATGTTGTTAGTCTCACATCGGGAAGGTAGCTTTACAAGGACTACCTTATAAGTTGGGGAGATTCTCCTTTCTCAAAGTGCACCTTTTGGGAAGGCTCGGGCCCCAGCGACTTGTGCTCTTAACAGTGGTCTCAGTGAAAACACCAAAACTAATACGTGTATCAGAGCAAGGATTCATTCTGGAAGGAAGAAGCCAAACGAGGAAGGAAAAGAGTAGAAAAACCAAAGGCACGAGGGAGGGAAGAGGGAGTTTTGATAGAAAGCAGAAAGAGGGAAAGGGGGAGAGAGAGAGAGTAAGGAACAGAATGGAGACAGAAAAACCGTAAAGTAATATTCCCTTCCTTTTTATTGTAGCACAAAGACAGTATATATAAGGAGAGTGTAGAATATATCTAACAGAATAGAGCATATTTTTAATAGATTCTGTTAACTAGAAGGTAAAATTTAACTAATTATATTTCAAATAAATTAAATATAATCTAGGAATTTAAGAGGTGGTCGGATTGCACGTTCACTTCGTCGCAAAGGTGGAGGACCCGTCGGTAGCATCGTGGTCAAGTCAATCAGACCCGTAACATTGTCGTCCTCATTGAAACGAACCTTGTCCTCAAGGTTGAAAGTAGGGAAGTCGCGGATGAAGTTTGTACCCGTTCCTAGGTGGCGTCCGCGGGTGTATGAGATTTCTAGTGAACGAGGAACTGGGGAATGAATTTTCCATGCTGAAGCACCTTGCGGATTCCTAGCAGTTGGGCGGGCGTTAAGACAGGATGAGATCCCATAGCTTCAGGCGACAGCTCATGGTGTTGCTAATGCAGAGGGTCTCCATGACATTTCTTGAGCAAGGAGACATAGAAAATATTATGAATTTTGGTGGAATCTGGTAGGTGAAGGCGATACGCAACGGGGCCTATTCAGTCCAATATATAGAATGGGCCGTAGTAACGTTTAGTTAACTTGTGGGATCGCTGATGAGCCAAAGAGGTTTGACGGTAAGGCTGTAGCTTGACATAAATCCAATCTCCTACTTGGAATTCTTTGTCCGAACGGTGGGCATCCCTCTGATTTTTCATCCGTAGCTGGACACGTTGGAGGTTGGCTTTTAAAGTAGTGAGAATCTTTGAGTGTTTAGTTAGCAGTTCATCTAGTGACGCCATAGGAGTAGACCCTTGGACATAGCTGGTTAGAGAGGGAGGTGGGG
Source organism: Nepenthes gracilis (assembly GCA_033239525.1). Taxonomy (NCBI): domain Eukaryota; kingdom Viridiplantae; phylum Streptophyta; class Magnoliopsida; order Caryophyllales; family Nepenthaceae; genus Nepenthes; species Nepenthes gracilis. The sequence goes on along the minus strand of BSYO01000027.1, from coordinate 4,774,962 downwards.
TGCTGTAAACTGCCTTAAAGGGAGTCATTTTAATGGAAGAATGCCAAGCTGTGTTATAGCTCCATTCGGTCCACGGTAAGTATTGGACCCATTTAGATGGATGGTCAACAGCAAAGCATCTCAGACAGTCCTCTAAACAGCAATTAATAATCTCTGTTTGCCCGTTCGATTGTGGATGATATGAGCTGCTCTTGAACAGTTCAGTTCCCTGAGACTTAACTGCTTCTTCCAGAAAATACTCATAAAAACAGGGTCCTGATCCGAAACAATATTAGTTGGAAAACCGTGCAACCGACAAATATCCTTGACAAAAACATTTGCAAGACCAGCAGCTGTGAAATGGGTACTTACTGGGGAGAAATGGGCGTATTTGGACAATCGGTCTACTACGACAAAAATTACCGTTTTCCCTTCCGAAGGTGGTAAATGTGTAATAAAATCCATAGAGAAGGAGGTCCACACTTTACCAAGAATAAGAAGTGATTGGAGAAGTCCCGGAGGAGCTGAAGTAAGGGGCTTAACTTGCTGACAAACGGCACACTTAGCAACAAAGTCACGCATGTCTCTACTCATATTTGGCCAGTAGAAGGTAGCAGCAAGTCTGGCCAGGGTGCGTTGGCACCCTGCGTGGCCCCCAAGGGGAGGTTCATGAAATTCCTGCAAGAGTAACTCTTGTAACGCTGACTCGGTTGGTATAAGGGAGGTAATAAATTTGGTTGATGCTGGGTTGCGAGTGTGAAATTTGCGCAGAGCCTCTAGCAGTGCCATTACAGGCTTGGTTACTACCTGGAGAGCAGAGCAATGGAGAGCAAAGCAAGTTTCTCTCGGTAGCCGTGATAGAGAATTAGCAGGGGTATTATTCCTTCCAGGCCGGTAGACAATGTTAAAGTCGAGTCCCATGAGTTTGGTGATCCATTGCTATTGTTCTAGGGTATGGATGGGTTGATTCAACAACTCTTTTAGAGGTTGGTGATCGGTCTGGATAGTAAATTTGGCACCCAAAATATATTGCTACCATTTCTTTACTGCGTCGGTAATGGCAATAAGTTCACGAAGGTAGGTGGAAGAGGCTTGCAGTTGTGGACTAAGTTGTCTACTGAAGAACGCAATTGCGTGACCAGTTTGCATGAGTACAGTACCCACTCCATTGCCGGACGCATCAGCCTGGATAGTGAAGGGCTGGGAGAATTCTGGGAGGGCCAAGACAAGGGTAGACCTAAGGGCAGCCTTAAGAGAGCTGAAGGCTGTTTTTGCATCCTAAGTCCACACAAAAGCATTCTTCCTCAATAGCTGTGTGAGGGGTGTAGAAATCTGCGCATAGTGAGCTACAAACCGCCGGTAATACCTAGCTAACCCAAGGAATCCCCTTAATTGTTTGATATTAACAGGTGTGGGCCACTACTGCACGGCTTCTATTTTGGAGGGGTCGACAACCAACCCTCGTCCCGAGACTATGTGGCCCAAGTAAGCAATTTTAGTGCGTCCAAAGGCACACTTTGTTTGTTTGGCATAGAAGGAATTATCTCGTAGGATTTGCAGGGCGTTGGTGATGTGCTCGAAGTGTTGTTCCCAGGTTGAGCTGTATATCAAGATATCATTAGAGAATACCAAAACAAATTCACGCAATACTAGTCAGAAAATTGTATTCATCTTGGCTTGGAAGGAGGGAGGGGCATTAGACAGCCCGAAGGGCATTACTTGAAATTTGTAGTGCCCCTCATGAGTCCGGAAGGCCGTTTTGTGCACATCATCGGTATGGACCCAAAGCTAATAGTAATCGGCACACAAGTCCAGCTTTGAAAAAATCTGGGCACTATGCAATTCATCCAACAGTTCATCTACTGTTGGAATAGGAAATCAGTCCTTAGCTGTGATTGCATTAAGGGCACGATAGTCAACACAAAATCGCCAACTACCATCTTTCTTTTTAACTAACAAGACCGGGGAGGAGAAGGGACTGGTGCTGGGTCGGATGAAGCCATCAGCAAGCATTTCCCAGACCAATTTCTCCATCTCTGTCTTCTGGAAATGAGAGTAGCGATAGGGCTTGACATTCACTGGAGGGGCCTCAGGCTTGAGAGGTATGCGATGATCCGTGGTGCATTGGGGAGGTAGCTCATGGGGAATGGCGAATACATCTGCAAATGAAGAGAGTATGCCACTCAGTGTGGCCACCGTTGTGGAATCAGCCTCCTCAGGTAAGTGGGAAGGAGTCAAAGTGGCAGTGGACTTAGTACACGAGGAGGGTTCCACAACAGGGGTTATGGTTAATTGGAAGTATGTGGAAGTGGAATTAGTGAATTCACTCCTCCTCAGTTGCCCTAGGGACATAGTAGCGATGGTAGCTTGTTGCAACCCGTGTAGAGTGAGTTGAGCCCCTTTGTGTGTGCAACTCATCCAGAGGCCCTTGTAGTCGAATAACACTGGTCCAATAGTTGCCAACCATTGAACTCTAAGAACTAGATCAGCCCCATAAATTAGTAATAAGTACAGGTCCACCTGGAATTTAGAGGAGCTCAATGTAACTCCAACATTAGAGTACAGCCCTTCATAATAGAGAGAATCCCCGTTGCCCATCATAACCTTAAGGTGTTGGGATGGTTCTATAGGAAGGCCCAAATGCTTGGCCAGCCGGGTTTGCAGGAAATTGTGGGTAGAACCACTATCCACAAGTACCCCAACAGCATGCCCGCATAGTAAACCTTGCAACCGTAGAGTAGAAGGGGCACAATGGCCCTCCAGTGCATGCAGGGAAATTGTTGGAGGAGGTTCTGTAAGGTGTAGTACAGCGGGATTTTCTTCTTGGGCAATTTTGACGAACGGTTCTGGTTCAGTGAATGCAGGGTTGTGGTCTTTTGGTTGGATAGAATCGTCATCCTCAGTTAACATACATAAGAATTGGGGAGGCTTACACCGATGACCAGGTGTGAAGCGTTCATTACAATTGAAGCATAACCCTCACTTACGGTGTGAGGCCATCTCAACAGGGGTTAATTTTTTTATGGTTAATTTGGGTGTGCGGTGGATATGGTTTCAGTGTAGCAGAGGAGGGATGTGGCGTAGGCTTTGAAGCTGGTGGTTGGTGAATGACAGGTCGTCTTGCCCCAATTTTCTCCTCCATGAGTTTGGCCATACCGATAGCCTTCAGCAGAGAGGTGGGTTTCAACAAGAGTAGTTCACGCCAGATATCATCATGGAGCCTAGAAATGAAGCAATTGAGGAGATTACCAGTGGTCAAACCTGGAGTGCGACTAGAGAGTGCCTCGAATTTGGCCATATTGGTGGCCACCGTGGTGTTCTGGCTAAGCTTGTATAGGGTGGCTTCATAGTTGGGGTATGAAGATGGTCCGAACCGAAGCTCCAAGTCTCGGGCAAATATCTCCCGGGTAGAAAGCTGTCGAGTGGCATGCATCCATTGGTACCACTAAAGTGCAGGTCCCGTCATGTAGAAAGCGGCGATGGTGAGTTTCTGCTCAGTTGGTATGTTGTGATACTAAAAGAATTGCCTAATTTGGAACAACTAGCCAATCACGTCTTCCTTGGTGAAAAATGGGATTTCAAGTTTGGGTAGCCGTGGTTGTGTTGACATCGGCACATCCAATGGTAGAGGAAGCGAAATGGGTAGGGTTTGTGATAGTGGGTGAGAATGAACAGTGGGTGAGGCCATAAACGAAGAAGGTGTGGGAAGTAAGGGAGGGTTTGCTGATGGTAGGGTTTGGCACTTCAATCGGTTTTCGATGAGGGATTGCTGCAATTGATTAGTAGTCGAAGTAGTTGCATCAAGGTCATCTGCATGCTGCTGTACGGGCGTTGTGATTTCCTTGAGTTCCTTCGATAATCCAGCAATGGAGTCCTCTAGCGCCTTATAGGGTGTCGTCATGTCTTCTGCCATGGTCTGAATGAAAGCACCAAAACTGATACGTATATCAGAGCGAGGATTCGCTCTAGAAGGAAGAAGCCAAACGAGGAAGGAAAAGGGTAGAGAAACCAGAGACACAAGGGAGGGAAGAGGGAGTTCTGACAGAAAGCAGGAAGAGGGAAAGTGGGAGAGAGAGAGTAAGAAATAGAATGGAGACATAAAAACCGTAAAGTAATATTCCCGTCCTTTTTACTGTAGCACGAAAACAATATATATAAGCAGAGTGCAGAATATATCTAACAAATAGAGCATATTTCTAATAGATTCTATTAACTAGAAGGTAAAATTTAACTAATTATATTTCAAATAAATTAAATATAATCCTGGAATTTAAGAGGTGATCGGATTGCACGTTCACTTCATCGCGGAGGTGGAGGACCCATCCGTAGCATTGTGGCCGAGTCAATCAGACCCGTAACAATTTATCTCCAAAATAAACACATATTTAATATTTTCATTCTTTGATGTATTTTGACAATATATGGAGACTACTGTAATGGGTTCAACTTGGCTTGAAATTTTTTTTTACTACAACTTAGTATTAAATTAAAGGTTAAGAACAAATCGAAAATAATAGAAGTTGAAAATAAAACTGAGATAAAAGAGAATTTTGGAGATATATATATATTTTTATTTAATCCTTGAAAAAGTAGCTGGATGTAGAAATTGAGCTTTGGTCAGTTCATTTGTGGAGAGCACTACTTTTTTGTTTTGGGATAGAAATGCCCTGAGATACCTTAATTTGATTGTTTTTTAAGAGGATTATAGTCACCATACTTTTTACAGTTTCAGAGGAGGATGGAGATAAATGGCAGGTGGATTCATGCTTTTGCTTCATGACATTCAGTCTCACATTGCATATTCAAGAAGTTAGAAGGCAGAAAGGCTCATCTTATGATAATTATGCTCAACTTTTTTTCAAGCCTGAGTTGCCTAAGGAGCCAAAAGTTGCCTGGTTCTTTGAGCTCGGGTTGTTGCGAGCCAATACTAAGGCCGTCAAGTCATACTCTCTTCATTTTAGTATCTGTTAGATCTCCAATCTAGTTGACATGACTCCTGAGATGGGAAAAGCCAATTGGATAAGGGTTTCCCAGTCAAATCCTATATATGATTCTCGTAATTTCTTTCTATCTTGTTGCTGTTTGTGTCCTATGTTTTTCTTGGGTTTGTGATGACACTAGAACATCTTTATTTATCCTCTTTGAAACCATCCATGTGATATAATTGCTAATATAAAGACAATGCATTATTCTTAGTCTATTCTAAGGCTGTGAATTCATACACTCTTGATCTTGGGTCCATTTGACAAGAGGCCTTTTCCTGAGATAGGAAAAGATTATTGGATAATTGTTTCCCACCCAAATCCTGTATATGATTTCTCTTATTTTTTCTCTATCTTGTTGCTGTTTGTTTATGTTTTCTAGGATTCTTGGGTTTGTAATGACGCTAGAACGTCGTTATTTATCTTCATCAAAACTGTCCATCTGATTCAGTTGCTAGTATAATAACAGTGCATTATTCTTAGTCCATTCTAAGGCTGTGAATTTATACACTCTGGATCTAAGTATCTCTTAGATCTCAAGCCCAGTTGACATGAGGCCTTTTCCTGAGATGGGAATAGCCGATTGGATAAGGGTTTCCCACACAAATCCCATATATGGTTTCTCTTATTTTCTACCTATCTTGTTGATGTTTGTGTCCTAAGTTTTTTAGGATTATTGGGTTTTTCGTGTCACTAGAATGTCTTTATTTGGCCTTATTGAAACCATCCGTCTGATACAATTGCTAATATAAAGACATTGCATTATTCTTAGCCTATTCTAAGGCTGTGAATTCATACACTCTGGATCTAAGTATCTCTTAGATCTCGAGTCCCATTGACATGAGGCCTTTTCCCAAGATGGGAAAAGCTTATTGGATAACTGTTTCCTACTTAAATTCTGCATGTGATATCTCTGATTTTCCCTCTATCTAGTTGCTGTCTATGTTCTTGAAGATTCTTGGGATTTGTGTTTGTGTGTGTGTGATGCTAATATGTCTTTATTTATCCTCATCGAAACCATCCATCTAATGTAATTGCTAGGATAATGACATGGCATTATTCTTACCCCTCCTCCCAACGTTCAGAACATGAGGATGCAGATGTCGCATCTATATTTTGCTGAGGCAACTTTGCTGTAATTTTGGGTTATTAGAGTTCTATGAATGTGATATGCTGGGTGATACTACAAAATTCAAGCCTAGCCGTGTAAAAGCTTTGTCTATTACATTTAGAAAATTGTCAAATTGTTTTTTTTTCTTGGTTGTTTAGGAGGGTTTCTATTCATCTGTCTCTGATCTAAAGAAAGGAATTCTTCTGTTACTACTGAGAAATCCTTGAATTACTCTAGTTCTACTGATCCAAAAAGACAATTCTGGATAAGATGATTTCAATGAAAAACATGGGTTTTTTTGGTGTGTTTGGGGAAGAGTGGGTTCCCATCTTCATGTTCAATGGAGATTGATGCTTCATTTTGACCTACACCAAAAGAGAAAAGAATATGGTAGTGTACACAAAGTTACATGTGAAAGTATTCTACTTGTTAACATATTCATGCAGCATGCATACACTGCAAATTGCGGTGCAAGATTGACCTAAAACCTGTCCAATTGCTAAGCTGATTTACGGTGATGCTTCAGGTGAACTGAAATAAGAGTTGCTAGCTCCTGAGTTTCCATAGAATCTAATGGGTGAAAGATCTTGCAGTCAAAAAGGTCAGTGCGCGTCGACAAAAATGCTTGTTCCACAAATATTATGTTCTAATTTGGTGGAATCAAGATGGGATCTTTTTGAAATTGATATCTACATTAAGAAATTAGTTGAGGATCTAGAGAGCACTTCAATAGAAACTCAGAGAGGAGCTGCAGCCAAATTCCGGCGGCTTGCAAGGCACAATGTTGGAAACCAAGTTATAATTGCCAACCACCGTGCCGTAAGCTTGTTGGTTAATCTGCTCCAATCAACAGATTTTGAGACCCAGGAAAATGCCGTGACAACTCTTCTTAGCCTATCTCTCGAAGGTAACAATAAAGCTGCTATTGTGAATGCAGGGGCAATTGAACATTTAGTCCATGTTCTTTGGACAGGAAACCCAGAAGCGAGGGAAAATTCAGCTGCCACACTGTTTAGCCTCTCATTAATTGATGAAAACCGAGTCAAAATAGTGAAGTCAGGAGCTATTTGCCCTTTGGTTGAACTGTTAGAAAATGGGTCTCCGAGGGGGAAGAAAGATGCTGTCACTACTTTGTTTAGTTTGTCTTTGTCTCGTGAAAACCGGGCAATGATTGTAGAAGGGAATGCTGTACGCCATCTTATTGAGTTAATAAATCCAGCTACTGGTCTCCCTGACAAGGCTGTTACTGCTGTTTTGGCCAATCTTGCCTCGATTCCTGAGGGGCAGACTGCCATTGTCAATGCGGGTGGTATACCTGTTCTAGTTGAAGTTGTTGAGTTAGGTTCTGCAAAAGGGAAGGAGTTTGCTGCCGCTGCTCTCCTGCACATCTGCATAAACAGTAGATTCTGCGGTATGGTGGTTCGAGAGGGTGCTGTGCCACCATTAGTGGTTTTGTCGCAGTCAGGTACCCCAAGGGCCAAAGAGAAGGTACGGTATTAAATCGTCATTAGATAGTGACAACAACAAAGTATTAAGTCCCATTAATTGTGGTCCGTGGATGAAATATTTGTATCAGTTGTAGTAATATTAGTATCAGACATATTGGACAATACACATTAGTAACGAATACATCAAGAAATATTTTTTCAAAATCATAAGTTGATAGGGCTTTATACTAATACATATTGACTGATATTTATATAAGAGTTATGATTGGTTAAATAAGTCTGCATTCATTATTCAATTTTGTACCGTATATTATGAGAATAAAGGCAATTGTAGTTACTTTTGATCAACTCACTCTAGAACTATTGCAGTTTGCCTCTTCCTGTCTTTCTTTCCAACATAACTAACTTATATTTTCTCATAAGTGTCTGAAATACCTTAGTTGTTGTTCTCTCATCGTATGTTTTGTAATTGTACTTTATAAACATTTATAAATATAATCACTTCCTATCTTGTTTTGCAGTGTGACTTCTTTCATCATTATTTATCCATTACAATGAAAAAAAAAAAAAAACCTACTGAATTGTTCGTTTCTTTTAAATTTGTGCAGGCTCAGCAACTTCTTAACTCCTTCAAACAGCGACGGCATGCTAATGCTGATGCTGGGAGTGAATGACTTTGCAAACAAAGCTTTCAAATTTCCATCAACATTGGTAAATACTACATAGTATTTGTAAGTTATAGTTTTTCTGATAATGCTTGTGGAAATGCTGCCGCTGAGAAATGTTCATTTGTTGAATTGGATACTCCATCATTGAAAGCCTGCAGAATTTGAGTGAGATATCCATTGTTGAGGTATTAATAGAGAAGCATATAGATTGACAATAGATTTTCAGTTGACAAACGGCACTATTTCATTTTGAGCAATAATATTCATACTATAAGTTTACCATAATTTTACTGAAAATGATAACATGACATCTATTATTAAGAAAACCCCGACACCGCATTCTGCACCTTCTCTCGTGATTTAAGTCATGAGGAACAATAACAACATACACTATTAAGCGCACATTAGTTAAGTGAAAAATCACGAAACTTACATTCGAAATTCTCCATTATTTTTTCTTACCAAGCCAACTTGTTCATAACATGATATAAATGTAAATTGTGGTCACCATTAACCCCAAACACCTTTGTTTTATAAAATAATATACATGTACAAATCTTGACTATGAACAATAAGAAAAATTATCCAGATAAAAGCAATCAATAATATGTTTTTCACAATAGTAAGAATAACATACCTAAGGTTGATGAGGTATACAGTATAAATCAGACATCAAACAAATGGCTATAGTTTCCTTTTTTCTTCTCATATTTCTCTATCTATTCGGCGACCCTTGTATTTAACATGTCTCCTTTTTGGGAAAAAAATGTAGTTCAATCAAGAAAAACTACTTCAAATAATTGGCATTTGACATTACGGTTTGAATGTCGAAGCACGACTGGGAACAATAACAACTAAGACAAGTCATGAGCCTCACATGAAAGTGATTCAAAACCGTGCCTATTATGTCAGTCACTTAATAGGAAAAAAATAATGAAAAAAGAGATAATTAATAATTGCTACATTAATTTTTTTATGCAGTTGTAGTAAATTTGTCTAAGTAGTAGTATTTTTTCATATGTCACCAAGGTGTTTAAAAAATAAAGATAGTTATTATTTTTTTATTTTTTTTATAAATATTAATATTAGTTGAATATTAAATTTAATATAAAATTTTTTAAACAATCATATTATTTAGATATATAATTTTTGATATTTTAAAATTTTGATCTCGATGTCACAATACTTAACTTGATAAGCTCGAACTTAGCTCATACTTGTGAATTAATTTGTTTAGGTACAATTAAGCTAAGCCTAGACTTGATTAATTTAATCAAATTTGGTTTGTTTTAGATTGTGTGAATTTGATCTTTGAAAAACGGTACGCACAAATTGTGTTATGTACATATCAAAAGTTTTATTGGTGGTATCATCTTTTAAAGGATGAGTCTATTTCTTTGGATAGACACATTGTCACGTTTCAATCTCGAGGTCCGTTTGTGTTAGTTCTATCGCTTTAATTATCTTAATTCAAATGTTATTTTAAGCACGACTTTTAGCCATTAACTATTTAAACTTTATTTTTCATTCGTCAATCAAAACTCAAATAAAACAGTGTCGAGATGCAAACCAAAAAATGACTAATATTGATAATCAAGCAAATAAAACAATAAGTCAAGTTATAATATTCGAAATGTTATATTTAAAAGTGACTCTGATTATCGATTATATATGAGCTCGAAATATATGTAAGGGGAGATATCCCTACTAAGATCAAAGTTGACAGAATTATAACTTAGATATGCCATTAGGTTATACTTAAATCAAATTAAATTATTGATAAATATAATCATAATCTAATTATTACAATACCATAAAATTATAGCAATATAAAATTCTAATTTTATTGTTATGAAACAAAATACATTATTTGAACTTTAATTCCTAATTCTAATCTTTGAGTTGCATTTTTATAAGCTTCCACCATTTGCAAGTGTCATCTAAGCCTTCTACTTTGAAATGTCAGTAAAAATTAAAGTAAAAATGAATCAATTACTTAATAAGTTTATAATTTTCATAATTAAACATATACTTTGTATCAAAACATGTTGGAATTAAAATGATTTAAAATCTGATATAATGTCATATAATTTTCATAATAGTTTATACATAATTTTATACTGAAAATAAAATTTATTTTATTCAAACTGTGCATCATCAAAATATATTTAAATCATACAAATTTTATGGACTAAGGATTAATAGGACCTCATAGACAAATTAGCAAATAATCAAAACTTATATTATATATATTTTCGCACAACTAAAGATTATAACTACTGTTTAAAATTTGTAGGTGGACAATTATATATATAACCCTCTAAATATGACTAAATATCACTTTTAATCTATAGATAATAAGTTCAAATATTAATTATCACTGTAATATAAAAATATATTATAATATATTATTGTAAATTTTTTTAAAATAATTCGTATATAATTAAATAAAAAAATTTCATGCAAATATGAATAACTCATTATATTTTCTCATATCGAAAAAAATATTATTTTCTTATAACTTAGGTAAAGCTTTCTTCCTTAATTTTTTGACATACTTGACATACCGTGCATCATAATTCTTATATGAATATAAATATATAATTTTAAAACATGTAAAAATTATATTATGAATTTTTTAAACATGTAGAACTGTTTAAATAAAAATTGTAGAAAAATTAGTATATTTTGTGCAAATTCAACATTTCTTCTCAATTATAAAGTATATAGGAATAATTTAAGTGTGAAATTAAGACATGCAAAATATATACTTAAGGATTTAAGATATGTAGAAGCCTATATATAATGTATAAGTTTTAATTTATAATTTTAATCATAATTAATTAAATTAAGATAGATCAAAGTTAATATTTTGATAGAGTTATATTAGATTGAATGATGCGTATTTTGGGTAAAAGGGTCACGCCTAAATGACACCTAGCCGACGCTCAAGCATATTTTTGGTAGATTGCTTACGCATAATTTGCACCGGAAAAATGTGTAAGGCTTTGATAAATTACCAACACTTAATGTACGCTAAAGAGATGTTCATGCAACGTCCAACTTTTGCCTTGACGCTTGATATATGCTTGATTGACATATATATACGACTGTGCTTGATCTGATGTGCTGACTTATATTAATGTATTTTTTAACCAAATTTGGGTCATTTTGAGTTGGTCCTTAAAAGAGGAGAGAAACAAGGTCTAAAAGAAGAGAAAAAATAAGAGAGAGAAGTAGAAGTATAAATTTGATGGGGACGGTTGAAGTGAGTTGGCCCAAAGAAACGAGCGATCTAGAAAGCATCACAGCCCACTGGTCTGAAAGACAGTCAATACCCCTGTTGATTGAAGAAGTTTCTTAAACAGCCAGATGTGTCCAAAAACAGATGCGACCCAAACCAAAATCGGCCCATGAGCCCTTTCTTACATGCAGTGGTTATCTGCCCTAATTAGCCACAATACTGAAGATCTCCACAGATGGCAACCACCTTTGTAACGGAAGCCCCAAATCAGTGCACATCCAGAAGGAATACCTTAAAATCAGCACGTGACTCACAACGGTAGCTTTAGCATTCATGGCGTGCGACATTTCTGCAGGAAAAGAAATTTTCCTCTACTGTTGCAACCCTAAATAACGCCCGCATCCTCATGATAAATAAAAATGATCCTCTCAGACGGCTAGCAACCCGCCTCACCACCTAAGAAAGGTGGCGAGACCCGACAGCTATAAAAATCCCTAGGGACGCACTCCAAAGGCACCCTCCTTGGAATACTTAAACTTGCAAAAGCATTCCATCTCTCAAGCAATCCATCACTATTCTCTTTCTCATTGCACGTTCCCAACAAATCCAGTGATCAGAAAAGTCGCTTTTTACGAGTGTATTATGACCTAAGCCATTCTCCGATGAGCGCACATCCAATTTAAACTCTCAAATTCCCTTCCCAGCATACATTCCAGCATGCTCTACTTTTACTTTCTTCATATTGGAAGATAAATTATTGATTTGAACATCGGAGGATAAATTAGGGAGCAAGTTTTGCCATTTTTCTCTGATTTCTTATCTTCTATTGTGGTGTGCAGGATCCAAGGCACGCAGGACGAAAACTAGACCCGACATCCTCACAAGCCCAAGAAACAATTGAACTCGAATATGTCCGAAACTCGAATCTAGGATGCATCAAAATCAAAAAGAAATAAAGCGATCTTTGAAAAAAGTCAAGTTGAGACAAGTATATCTAAACCCTCTTTCATTTATTGTTGATCTTTCTATATTTTCTTGAGTATTTATTATTTAAAATATTTATACATGTGATATTTTTACAATTAAAGAGTTTATACTTTATATGTATGTGATCCTACTTCTATTTCATAAAATTTTATAGAATTTATTTTATTATTTTATATACATTATATTTCAAAGTTGATTTTTTATAATTATATCCATATTTGTTTTTAGATTTTGTTTAAATACTCATACATGTTATAATTTTATTTATGAAGTATTTATACTTTACATGTATGAATTCTTATTCTCATTCTCTATAACTTTTATGAAATTTAGGTTTTTAATCTACATACATTATATTTTTTAAACTAGTTTCTGTACTAAAACTTATGTATGTTTCAATATCTTATTTAAATACTTTTATATATTTTGATTTTTGTATATAATATTCTAATATATTCTAAATTTATATTTTACATGTCTTGAAATTATTCTAAATTGTCTCTACATCCTTGACAATTGAAAAGAAATGTTAGAATTGTAGAATATTACTAATTTCTTTGCAATTATGGTCATGAATAGTTTCACATGTTTAAAAATTTTACAATATAACTTTTGTATATTTTAAAATTTACATATTCAAATTCTTGTAGAAATTTATTACACTGTATGATTATTATTTGAAGAATTATGAAAAAAATTCTACAATTTATGAAAGGATAATGATATTTTTTGTTATAATAAAATATAAAAGATTATTTATATTTATGTATAGTTTTCTATTCATTTAGTGCTAATTTATTATAACATGTCTTAATATATTATAACAGTAATTGAGGTTTGAACCTATCATTTGTGAGTTGAATATGTCGTTTAATTTCGTCTATAGGCTTATATGTATGATAACTCACCTACAGCTTTGAATAGTAATGTAAAGATTTTGATTGTATTAAAATATATATAACTTGAGTTTTAATTATTCACTTCTTTGTCGGTGATACCCTATTGATCATTTGCCTATAATAATTAGTATGTTTTGAGTATATTTTCATAGCGCATTATTTAAAGTAAGAAATTGGATTATTAATTTTAATTTAAAATTTGAAATTTAAAGAGGATTCAAGCTATAACAAATTGGAGCCAACCGACATCGGTGATCGAGGTGAAAAGTTTTTTTTAAATGGCGGGTTACTATTGAAAATTTATAGAGAATTTTACCAGGATTCTTATGCGACTAACTTGATTGACACAGAAGTAGAATTCAATTGAATGGAGAATTGCGAGAGAAGTTTTCAGGAGTTGAAAGACCGTCTAATGACAGCCCCAATTTTGACGATCCTAAAGGATCTAAAGGATTTGTAATCTATTGTGATATATTAAATATAGGATTGTGATGTATCTTGATATAATATGAAAAGGTGATTGCACATGAATCGAAGCAATTAAATATGCACGAAAAGAACTATCCGGCATATGACTTAGAATTGCAATGGTAATCTTTGCAATAAAAATTTAGAGACATTATCTTTATGGGGAGAGATTTTTGGTATATTTAGATCATAATAGTGTAAAATACTTATTTTTTTTAAAAAAATTAAACATGAAGTAAAGAAGGTAGATTGATTTCTTAAAAGATTACAATTATGAAATTGATTATTAATTGAGAAAAGCTAACATAGTAATGGATGCTTTGAGCCACCAAATGACAAGTCTAATGGCTCATTTGAGGATCAAGAAAATGAAGATGTTGGACTATATGCAGAAATACGATAATAAAAAACATTCCTAAGGTATACGGGTAATCCTATCCTATTTTTAAGTACAATTAGAAATTTTAGAAAAAGTTAAAGGAGTTCAAATGGATGATCTCTTCTTAGTAGACATTGCCAATAACTGAAATAAGGAGTCGAGAATAGAATTTAGTATGCGAACAAATAGAGTTTTGCAGTTTCAGGAGAGTATATGTGTGATGAATATTAAATAATCGAAGGAAGAAATTATGAATAAAGTTCATTGAGCAAAGTATACTATCCACCTTGAAATTAATAAAATATATCAAGATTTAAATAAGATCTTTTGGTGGCATTTCATGAAAAGGGAAATCGCCACCTATGTAGGAAGATGCTTCATGTAGCAAGAATTAAGGGTCCAGCACAAGAAACCACTAGATTTTTTACAACCTATGTCAACCGCCAGTTAAAAGTGGGAGAATATAAAACTAGATTTTATGATTGATTTGCCGAGGATGTTGAGACATCATGACATTATTTGGGTAATTATAGATCAGTTCACTAAATCAATTCATTTCATTAATGTTTGGATGGCATTCTTAAGAGACCAACTAGTGATACTATATATTAATGAGATAGTTAAATTTCATGTAGTGCCAACTTCAATTGTGTCAAATTAAGATTCAAGGTTTATCTCAAAACTTTAGAAAAATTTAAACTGAGAGTTGGAAACCAATTTAAATTTAGCATAATTTATCATTCTCAAATAGATGGATAGTTAGAACGAACAATCCAAATTTTGAAAGACATGTTAAGGGTTTTAATTTTGAAAATAAAAGGCAATTAGGACAATTATTTGTCACTAGCCAAATTCACATATAATAGCAATTGTTAAGCAAGTATTAGTATGGCCTATTCAGAACTTTATATGAAAGAAAATATCATTCCCTAATTTGTTAGGAGGAGACCGAGGATCAAAGACATTTGGGATTGTAAGTTATTCAAGAAACATATGAAAAAATTCGTTTGATTCACGATTGATTGAAAGTCACTCAAAGTTGACAAAAAGCTATACTAATCGGAGAAGATTGGAATTGAGTTTTGACGTGGAAGATCATATATTTTGAAAATATTTCCATCAAAGGGAATCCCTCGATTTAGGACTAAAGAAAAATGAAAACTAAGGTTTACAGGACCATTAAAGATCGATGATGTAGCGTATAAATTACCTCTATCTCCGAGTTTGAGAAAATGTCTACAATGTCTTTCATGTGTCAATACTTCACAAGTATATTCATAGCCCCTCACATGAGCATAAATGAAGACATGATGTACATGGAGGAACCGGTTTAAATTTTAGATAAAAAAGATCAAGTACTTTGGGCGAAGATAATTTCATCGGTAAATATTTTATGGAGGAGTTATTTGTATGAAGAAGCAACATGAGAAAGAGAAGATAATATTTAGAAGAAATAACCACATTTGTTTCTTCAATGAGTTACGTTGAATTTTAAGAATGAAATTTTCATGAGGGGAGAAATGTAAGGTGTAAGATTTAATTTATAATTTTGATCATGATAAATTAAATTAAAATAAAAAAATCTTGATGCCAAATAAATAATTCAGTCAAAGTCAATATTCTAGTCTGGTCATATTAAGTTAAATGATGTCTGATCAGTACTTAATATGCGTATATACATGTTTTGGACAGAAGAGTACGGTTAAAGAACGTCTGATTGGTACTCAAGCGTACTTTGACATATTGTTCACATTTGATTCGTACCCAAAAAATGCTTGTGCGTGGCTTTGATAAATTGGCAATGCCTAGTGTTTGCCTGATGGACGTTCGTGCATTAATTGACTTTTGTCTTAGAGCCTGATATGTGCCTAATTGACATACATGCGTGGTCGTTGTTAATCTGCACCTAACTCGTGCATGATGTGCCAACTTATTATAAAAACACATTTTTTTACCTAAATTTTGGTCATTTTAAATTGGTCCTTGAGAGGGGCAATGTATGGGGTCTAGAAGAAGCGACAAAAAGAAGAGAGAAAAGTAGGAGAAATGAAAATAAAAGAAAAGCAATCTTTAGAGAAATTCAAGTTGGGGCAAGTGTCTTTAAACCATCTTCCTTTTACTGCTCATTTATCTCTACTTATTTAAATATTTATTATTTTAAATACTCATATATGTGATACTTTTACAATTAAAAAGTTTATACTTTCTTTGTATGTGATTTTATTCCTATTACATAAAATTTTTATGAAATTCATATCCTTATTTTATACATATTATATTTCCAAGCTAATTTTCTATAATAATATCCATGTTTATCTTTAAACTTTATTTAAATGGCCATACATTTTATAATTTCATATGTGAAGTATTCATACTTTACATGTATGAATTTTCGTACATTATGTTTCAACATGTTCTAAATCTCTAAGTGTATACTTTGCACATCTTGAAGTTATTCTAAGTTATCTCTGCATTCTTAACAATTGAAAGAAAATGTTGGAATTAATGAATATTACTAATTTCTCTGCAAGAATGGTTGCAAATAGTTCTACATGTTTAAAAAATTTATAATATAGTTTTTGTATATTTTAAATTTGTATTTTTAAATTCCTATAGAAATTTGGATACATTGTATAATAATTATTTGAAGAATTATGAATAAAACTCTATAATTTATGAAAAGATTATGATATTTTTTTAATATGAAAAAATATAAAAGATTATTTATATTTGTATAGAGTTTTTCATTCGTTTATTTATGGTTGATTGTAGCGATTAGCGGTGATTATTATGAATATCTTAGTATATTATAATGGTAATTAATATTTAAACCTATCATCCGTAAGTTAAAAGCGACATTCAATTTCATCTACAGGGTTATATATATGATGACCATCTACGAATTTTGAATAATAGTATAAAACTTTTAATTGTGTAAAATATATAACTCAAGTTTTGATTATTTGTTCATTTATCGGTGAGGCCCTATTGATTCTTGATCTATAAGAATTTGTATAATTTGAATATATTTTCACAGTATATTATTTAAAATAAGAAACTTGATTATCAATTTAAAATTTGTTCATGAATGTTATAAAAATTTCATAATCTTGCATCTGAATTTTGATCGAATCCCTTTCAATATGTTTTGAAATAAATTATATATTTAATTATAAAAATCTATATGTTTCATCATTACTTTTATTTTTATTAAACCCTTCAAATTAGTGGGCTCGGTGCAGACTTGTAGGTAGAGAAAGTTGATAGAAAAGCTACTCAAGGAAATTTAATTAGGAATTAAAAATTTTAGATGTTGTGTTTTATCTCAAAATAGTAGTCTTAGAATGTTTATTTTCACTTCAGTTAAAGGGTTCTGTATTAATTTTGTTATTATGATATTTTTGTTTATAATATAGTTAGATTTTGATCTGTCCAACAGCAAATGTAAGATGTGGTTATTTGTTTATTTTGATTTTTATATGAATATATATTCTAACGCATGTATCGACGTTATGATATAGTCAATATTTGAAATTATTTTTTAATGTGATATTTTAGATCTTATGATATGACTAATTATTTTATTTTTGATCAATTGTTAATATTTGACTTACAGTTCATGTTAAATATTTATTTAAATTTTTAAAATTTTTTGGGCAAATTTTTGAATATTTAGATTTAAAATAAATTAAGATAATAATTTGATTAAATTAAGATAAATTAAACATTTTCGGATCAGAGACATGACATTATATATAAAAATTAAGAACATATAAGAGTATTTAATCATAATTTTAGAACACACATGAATATTATTATAGAAAATTAATTTAAAAATATAATGTACATGAAATAAGGGTATATATTTCATAAAAGTTTTATAAAATAGGAGTAATGTCGTATGTATATAAAGTATAAAATGTTTAGTTATGAAAATATCTTATGTATAAATATTTAAAATAATAAAAACTCAAGAAAATAATAATAATAATAAATAAATAAAGATTTAGATATACTTATTTTAAATTTAGAATCATCAAAATCTTATATTCACTTAAAAATTTTCTCCTTTAGCCTTCTCTCACCTTATTCATCTCTTCTCTTCCTCTCTTCTCTTCAAAATTAGGTAAAAATGACTAAAAATTAATCGGATGAGCCTTATATTAAATATTGGCACATGTGTGTCTTTTAGGCATGTATTAGGACAAAAATCGAGTGTTTCTTATAAGCACATTAGGCACGAGTGTTCTGCCACAAATATGCAAGTATGCCATGTATGCCTTTTGGGCCCACATTAGGTACAAGTATTCTGCCGAAAATATATACGAATGCTAATTGGGTATCCTTCGGGCACATCATTTCTACCCAAAACACGTATGTATACATGTATACATGGCAGGTGCCAATCATATATCATTCAATTTGATGTGATTCGACTAGAATATTAAATTTGACCAAAATCTTTATTTGTCTTTAATATTTTCCATGTGTTAATTGCTTGTACTCTTTTCATACACCTAGCTTGGTTCTCTACTACTTTTTGTGATCTCGACTTGGCACGTTGTCGCCATTCTTGTTCTTTCCTCCATTTGACATTGATTGGTGTCCATAATCCAAGTGTTCTAGTAATTTTATTTCATTGGTCTCATCGACTGCGATAAATACTTGGGTGATAATCTTTACCTTCAAGAATATCTTCAATTCCTACTGAACTAAATATTTGAAAAAGTCACCTAGTTGTATCATGGCCATGAAAATATACAATTTTATCTCATTGGTGAGCATTAAGTTGCTTTAGTCCTCTATATTAAATTTGTCTAAGAAACACTTTAGGCTCTCCTATGGAGCCTGTCGGATCCTAATAAGGTTCTCAGGCTACTTTCCTTCCCACTAGTTAGAAGCGAATTGTGAAAGAACCTAATATGCTAGCTCCTGAAAGGATTGAATGAAATTTGATCCTAACTTGTAGAACGAAATTCTCACATATCCTTATAGAGTTAAAAAAAACCATAGGCATAGCACAACATCCTCAAGGTTTTAGAAGCTAAGCAATATTCAGAAATGGTCAAGATGATCTATTAGATTAGTATTTCCATTGTAAGGCTTTAATATTGGTATTTTAAATTTATGAGGAAGTGGGTGCTTCTTGATCTTTGAGATTAATGCCCAGTTTGGTTGTATGACCAGCAGTGCTTTCCCAAAAAAACCCATTGTTCAATTCATTTTATTCTTTCATCTACTTCAATTGTGGAAGCAATTCTTTTTGCATTAAGGAACATCCTCAACTCCGAGTGATTAGAAGATATATAGGATACTTGCTTAACTGGGAGAGTTTTAGGCATAATAATATATGACCCTTCCTCTTGAATTGTTGGGTGTTTAGAATCTTGAGTATATTGAGGATTCCATTGCTTAGGACTTTTCTCGGTTTTGAAGTTTAGGAAACCTTCAAGTCAAGAGGATTAGTACGAAGAGAAGTCGCAAGAGCTACTAGAATCTTTAATTGATGCTAGACTCTCTTTGAGATCATCTTCTTTCCTTTTGGCCTTCTTTTTGAGTTCAATGCTTGTGAGTGGAGGGTTATTGCCTTCTTCATTTGGCCTTTAATTTTATCCCATAAGGACTTCAACATTCTAGAAATACTGTTGATCTAGGCTACCAAGGATTTGACGTCTCCAAATTTGCTGGTAAGCAGACATTTCCACGACTACCTTCCTCTGAACCACACCCATGAGATGTGACGTTCTTAGATGGTTAGCTTAATTGTCATTGTGCAGGTGTTCACCATTCTGTTTTCGTAGGAAATGTGAATCCTTTTTAGGCAAGTAGAATTATGATCGGAGGAGAACAGATGGCTTGACCATGATTCCCATAGATGGTATTAATAATACACACTTGAGATCTCAATCGTGATCTGATTGTATTGTATTTGAATCTCGAATCTCTTATTCGGATACTATGCATTACAATAATCAACAATGGATGAGATAATATAGCACTCACTCTCTGATATATTCTTCAACTCTAAAATCAAAAATTTTTCTAGAAGAATAAAAGATGGAAATGGAATGGGAATGAGTTTTGAGATTTAGAGATTGATGGGATACGAGGGCTTGGCTCTCCAGTATTGTAAGGATGCAATAATTTTTTGACAAGAGCTTCATGTTTGCCCTTGCACTTTCCAATTTCAATTCCTTTTGATTGAATGAAGCTTATGTATAGCCTTAACACTAATTAGCTTGTATTTTGAAAATTGGTATGGCTATTTAAGCATTACATTTGTTGAGTCCCTATTGTTGTTTAAGTTTCATAGCCATCCAGCACATAAAGCATATTATGTATTAGTTATTATTACTTGTTTAATGAAGCTAATTATCCATTGGCTTGTATAACAATTTATCAAAATTTAATATCAAATTTATACTTCTTCTAGGTAATTAATAGTTTCAATCTTCAATATTTCTAGTCGTTAGGCTATTTGGTCAACCAACAAGTCATATGCTTAGAGAAATTCTTAACTTATTTTCATTCTGAGCTGAGCTACTTGATTGCTTGCAAGTCCTCCTCAAGCCTATATTTATAGGTTTTGTATTTAATTGGGTCGCGTTAATATTATTTTAGACCATACCTAGCAATGATATTTATTATTATCTTTATAATATTTTTAATAATGTAATATATCATTGATCATTTTATTAATAATCTTATATAAAAAATAATAGACAGATAAATATCACATAATATATAATTATTTTAATTATGACAAGATTGTTTTCTAAATATTTTTATAGAAAATACTAACTAATTATCAACGAGATAAAACTAATAAAATCTCAATGACTAATCAAATTAAATATATATTGTAAAAATATTTTTTTAATAATACATGGTATTTTAGAGAAATGAAACTTTTTTTATATTATATATCTTATGATAATAGATCATATCTGATATGTCTCTATATGTGAATTGTTAAATGAATTAGGAAGTCACCTTATTTAAGAATCTGATCGAATATAGGTTCGATCTTCATTACTTTAAATTTGAATTTTACATATTTCAATAAACAAATAAGATGTAAGAGGAATACAAAACTTACTTTTCAATATATCATCCAACGTTTAAGTTAGTAATCCTTTTAATTGGTTGAGAAATATAGAAGGAGAAAATGCGTGGATGCAAGTAGTTAAAGATTTAGTGTTTAATGAAAGATTGAACTCCATAGTTGTACTCGAATGAGATAGGACGACTTTGGAAGAGTGCATTCCTACATAAGAGTGGCTTTGAGAGTGTTTAAGCTTGTTCACCTGAGTGTTTTTCTAAATATATCTGTCCTTCTTTCCTAGATGTCTTCCCTCTTTTTTGAGGGAGAGGGTATATTTATAGTGTGAAATGTTACTCAGATAATTTCTTGGGTGTTACACCTCTGTAGTAACGAGAGGTATTATTTGTATAACCATCGCCTATTTTTAATATCTCAATAATTATAAGGGGCGTTACTCTTGTAACCACTATCTACATTTTTCAGTTGAGATGTCACGATTTTTTACCATTGAGTTGGTGTGGTAACTACCGATAACAATCCATTGATTATCCATTAATACCTATTTATTATTGGACGATTTTGGGTTGGGCTTTATGGATCAACCATTGTGCCTTTTTGCTCTTGGGCTTAGTGGGTTTTTTGATAAGTCGTCGTCTCTTGAGTTTTCTTTCAACGTATTGGGTTTTGAGTCAGCCTGTGCATTATTGTACCCATCAATATCAATAAAATTAAACATTAATGATCACATAACATTGAATCATATACAATTTATTCGATACATTTAGTTGGTAAAATTAATTCATTTTATCAATATCATACAGAATAATTTATTTAAAAGTAAAAATAAATAACTAAACTCAAAAATAATTTTATGGGAGGTTTACTTCTACCTCTATATCAATTTAGTTGGACTATTTAAAAATAAAATAATAATTTATTTGTGATGAGGATGGCTGAAGCGGGCTGGCCCAAAGAGACAAGCTGCCTAGAAAGTTTGGTGACCCACTTATCCAAAGGACGGTCAATGCCTTAATTGATCGGAGAAAACTCTCAAGCAGCTGGATGCAGCCCTAAATAGACGCGGCCTAAACTGAAATCGGCCCACGAGCCCTTTCCTACTCGCAACGGTCATCTGTCCTAATTGGCCATGATGCTGAGAATCTCCTCAGATGGTAATCTTCTTTGTAACGGAAGCCTCCCAAATCATAGCACATCCTGAAAAGAAAGCCCTCAGATCAGCGCTCGACTCGCAATGACAACTTCGATATTTACGGCGTGTGACATCACTGCGGAGAGAAAAATCCTCCTTCCTAACCATTGCAAACCCGAATGGCTCCCACATCCATATGAGGAATAGAAAAGATCTCCTCAGAGGACGGGCATCCCGCCTCGTCACCTAAGAAAGGCAGCGAAAGCCTATGACTATAAAATACCATTGGAGATGTACTTTATAGTCACGCTTTCTGGTATATTCAAATTTGCACAAGCTTTCCATCTCTCAAGCACTCAATCACTATTTCTCTCTCCATTATGGTTCCTAGTGAAACCAGTGATCAGAAAAAACCGCTCCTCATGAGTGCACAACAACCTAAGCCACTCACAACGAGTACACCTGCGATTCAAACTCGGAAACCCCCTTCCCTACATTCATTCTAGCAATCTCTGTTTTTTACCTTTTTATTCTTGGGAGGTAAATTATTGATATGAGCGTCGGAGGTTAAATCAGAGAGCGAGTCCCGCCATTTTTCTCTAATTTCTCATCGTCTGTTGTGTTATACAGGATCCAAGGCGCACAGAACAGAGACCAGACCTAGTATCAACAAGATCCTAGGGAGAAGCTAAACTTAAATTCGTGCAAGACTCGGATCCAGGCATATCATTGACGCCGTTTGTGGGAAGGCGAACAAAAGGCCCATTTACTATTTCATCAGCATCAACATCATCAACGAACATGGTGAACACATGAGTACAAACCAGCATTTTGACAAAAGAAATCACCTCCCCTGACAACGACTACTTAGTTGGTTGCCGGGTAGGAGATCAACTGGCTCCAATCATTTTTGAGATGGCAGAGTAGATGGACAAAATATCCCAAATGCTCTAGGTGCTTTGTACGCGGCAGGACAAGCAGAGGCAAGGGGTTCCCTTCTCTTTAGTCCACACTCCGGCCTCCAAGCAGGTAGGCCAGAGAAAGAAAAAGTTGACAAAGAAGGCCACCCGACCGGGTGACTCTAGCATTCCAGCAGCCTCAAACACCAGAAACCATTTTAGGCTAGAATGACGGCTAAGTCGTGGGACCCTGGAGGAGAGACCAGAAAGAAGGAACCCCCACTACTTAAGGGATGAGCAGAGGCTTTTGGTTTAAGAAGGAGCCTCTCGTTTGACTCGATCAACTAGCGGCAATAGCCAGCTAGCGCCAGACTGCATGGCCGGACACTCAGAGTTGATGACCTACCTCAATTCAAAAAGGTTCACGACCTCCTCACTGGGGGAGGAGAAGGTCCAAAAAATATGGAATCGCATGTTCAACGAAGAAGCGAGCGAACATTTGGCAGACCTAAAGAGGTCTCCCTTCGCTACGGAAATTTGTACCCAACCACTGCCGCCAAAATTTAAAATGCCAACCCTAGAGCCTTACGATAGAAGCACTGATCCCATGGATAATCTTGACCACTTTCGCACTCTACTTAGCTTCCAAGGCCTAGAGAAAGCTTCCTTGTGCTAGTGCTTTCCCCTAACTCTGAAGGGGGATGTTAGGATCTAGTTCTATCGGCTTTGAGCGAATTATTTGGAGTTTTTGGGACCTTGCAGATAGCTTCCCGACCCAATACGCCTCCAGCCGTTGCAAGGAGAAGCAGCTGTGGAACCTCACCCATGTCAAACAAAAGCCAGGCGAAAGCCTGAGGAAGTTCTTGAGGCGGTATACTACTAAAGCTCGGAAGATACCCAGGTTGACTGACGAGGTGAAGTTCAACAGCTTTATTATTGCATTGGGTCCAGGCAACTTCTTCAAATACTTTGCCCACAAAGACCCTTCTGGGAGGCAGAGTCCATTACCCAAGCCTACATAGCTATGGAGGAAACTAATCAGGCAAAGTACCCAGAACAGCCCAATCAACCTTGCTCTTTACCGACAGAAGGAAAAAGGAATAATGGGCACCATGACAACCCCTGAAAGAAGTAGCCCCCATCTGAGGCACCCGTGTGAAGGGAGTTCAGGCCCATCAACCTGACTTCGTTGAACAACTCACGGGCAAATGTTCTCTTGCAGATCCTAGAGGAGAAGCTTGTCAAGTGGGCAAAGCCCATGAAAAACCTGGAAGGAGGAGTTCCAGCGAAGTATTGTGAATTCCATTGATTTTTGGGTCATAACACAGAAGACTGTCGGACTCTACAAAGAGAAATCAAGAAGCTAATCCGCTGGGGCCACCTCACCAAGTTCCTGAGGAGCCCAAGATAGAATTTCGGTTTCTCAAGCGAGGACAAGCCCAAGCAGCAGCAACCGAGGAATTGAGTTGCGGCAGGGATGGTCAACATGGTGACCACTAGACCGCCCAAGGCTCACCATGAAGATCATCAAGTGAAGCAAACTGACACAAGAAAGCAGAGGGTGGGGGACGATGCCATTAGTTTTAATAATGACGATATGACACATGTAATCTCCCCCCATACTGACCCCCTGGTTGTATCCGCACTCGTTTCAGATAGTATTTTAGATTACCAGTTGAAATGAATCTTTATTGATAATGAAAGTTCTCAATATTTGCTTTATCTCAATACCTATTTTAAATTGAAATTCAATAATAGTCAACTGAAACCGACCGAAGGGCTAATGTATGGATTGAATAATGAACCAGTGACCACCCAAGGGACAATTCGATTAGAAGTCACCCTGGGTCACGTACCCTAGAACAACGAACTACATACTCACCTTCTTGGTCATTGACATGTCTTCCGTGTACAACACCATACTTGGTTGACCATGCCTGGCGGCGTTTAGAGTGGTAACATCAATACCCTATTTAATAATAAAATTTCCAACAACGTGCGGTATTGACAAAGTATTGGGTGATCAAGTAATCGGTCGAACATGTTACCTATCCTAAGTAACCCCAAGCGGCAGTGAAAGGTCAGCAGAGGAGCTAGACCATCGAGATGAAACAACCCTGCATTAGGCGCAATCCGGTGAGACCACTGACCTCGTACCTCTAGATCCAGATAATTTGGACAAATGTGTACAGATAGGGTGCTCATTCGCCGGACCCCTGTGCGACCAACTAATAAGCTTCTTAAGGCGTAACGTAGATGTCTTCATGTGGACACCTACTGATATACTAGGGATTCCGGTCGAAGTAATGATTTACAAGTTGGGTCTTGACCCCAATCGTAAACCTATTAGGTAGAAGCGGAGAAACTACTCCATTGAAAAGCTAATAGCCATCCGGAAGGAGGTAAAAAAAGCTACTGGATGCCAAGTTCATAAGGAAAGTCCAGTATCCAGACTGGCTCTCCAACGTAGTTCTTGTTAAGAAGAGTAACAGAAAGTGATGGATGTGCGTCGACTTTACCAACGTTAATAAAGTCTACCTGAAGGATAGCTTTCTGTTACCCAGAATCGACCTGCTGGTGGATTCCACTTCTTAGTACGAGCTACTAAATTTTATGGACGCCTACTCGAGTTATAATCAGATCTGGATGAGCCCAAAAGACAAGAAATGCACTTCATTCATGACCGATCAGGGGACCTACTACTATAAGGTCATACCCTTCGGTCTAAAGAATGCATGCGCAATTTACCAAAGGACTGTACATAAAATGTTCGAGAAGCTAATCATCCAAAATAAAGAGGTATACGTAGACGATATGCTCGTCAAGAGTAAGACGACTGATGACCATATTTGTGACCTAACCGAAGCCTTCGAGATACTTTAGGCACACCAGATGAAATTAAATTTCTCAAAGTTTGTCTTCGAGGTATCCTCTAGAAAGTTCTTGGGTTTTATCGTTTTTCAACGAGGGATTGAGATAAACCCAAAAACGATCAAAGTCCTCATGGACATGACCTCACCACAGAGTGTTAAGGATGTCCAGAGGCTGACTAGAAGACTGGCAGCACTCTCTCGTTTTCTAGCCAAGTCCGGTGAAAAGTACCCCCTTCTTCAAGGCTTTGAGAGGAATAAAGGCGAACGGGTTCCAATAGGCAATAGAATGTCAGGCTGCTTTCGACGAACTAAAACAATACCTGGCTAGCTCACCTCTACTGGCGTTATCAAGAGTGGGGGAGGAGTTGTATCTGTACTTGGCAGTTTAAGAGGCAACATTGAGCCCCGTTTTGATACGTCAGGACTCCAACGTATAGCGACCGGTTACTATGTGAGTAAAACGTTGATCAGCGTTGAGATTTGCTATCCCCATGCCGAGAAGATTGCGTTAGCACTTGTCTTCTCAGCCAAAAAATTAGGGCCCTACTTCTAGGCTCATTGAATAGTCATCCTAACCGACCAGCCATCAAGATAGCTTGTTAAGTGGGCCATCGAGTTGGGAGAGTTCAACATTGAATTCAGGCTCAGACTGGCCATCAAGGGGCAAATATTGGCCGACTTTATCGTTGAAACTACCAACCCAATTTTAAATGTGGACAGTACCCGCAACACTGGCCGCAACTCTGAAATACCAGATTGGGTTCTCCTTGTGGACAACTCATCAACGAATTCGGGCAATGAGGCCAGAGTTGTCCTAAGAACCTTTGATGGGTTCGAAGTGAAATACTCCCTGAAGCTTGGTTTCCTGGCCACCAATAATATAGCCAAATACGAAACCCTACTGGTAGGATTACGACTCGCTAAGGAACGCTCAGCTAAACACTTGATTAGACAATGATCCAGAGCTAGTCGTCAACTAAATCTATGGGAGCTTCGAGGCGTGCAACCATCTCTTAGCCAAATACCCGGCTATGGAAAAGAGTACAATCCAGAGGTTTGGCAAACTCGACCTGGTTCACATTCCTAGGACTGAAAATTAGAAGGCCGACCAGCTTATAAGGATAGCGACAGTAAAAAAAATTTAAAACAGTACTCAAGGGACATGCAATAGACCTTGAGCACTCCTAGCATAGAGAAGCAAGAGGCGATGCTGGTCTCCGACGGTGAGAACTGGATGTTTCTTTATTAGAGGTACCTCACGGATGAATCCCTGCTAAAAACCACGGATGAAGCTAACCGCATAAAGAAGACAGCCGGCTGGTATACTATAGTTGACCGAAAGCTATACCGCCTCGAATACTCGACCCCATACCTTCGATGCCTTACTTCGGAGGAGTCTAATTACACATTGGATGAGGTACACCTCGGATTCTGTGGGTCGCATATCGGTGGTAAAAACCTAGCCCTCAAGGTGATATGCCAAGGATACTATTGGCCAACCATGAAGAATGATGCCTTGAATTTTGTAAAGAGGTGTGAGAATTTCCAAATCTATAGCAACCTTCACCATCAACCGCCCATAGAGTTGAGAGCCCTCCAGGCATCTCGGCCATTCGTGCAGTAGGAGCACGATATTCTTGGCCCGTTTTTCATTACAAGCAGTCAAAGAAAGTTCATTATTACGGGTATCAATTACTTTACGAAGTGGGTCAAGGCCGCCCCGCTAGTGGGGATCACTAAGTAGAATGCCACAGAGTTCATCCAGCATAACATAATCTGCAGGTTCGGTATTCTCGAGATCATTATGACCAACAACAGAACCCAATTCACCGGCAAGCGCTTCACTAAGTATTGTGCCAATCTGGGTGTTAGATTGGTTGACACTTCGGTGGCCTACCCACAAGCGAACGGGCAGGTGGAGGTCACCAACTGGATACTACTGCACGGACTTAAAACTAAGCTGAAAGATGCAAGAGGCTCCTGGGTGGATGAACTGTTTTCCGTGCTCTGTGACATACCGTATTTCTAATAAAAAATTTGGTAGAGTTTTGATTGTAATACGATCATTTGCCTAATACAAAACCTGTATAAGTTCTTGTACAACAACTAAATAATCTACAATACACAAAACACAGGATCCATAAGCCACCAACTACACGTGGCACCAACATCACAACTCCGATAAGACGTTGACTCAGACAAAATGCCACTAGGTACTAAAACAAGTCATACTAACCTGTAAAAGCCTATACATATATCAAGACAGCAGAAACTAAACTATATCTGCATCATTATCATCATACATAGATATTAATATACAAATCCATTAGAAATATAAAATATTCCATCAGGAAGTATAAAACTACATAACTAAGTCCATAAGGCAATCTTCCAAGTCTTCGAGTCTAGCCGACTCAAATTCTTTACCTTACCTTTTCGGGTGCAAACTCATCTGAGGAAAGAAAATAGTAAGGGTGAGTTAAATACTCAATAATGCACATATATAACAAGAAACATGCAAATTTCATATTCAAAATCATAATAATGCATATAGGAGGAAATAGAGATGCATATGAGATCATAAACCATAATTCAGAAAAGAATACTTTCATAATTTATTCCAAGTTTCTTTAGTTCATTTCTTTTTCTTTTCTTAATTATCAAATCATGCTGAAAACTTATTTTATTGGAGATTAGGGCCAGTAGGCCTTACTAATTAAAAGAGTGGTCAGTCGTAGCCTAAATTGTATTTGCTTCTACACAATCAAAAGCCATCTTCTCCTATTCAAAACCCAAAAGCGGACCATCTATATACAATCCTTGTACATAGGTGTCTCCACCTATGATCGCTCATCGATGCTTGCCAGGCGCCCAGCCATGCAAAAATCAGTGGCGGCGGAGGACGAGGAGGAAGGAGAAGCGGGTGCAACCTGCTTCCTTTTAGGGCTACCAAGAGGGTCCCCAACTATCCTCTTGGGCTGTGAAGGCACCGGTGATGGAGGTTTTGACTTCTAGACTGGCGAAGGTGGACCTCGACAAGCCCGCCTAACCTCCTTGCGGGACACCAAGTGGTCCCTCCTGAACTCATGGGCATGTTCCTACACCATCTTCAATAGAGGCTCGACAACCTCCACCTCTTCTCTTGAGGTCCTCTCGGTGAAGGCCTTAGGAACATTACCCCAATCCTTAGACAAGAGACAATCGTCATAGACCCTAACATAGAAGAACCGGTCCTTCCAGTCCTTCACAGACTCGTAGATAGCGTTGCTGATCTGCAACTCCCTGGGAGAAAGCAAGATCCAATCTAAACACTGAGTAAACCGGAATATGACCCTCACAGCCTCCATAGTCAACATCCACGAATGATGGTGAAAGAAAATATAGAGCGAACACAGGTAACGCACAACATTCTTGTGGAGCCTCATGATGGGGACACCAAAGGCCTGGAAAATCTGGAACAGCTCCTCAGACATAGGAAGACGAAGCCCACTACACAAGTAAGTCTCGTATATAGCAATGTGTCTCTCTAGTGGAGAGCAGGCCCTATCGTTCTTCCAAGGAACAACAAACATTATGGAACTCGGAATGTTGTACTGAACATAAAGGGCTTTTGCTGGTGCCAAGAACAGAGTGAATCACATCTATAGTGGGTGCCATGGGAGCAAGCAGATAAGAGGTAGTAGAACAGGATTAGAAGTGTTTCGAAAGAAGAAGTAGGAAGAAGACTTTAATTGCCGCTTCGTTTTTATAAAGATTTCTACCGCCAAAACAAAGTAGCGCCTCAAAAAGGCGCAGCAATTATAACGGACACTTGTCAAATCTAGAGACGATGTGATCAAGTCATATCTCTCGTTGCATTTATTGTCGGGATTACGGCCGCCTTCTACAACGACACGTGGTAACAATGGGTCGTAAGAGAAGCACGAGACCTCGAGCGGCTCCGCAACTCATCAAGTGCTCAACCGGCGGTAGAATAAAATAATGCGTCCAAGCCACTCCTTTTATTCTCCGGATTCAAGTTGGTCAACGGATCCGGTCAATCTTTATTCCGTCTCCACTTCCTCTTCGCGTTCAAGCGATATGGTCAACGAAACTGGTCAACTATCATTTCGGCTCCGTGCTACTTTCCGAATTCAAGCATAATGGTCATCGGATTCAGTCAACTTTCATTCCGTCTCCACTTCCTCTCCATATTGAAGTTTTATGGTCAACGGAGCCGATCGATTGCCATTCCGGCTCCATCCCGCTCTCCGGATTCAAGCATTATGGTCAACGGATCCGGTCAACCTTCATTCCGTCTCCACTTCCTCTCCGCATTCAAGCGATATAGTTAACAGAGCCAGTCAACTGTCATTCCGGCTCCATCCTGCTCTCCAGATTCAAGCTTTTTGGTCAACGGAACCGGTCAATCGACATTTTGGCTCCAGTTCTTCTCCGAATTTGTACGAAGCTCATCAATGGTCGTTCCGGCTACGTTTTCTCTCCGGATCCCGGCAGGTTGATCCACAAAGCCGGTCAACCAATGTTCCAACTTCGCCTCACTCCCCAGACCACAAGGGTCTGGTCAACCCTGCCGGTCAATGATCTTCCCTCTTTCTTCTACCAGGCCACCCTAACTCTAAAACTGCGACCTTCCATATGCCAAAACCAACCTGCAAGAACCCACAACTCCTCGGCCATTCCGGAGCACAAAATAACAATAATGGCAGCAATAAAAACAATAAAATATGAACGATAATGAGAGACAAGGAAGCAACGGGAAAATTGTTGGCATAAACAGCGGCAAGTTTTCTCATTAAGTTTTTCCTTACAAGTTACACAACCTTCAAAGGCAATTGTGCAACGAAACAGCAGTGACGGGGAAAGAGAAAGAGGGTAATACATAAGCAGCCCATCCTGAAGGCCCTTCTCCAAGCTCTCAAATGAATTACCGAGATTCGAACGTGGGTTCAAATCTTGTCGGCAACCACCCATGTAAAAAGGGGTGATTAAAGCGGCCTCCTGCATGAAAAGGAGCGACCAAAGCAGCCCAAGCATTATGACTCGAAACGATAACGTCAGAGAACATGAACGACCTAAGTTTTGAGCCGGCAACCAGAGCGGTGAGCTCCCTAGTGATGTCAAGCTCCCATACCATCTTACCAGGTATTGAGGGGGACAATGCTGAGAAGCGTCAAAACTCCTGATTTATAGCACATGAGGAAGTAGACGGAACACTAAACGCCAAATGACCGCTAAACTGGCGAATCTGTAGAGAATCGAAAAACAAATGGGTCACGCCAAGAACAGTGAAAAAAATTCGGGTCAAACTTGACAAGAGAACACGCCAGTTGCATCCCATCAGGAACATGTTGAAGGCTAAAACTTTAGGCCACCGGCGTAGGTGGTTAGTGATGAGGACGGTTGAAGTGGGCAGGGCTAAAGAGACAAGCGACCCAGAAAGTATCGTGGTCCACTTGTCCAAAAGACGGTCAACGCCCCAATTGATCGGAGAAGGATCTCAAGCAACCGAATGCAATCCGAGACAGACACAGCCTGAACTGAAATTTGCCCATAAGCCCTTTTCTGTGCGCACCGTTCATCAGCCTTAATTGGTTGCGATGCTGATGATCCCCCCAAATGGCAATCTCCTATGTAACGGAAACCCACCAAATCAAAGTACATCGGAAAAGGAAACCCTTAGAATGGCGCGTGACTCATAACGGCAATTTCAACATTCACGGTGTGTGACATCACCGCGGAGGAAAAAATCCTCTTTCCTAACCGTTGCAACCTTGAATGGTGCCCGCATCCACACGAAGAATGAAAAGGATCTTATCAGAGGACGGGTATCCCGCCTCACTATCTAAGAAAGGTAGTAAAGACCCACAAGTATAAAAAGCCTTGGGGACGCACTCCATAGACACATTCTTTGGCATACTCAAACTCGTACAAGCTTTCCATCTCTTAGGCACTCTATTGCTATTCCTCTCTCTCCATTGCTAGTTCCCAGCGAAATCAATGATCAGAAAAGGCCGCCCCCCACGAGCACACAACAACCTAAGCCACTCACGATCAGTGTACCTCCGATTTAGACTCGCTGACCCCATTCCCTGCATTTATTTCAACATACTCTATTTTTTACCTTCTTATTCTCGAGAGACAAATTACTAATTTGAGTGTCGAAGGTTAAATCGGGGAGCGAGTTTTGCCATTTTTTTTAAAATTTCTCGTCATCTGTTATGATGTATAGGATTTAAGGCGTAGAAGACGAAGGCCAGACTAGGCATCAACACGATCCCAGGGAGAAGCTGAATCCGAATTCGTCTAAGATTCGGATTTAAGAATTCGGAATCAGGACAAATCAATTTGATCGAAAATTATTTGACATTCTCAATATTTAAAGAAAATTATAAAAAAGATGAATATATATTTGATTATTTTTCATCTAACCAACGGAAACCCCTTCGACACGGGACGGGTGTGCGTGTTTACGAAATTTCGCTTTTCACGATCATACTGAAAAGTAAACGGTAAAATAATGGATGGCCAAGGCGAAGGCGCAGAAAACATATGGAAGAGAGGCGCAAACAGAAGACCAGAATTGAGTAGAATTTCAGGGCTGAAGTTGCAGATTTAGCTTGAAACCGTTTCCCATTGTTTCATCTCTCTCTCTCTCTCTCTCTCTCTCTCTCTCTGTTCTCTGCTATTTGTCGTTCTTCCTCTATCCATGGGTGATTTTCTTATGTCTCGATTTTAGGGTTGAATAATTTAAGCTGAATTTTGGGAATTTGCTCACCTAAAACATTTTTGGCTCATATAACTGCAGGTGAAATGTTCATATGAATTGTAATTGATCTTAAATTAATGGAAAATATCAAAAATATTCTTTTTTTTTTTTTTGTGATTTTGCTCCAATTTTTTTTTCAGTATCGTCTATTTATCTCCAAAATACTCATTTAATATTTTCATTCTTTGATGTATTTTGACATTATATGGAGACAACTATAATGGGTTCAACTTGGCTTGAATTTTTTTTTTCCTACTATTACTTAGTATTAAATTAAAGTTTAAGAACAAATCGGAAAGAATAAAAGTTGAAAATAAAATTGAGATAAAACAGAATTTTGGAGAATTTTTTTTTATAATATTTAATCCTTGAAAAAGTAGCTGGATGTAGAAATTGAGCTTCGGTCGGTTCATTCGTGGGGAGCACTAGTTTTTTGTTTTGGGATAGAAATGCCCTGATATACCTTAATTTGATTGTTTTTTAAGAGGATTATAGTCACCATATCTTTTCAACGGTTTCAAAGGAGGATGGAGATAAATGCTAGGTGGATTCATGCTTTTGCCTCATGACATTCAGTCTCACATTGCATATTCAAGAAGTTAAAAGTCAGAAAGGCTGATCACATGATAACTATTCAAGGCTGAGTTGCCTAAGGAGCCAAACGGATAAGTTGCCTGGTGCTATGGGCTCGGGTTGCTGCAAGCGGATTCTAAGGCCTTCAATTCATACTCTCTTGATTTTAGTATGTGTTAGATCTCGAGTTTAGTTGACATGACGCCTTTTCCCTAGATGGGAAAAGCCAATTGGATAAGGGTTTTTCACTCAAATCCTATTTATGATTTCTTGTAATTTCTTTCTATCTTGTTGCTGTTTGTGTCGTCCGTTTTTATTGGATTTGTCATGACACTAGAACATTTTCATGTACCCTCTTCAAAACCATCCATCTGATATATTTGCTAATATAAAGACAATGCATTATTCTTGGTCTATTCTAAGGCCATGAATTCATACACTCCTGATCTCGAGTCCATTTGACTGGAGGCCTTTTCCCGTGATGGGAAAAGCTTATCGGATAATTGTTTCCCACTCAAATCCTGTATATGATTCTCTTATTTTTTTCTCTATCTTGTTGCTGTTTGTCTATGTTTTCTAGGATTCTTGAGTTTGTCATGACACTAGAACTTCGTTATTTATCTTTATTGAAACTGTCCTTCTGATATCATTGCTAGTATAATAACAGTGCATTATTCTTAGTCCATTCTAAGGATGTGAATTTATACACTTTGGATCTAGGTATCTCTTAGATCTCGAGTCCAGTTGACATGAGGCCTTTTCCTGAGATTGGAATAGCCGATTGGATAAGGGTTTCCCACACAAATCCTGTGTATGGTTTCTCTTATTTTCTATTTATTTTGTTGCTGTTTGTGTCCTAAGTTTTTTAGGATTTTTGGGTTTTTTGTGTCACTAGAATGTCTTTGTTTAGCCTCGTTGAAACCATCCATCTGATGTAATTGCTAGTGTAATGACTGTGCATTATTCTTTAGTCTATTCTAAGGCTGTGAATTCGTACACTTTAAATTTAAGTATCTCGTAGATCTTGAGTCTAGTTGACATGAGTCCTTTTCCCAAGATGGAAAAAGCCGATTGGATAAGGGTTTTCCACTCAAATCCTGCAAACAATTTCTCTTATTCTCTCTCTATCTTGCTGCTGTTTGTGTCCTATGTTTTTGAGGATTCTTTGGTTTGTCTTGACACTTGAACATCTCTATTTATCCTCATTGAAACCATCCATCTGATATAATTTCTAATATAAAGACAGTGCATTATTCTTAGTCTATTCTAAGGCTGTGAGTTTGTACACTCTGGATCTAAGTATCTTTTAGATCTCGAGTCCTGTTGACATGAGGCCTTTTCCTGAGATGGTAAAAGCTTATTGGATAACTGCTTCCCACTTAAATCCTGTATGCGATATCTCTGATTTTCCCTCTATCTAGTTGCTGTTTGTCCTATGTTTTTGAGGATTCTTGGGATTTGTGTGTGTGTGTGTGACACGAGAACGTCTTTATTTATCCTCATCGAAATCATCCATCTAATATAATTGCAAGGATAACGACATGGCATTATTCTTAGCCCTCCTTCCAACATTTTGAACAAGAAGATGCAGATGTCGCATCTATGTTTTGCTGTGGTGACTTTGCTGTAATTTTGGGTTATTTAGAGTTCTATGAATGTGAGATGCTGGGTGATATTACAAAATTCAAGTCTAGCTTTATAAAAGCTTTGTTTATTACATTTTGAACATTGTCAAATTGTGGTATTTTTTTTTGGTTGTTTAGAAACGTTTGTATTCAGCTGTCTCTGATGTAAAGATAGGTTTCTTCTGTTACAATTGAGAAATCCTTGAATTACTATAGTTCTGCTGATCCAAAAAGGCAATGCTGGATAAGATGATTTCAATGAAAAACATGGGTTTTTTTGGTGTGTTTGGGGAAGAGTGGGTTCCCATCTTCATGTTCAATGGAGATTGATGCTTCACATTTTGACCTACATCAAAAGAGAAAAGAATATAATAGTATACACAAATTTACATGTAAAAGTATTATATTTGTTAACATATTTGTGTAGCATGCATACACTGCAAATTCCGGTGCAAGATTGACCTAAAACCTCTCTAAATGATAAGCTGGTTTACGGTGATTGTTCAGGTGAGCTCCTGAGCTTCCTTAGAATCTAATGGGTGAAAGATCTTGCAGTCAGGAAAGTCAGCGCCTGTCGTCTATAAAGCTTGTTCCACAAATATTATGTTCGAATTTGGTGGAATCAGGACAGGATCTTTTGGAAATTGATATGTCTGTTAAGAAGTTAGTTGAGGATCTAGAGAGCACTTCAATAGAAACTCAGAGAGGAGCTGCAGCCAAACTCCGGCAGCTTGCAAGGCACAATGTTGGAAACCGAGTTATAATTGCCAACCACCGTGCCATAAGCTTGTTGGTTAATCTGCTCCAATCAACAGATTTTGAGACCCAGGAAAATGCCGTGACAACTCTTTTTAACCTATCTCTTGATGGTAACAATAAAGCTGCTATTGTGAACGCAGGTGCAATTGAACCTTTAGTCCATGTTCTTTGGACAGGAAACCCAGAAGCGAGGGAGAATTCAGCTGCAGTGCTGTGTAGCCTCTCATCAATCAGTGAAAACCGAGTCAACATAGTGAAGTCAGGGGCTATTTGCCCTTTGGTTGAACTGTTAGAAAACGGGTCTCCGAGGGGGAAGAAAGCTGCTGCCACTGCTTTTTATAATTTATCTTTGTCTCGTGAAAACCGCGTAATGATTGTAGAAGCCAATGCTGTATGTCATCTTATTGAGTTAATGGATCCAGCTACTGGTCTCCCCGACAAGGCTGTTGCTGCTGTTTTGGCTAATCTTGCCTCGATTCCTGAGGGGCGGACTGCCATTGTCAATGCGGGTGGTATACCTGTTCTAGTTGAAGTTGTTGAGTTAGGTTCTGCAAAAGGGAAGGAGTTTGCTGCTGCTGCTCTCCTGCACATCTGCATAAACAGTAGATTCTGTGGTATGGTGGTTCGAGAGGGTGCTGTGCCACCGTTAGTGGTTTTGTCGCAGTCAGGAACCCAAAGGGCCAAAGAGAAGGTACAGTATTAAATTGTCATTAGACAGTGACAACAACAAAGCATCAAGTCTCATTAATTGTGGTCTGTGGATGAAAATATTTATATCGGTATCAGTCGTAATAGTATTAGTATTGGATATATCAGATAATATGTATTGGTAATGAATATGTCAGGAAAAAATTCTAAAAACTGTAAGTTGATAGGGCTTTATACTGATATATATTAGCCAATATCTATATAAGAGTTATGATCTATTATATGACTCTGTTTTTGCTATCTAATTTTGTGTAGTATATTCTAATAATAAAAGCAACTTTAGTGACTTTTGATCAACTCACTCAAGAATTTCCAGTCTGCCTTTTCCTGTCTTTCTTCCATACATACCTAGCATTTCCGCATGAGTGTTTCATTTGATATGCATTTTGTGTCCGAAATATCTTAGACGTCATTATCTTATCGTATATTTTTTGATGCAATTTATAAACGTCTCTGAACATAATCACTTCTTATCTTATCTTGTACCGTGGCTCCTTTCATCATTATTTATCCATTACAATGGAAAAAAACCTTCTGAATTGTTCGTTTCTCTCAAATTTCTGCAGGCTCAGCAGCTTCTTAACTTCTTCAAGCAGCAACGGCGTGCTGATGCTGATGCTGATGCTGATGCTGATGCTGGGAGGGAATGACTTTGCAAACAAAGCTTTCAATTTTCATCCACATTGGTAAATACTACATAATACTTGTAAGTTACAGTTTTCTGATAATGCCTGTGGAAATGGTGCCGCTGAGAAATGTTCATTTGTTGAATTGGGAACTCCATCATTTAAATTCTGCAGAATTTGAGTGAGATATCCATTGTTGAGGTATAAACAGAGAAGCATATAGATTGTACATAGATTTTCAGTTGACAAAACAGCACAACTTCGTTTTGAGCAATAATATTCATACCTTAAGTTTGATGGTAACCAAAATTTACACCCATAGCACGTTATGAACGAATTGGCTTGGGGGGGGCTTTTTGCAATCGTATCTCAAAAATAATGGAGAATTTTGGATATTAGTTTCATGATTTTTTTCCGTAACTAGTGTGTGCTTAATTGTGTATGTGGTTATTGTTCCTCATAACTTTAACCAGGAGAGAACGAGCGGCTTGTGATGTCAAGGTTTTTTTAATAGGTGTCACATTATCATTTTCAATAAAATTATGATAACCCCACACACCATTTTATAACATATTATGTGTGTATAAATCTAAGCTATGAACAATAAAAAAATCACCTTAACAAAAGCAATCAAAAATATGTTTTTATTAAGAATCAGAATAATATGCCTAAGGTTGATGAAGAATAAAGTATAAATCGAACATTGAATAGATAGCTAAAGTTTTCTTTTCTTATCTATCATCTTTATGTATCTTTTACGGCATCCCTTGTATTTAATATGTCTCTTATTTTTATTGATCATTGGATGTAAGTAAGATGTTTGATCTTTTTAAATTAAAAAAAAATTAGAGGTAGTTATTTGTTTTATTTTTTATCAATATTAATATTAATTGAATATTAAATTTAATATTAAAAAAATCTTTTTAAACAATAATATTATATAGATGATTTTTTTTAAATATAAATTTATCTTGATAATTTTTTTAAATCAATAAATACCTAAGTATACGTTATTTTATTTTTATACTATAGACATAGAATTTTTAGTGTTTTAAAATTGTTATCTTTATATCCCGATAAAGTCTATTTTTATGTATCAGAACTTGTGATTATTTTAAAATAGACATGTTCGATTTAATTTGTGATCCAGTTTGTTTATTTATTGCTAAGCTGAGCCTAAACTTGATTAAATCAAACATAAATGAGAAAATCGAACTGAGCTAAGCTTGTTTATTAGGTTAAGCTTTATTAAATGACTCCACTAATAAGCTTAACATAAGTCTACGCGTTAGCCCACAAACGATTATATGATTGGTCAATAACTGAATATATTTACAAGTTTGCTTACGTGTTTTTGAGTCTAAACGAATTGAGCTCAAATCCCCGGCTAGCCTCTCAGCTTTGATGGCCTGAGCCTCTAGCCTCCTTGTAAGATCTCGATTCCAAAACATGATAATTATGAAATAATTATATGAATGAAAATCATGTTTAGGCTTAAGAATGTGAAAAAATTTAATATCGAAACAAAATGAGATGAAATAGGCAAGAGGTAGCATGGCGCTTGGTGGCCGCTCGAGTGAAAAAATGTGAGTGCGCCACTCAAGGGTCGCCCAAGGCAGGACGGGAGCGGGAATAGCTACAAGGTTGGCGCTTGACCAGCACTCAAGCGCCAACCCAGGCGCAAAAGTGCGAAAGTAGCGCCTGATGACTGCTCGACTGGCGCTCGAGCGCCTGTCGTGTGACCCGCACGTAAATCCTTTCCTTCGTGGAGCACTTGTCGTGTGACCCGCACGTAAATCCTTTCCTTCGTGTTTTTAAAGGGGGTTTTGGGGCTTTAGGTTGCAGAACGACAACAGGGTGAAGAATAGAAGAGAAGAATGAGAAGGAAGAGAAGAAAAAGAAGAGAAATATTCCGTCAACTCCGATTAGAGTAAGGATAACTGTAAATCGAGTTCAGGCAAGTGAACTTGAATATTATTTATCATTTTTACAATGTTTTAATATCTCTAAATTTGTGTTCTTGCTCTAAATCCATGTTTCCTCATGTTTACTTTAAATAATGCTTATCTCTCTTGATTAATCGGACAAATTTCATATTTACTCGTATATAATGCAATATTTGGCTTTGATTTTATGCATGTACATGTATTTGGTATTCATTTTGTATCCGGAAGGTTTGGCAAAACCCTAAGCACAAAAATGAAGGGATTTGGTGGTTTTAATCCATAAATTTTGACTAGTAAATGTTGATTTGTAACGAAGTAATGCCAGTGTTGTGATTTGTATCTGAAAAATTTATATGAAAATGTTCTGTTAAATTACTATGGAATTTTGAAGCATTTTGAAGGAATATTTATGTAATTCCGACTGACTTTCTGATGTTCGATCAATTATAAGTTAAGAAATAAGAAGAAAAGTATTTCTAATTTTGTAAATTATGGCACAGGATTGAAATACAGTCAGGTTAGGTTCTCCGACATACCTTAGAACATTATAGTGATAATCGAGAATAACTCTATCCATGAAATTATACGTGATCCACCATTCCTTAGGACGTTAACCTAAATGGTAGTTTCCTATTCTTGGCATGCCTTTAGAAGACATTCCTATTCATATCCCACGAGAAGGGATATCCTGCTCCTATTCCTGGCCTTGGATTATGTGGAGTGAATACAATCTATCATCGATCATTCGCCTCTTCGACCAGTAGGGTTTACTAATTTAGTCCTCCTGATAATTGAAAAGGAAATTTTTAGAATTTATAAGTTTGATTCTGGCTTCAATTTCTGATGCTTATTTTATTGATTTAGGGTTGCCGAAGTTTGATTATATTGATTTATGTTTTTTATATTTTCATGCACTTTTCTGCCCTTAAATATTTTCGTGATTTTGTATGTCTGTACGTCTGTTTTGCATGATGAGATTTACTGTATGTTTTCATGTACCTTCATGTTCTTGAATATTTTCATGTTGCTGTTCACCTGCACTTATATTCTACATGAAAACATTATGTTCTGTATATTTTGATACATTGTTGGGATTCGACTCACTGTTTTACTGTTTTTTCTCCAAATGAGACAGTTGAGTTAGTGCCAGACGAAAGGAAATAGTTAAAGTCTTGCCTGAAGATTTTTAGAGACTTGAAGATATTTTGGAGACCTTGGAAGAAAATAGTTTGAATGTAAATACTGAATTTTGTATATGGATTATATATATATAGATCTTGTATATGAAATATATGTGATGCATGTGATGAAACAAAGATTTATGCTTCTATAGGTGTATAATTCAACTTCCGCTATATGTTTTTTTGGATTTTGTACAGATCCTAAACGGCATTTCTTATTCAACTATTAGTATAATGGATAGTATTATTGAATATAAGCCGTAGAAAATTATACGGCGTCTGTGGATCTTGTGTCGGTGATGAAAATACATGTTGATGGATATTATGATGTTATTCTGTATAATTGTAAGTTTTAAACAAGTTTTATATTTCAATTTAGCCCAATTTTTGGAGACATTTTGTCCGTTTTTCCTTAGAACTTTAAGTTGTTATTTGGAGTTTCAGTTTTTATTTTTGTAATGATAGAATTATTTGAGGATGAAAAAAAATTCGTTCTGTCACAAAATGGTATTAGAGAAATGAGATACGTTAGGATTAATCGATCGAAAAACGAAAGTATAGGCTTAAATTTCTGTAGGAATAGGTCGTGGTAGCTAAGGTAACTAAGATGCTTAGGAAGTTGATCTTTAAGTTAGGTTTGAATTTTATTAAACTACTGATAACCCATTCTCTTAACTTGATTTCTTGAGGTTTATAATGTTATGCTTATTTTTGGTTATAAGATCTAAGATAGCTAGTAGGAGAAATCAAAAAAATAATCGTGGTGGTGCTAGTACTCCCCACGATAGAGAGGCTGCTTATGTGGATCTGTTAAAGAGGATGACAAATGTGGTGGAATCTGTGGAGTAGAGACATATGGCTCTGGTCCCAGCACCTGAGCCAGCTCTGGTAAACCTTGCTCCGACACTTATGACAGATTCATGGCGGAGCGAGCATTGGGGTTTTTAGGAAAGTCTGATCCAATAGAAGCGGATGTTTGGCTTAAAAGGATGAAGAAGATTTTTACTGTGATCCAATACACCGATCAGGAGAAAGTTATTTTCACGGTGTACAAGTTGGAGGGTGAGGATGATAATTGGTGGAATGTGAAAAAGAGGGTATTAGGCGTGCCCGATGATGCAATTACATGGAAGATGTTTGAGGATATTTTCATGAAAAAATATTTTTCGTCCAATTTCCAAGATCAGAAGGAGTAAGAATTCATGCGGCTGAAATAGGGGAGTATGACTGTGACTGAATGCAATGCAAAGTTTACAAAACTGTCCCAATTTTTGCCATATTTCGTGGAGGACGAGTTGAAGAAAGTAAAGAAATTTCAGTAAGGGTTACGGGATGATATTAGGAAGCAATTATCAACCCACAACCTCAAAATCTATACTAATATTCTGGATAGGGCTATGATTTATGAGAAGGAAGTGGAAACTCAGAGATTTTTTATAAAAAGGATAGCTAACCGGACAAGTTTCAATACAAGCTCAAATGTAGGGCCTTCAGGGCCATCTAAGAAGGCGAGGACAACTGATAAAGGGAAGCGCATCATTCCAAATCAGTCAGTGGCTGGCTTTCGAGTATTAGCAGCTGATTGTACTTTCTGTAGGAAGAAGCATTTGATGCAATCATGTCACAAGGCGTCGGGAGCATGCTTAAGATGTGGACAGTAAGGCCATCAGATTAAAGACTGTCCGCTACCTCCAAGGATAGAGGGAAAGAAGCATACTGTTGTAGTTAAGGCTTTCACAGTGACTGTTCAGGATTCGGAGGCATCCTCGCATATTGTGGAAGGTACCATTTCTATTTGTAGAGCTCCTACTTCTATATTATTTGATTTAGGATCTACACAATCATTTATTTTTTCGCAATTTGCATGTTATGTTGTATCTACTCCGCGTGTTTTGGATTGTGTATTAGCTGTGTCAACTCCCACTAGATCTTCTGTAGTTATTGATGTTGTATATCTCGAATGTGTGGTAGAGGTAAATTGAAAATGTTTGCTTGTAGATTTGGTATTGTTTAATATGAGTGATTTTGATATAATTCTAGGGATGGATTGGCTAGCTAAATATCATGCCAGTATTGATTGTTTTCTAAAAAGGATTTATTTTGATATTCTTGGGATGGAACCCTTTTTCTTTCAAGGCATTAGGAAGAATGATGTTGTAATATTCCGGATCTCATTTGGATTATTTTAATATTAATTGTAATTTTTGAGTATTTCGGACGTGGTGAAAATAAATTAAAATATTATAAAATTTTCGGGAATGATCGGAGGTGAGGAGTGGGGCTTGGAGTGTGCACATAATGTTGTCCGGAGGTCGAGTTGGATTTAAAAATAAAAGAAAGTTATATATATATATATAATAAAAGTAATAATAATAATAATAATAATAATAATAATAATAATAATAATAATAATAAAGAAAAAGAAAAGAATAAAAGAAAAAGAAAATGGGGAAAAGAAGAGAAAGTGTCGGGGAGAGAGAAAGTGAGGGGGAAAAGGGGGTTTAGGGTTTTTGCCGTGAGAAGAAGAAGAAGGAGAAGGGAGGAAGCGGCGGCGGTGATCAGAAATCGGCGGCGAAGGTGGTCAGCGGTGGCACGGTGCGGCGGCGGTGGTGTGGGCTGAGGCGATTGTGGGTGCGCGGAGAGATCGACGGCGAGAAGTTACGCAAGGAGAGATGTACGAGGAGGTCGATGATGGCCACGTGAGGCGTGTGGTGGTGGAGAGAGGAATAACGTTGGCGTGTGCTCCGCAACCGGGAGAAATCGAACGCGCGGAGATGTCGGATGAGCGATGGCGGGCTGGAAGGCCGTGACAGTGGTTCGTGGCGGCAAAGGACCGGGGTGGTACTTAAGATGCAGAGGCGCGGAGGAGAGAGAGGAAGTGGCGTGCAAGGAGAGAGAGAGGACGGGGAGGCGGAGAGAGAAAGGCTCGATTAGAGTGCTTGGGACATCCTTTCTTCAAAAGAGAGTATGATGTTAAGGCAAGTATCCCAGCCCTATTCCTCGATTTAAGGATACATTTTGAGAGATTTTACTAACATGCATGTATTTTTAAATAGTCAATTTATCAATTGTATACATGCATGTATATTTTATCGGTTGTGCGGTGGTTTTGCTTGGTATTTGTGATTTGGAGGGATTTTGGACACCCGGACGGTACATATATGTATGTTTGTGTATCCGTATATTGTGGAACCATGAAGGCCTTGCCTAACCATGCATGTCTGGGGGTGGGATCAAGGGACCATGGTGGTCCGAGACCCTAAGGGTCGATTTGTGATCCGAGGCATTGGTTATTTCAGGGCGCCGCTCCCGACGGGAGGCTGTCGTAGGAAGGTTGAGGCTTTCCGCCGGAAGGAAGATATTTTGTAGGTGACATACCCCTTTGTGTATTTAATTGAAAACCATCGTAAGGAATTTTAATATATTCGGACGTCCTAATATATAACTAAAACTTGAGGTTTGGTGGTAAAACATAGTGAGCAAGTTCTAATCTATGGGAGACAGAGTACATGGATGTTTTGCCTAATTTCCGATATATAGCCGTGGTTACGGACGAGGTAACCCTTCCTCAAGTTGGTATCATTGATCTTTGGTTCTCCGATTTCGTGCATGCTTTGTATTTCGCACGTATTTGGGTGTCTTGTGATTTGAGATACGTGGTTTGGCCCATGGATGGGCGATAGGAATGTGTGTACGTGGATGTGATAAATAACGTATTTTGATTTATGTCTTCTCTTGATTTACGCATTTGAGTTTTTGGTACGGTATGTGTCCCACGCGGATGTGGTGAATATCGCGATTATGTAATGTGACCTTGGATCTTATGATATGATATTCACGAGATTTTACCGGATCGTGATTTATATGATGAGTTAATTGAGCGATTTAGTACGAGACATCTCTTCGAAATTTACGGACATTGTGTTTTATTTTACGTGATTGCTTTTTGCGATATTGATTTATATAGTCTGTTTTTATACGATGAAAGGCTCACGTTTTTTGTTTTATTTGACTAGTGGCATGGAT
The DNA here is from genome assembly GCA_033239525.1 of Nepenthes gracilis. Classification (NCBI taxonomy): domain Eukaryota; kingdom Viridiplantae; phylum Streptophyta; class Magnoliopsida; order Caryophyllales; family Nepenthaceae; genus Nepenthes; species Nepenthes gracilis. Next base: position 4,730,617 of record BSYO01000027.1, on the reverse strand, counting down.
CTTCGGGAGCTCGGACGTGATCGGGCTCGGATATTCCTTTTCAGTGGAGATGCTATATTTAGTATATTTACGGTCTCGAGGATATGGTATGGTTATTATTTATGGTCGGATGATGACCTTGATCATTGTATGTAAAATATTAAAGTTATGGATGAGTTGTTGTAGATTGGATACCTCCCTTGCGATCGTGGTTAGCAGGTCGTGTATTATGTTTGTCCGGATTCTTATCCGATGAGATCTTGTGTGGGTTTTATTTATTTTGGGTCCTACTTGTGTATGATTGTCACATCCGGGATGGGTTATTGTTGTTGATGGAAATCTTATTATTGATTTTATTTTTGACTTGCGTATATTGTGTTCCCGGGCCGTGACAGATGTGCCTGTATTAATTTCTGATTTGCATGTTAAGTATTTGATGAAAAGTGGGTGTGAAACTTACCTAGTATATGCTTGTACCACTGGGAGTCATAATATGCCAGCTAAAAATATCCTCGTTATTTGTGATTTTGAGGATGTCTTTCCGGAAGAGTTGCCTGGACTACCTCCACACTGAAAAATTGAGTTTGAAATTGCCATTGTTCATGGTTTTCGTCCGATTTCTAAATTCTCATATCGTATGGCCTCGACGGAATTGAAAGAGCTGAAATTGCAGTTACAGGAGTTATTAAATAGGGACTTTATCAGACCGAGTGTATCTCATTGGGTGGCACCAGTGTTGTTTGTGAGGAAGAAAGATGAGTCTTTACAGTTATGTGTTGATTTTCGTAAGTTAAACAAAATCACGATTAAAAAAAGTACCCATTGTTGCGTATCGATGATTTATTTGATCTGTTGCAAGGATCTTGGGTGTTTTCGAAGATCGATTTGAGGTCTGGTTATTATCAGTTGAGGATTAAGCCAGAAGATATGACTAAGACTGCCTTTAGGACAAGATACGGCCATTATGATTTTCTTGTTATGTCTTTTGGCCTTATGAATACTCCTGCTGCATTCATGGATATGATGAATAGGATATTCAGGCCGTATCTGGATAAATTTATGGTGGTATTTATTGATGACATTTTGATATACTCAAAGAATTATGAGGAGCATGAAACTCATTTGAGGATGGTACTCCAAGTACTCTGCGAGAAAATACTGTATGCTAAGCTGAATAAGTGTGAGTTCTGGTTGAAAAAGGTGATATTTTTGAGGCATATAATTTCTGACGGTAGTATTTCTGTATATCCAAAGAAGGTGAAGGTTGTTACGAATTGGAGTAGGCCTATGTCTGTGACTGAGGTTAGGAATTTTCTTGGCATGGCAGACTACTACAGGTGTTTTGTGGAGAATTTTTCACAGATTGCTATACCCCTGACACAGCTGTCCATAAAGTTATACATGGTCTACCCTTCCTTAGGGTATTAATCTAGAGGATAGTTTCCTATTCCTGGCATGCCTTTGGGAGGCATTCTTATTCATATCACATGAGAAGGGATATCCTGCTCCTTTTCTTGGCCTTAAATTATGCGGAGTGAATATAATCTATCCTCGATCATTCGTCCCATCGGCTAATAAAGTCTACTAGTTTGGTCCTCCTAATGATTGAAAATGAAATTTCTAGAATTTATAAGTTAGATCCCGGCTTCGATTTCTCATACTTGTTTTATTGATTTATGTCTTCTCTGTTTTCATGCACTTTTCTACCCTTAAATATTTTCCTGATTTTGTATGTTTGTATGTCTATTTTGTATGATGGGATTTACTGCATGTTTTCTATACCTTTATGTTCTTAAATATTTTCATGTTGTTTGCCTGCACTTATATTGTGCATGAAAATATTATGTTTTGAATGTTTTGGTATCTTGATGGATTTTAACTCACTATTTTACTATTTTTTTTCTAGATGAGACATTTGAGTTAGTGCCAAATGAGAAGGAATAGTTAAAGTCTTGCTTGAATATTTTTGAAGACTTGAAGATATTTTGGAGACCTTGGAAGGAAATAGTTTGAATATAAATACTGAATTTTGCATATGGATTATATATATATGGATCTTGGATACGAAATGTATAAGATACATGTGATGAAACAGAGGTTTATGCTTCCGCAAGTGTATAGTTCAGTTTCCGTAATATATTTTTCTGAATTTTGTACAGGTCCTAGACGGTATCTCTTATTTAGAACTGTTGGTATAATGGATAGGAATTATTGAATGTAAGCTGTAGAGAATTATACAGCGTCTGTGGATCCTATGTCGATAATGAAAATATATGTTGAAGGATATTATGATATTATTCTGTATAATTGTAGGTTTTAAGCAAGCTTTGTATTTCAGTTTAGCCAAATTTTAGGAGAGACTCTATCCATTTTTTCTTAAAACTTTAGGTTGTTATTTGAGATTTTAGTTTTTATTTCTATAATGACGGAATTATCTGAGGACGAAAAGAAAAAAATCCGTTCCGTCACACTCCCCATCCTTTCATTCAGCTCAGATAGCTCTGACTTGGGGGCATCATTCTCCCTTCGATCCTTCTGAGCTTGAGCGGCAGCAGTGCTCCATTGGCTTAGGAGCTCCCTTAGCCGGAGGATTTTATCCTCCCATTCATCGATCATCTTTGCCCGTTGACGCAGGCCCTTCGTCACTGCGCCAACTATCCTCTAGTCCTGCAATTCCAAAAAAGCAAAAAAGAGAAGAGAAGTCAAGCAATGCCGACGTAATCAAAAGAAAAGAGGAAGTTTCCATCGAAAGGATATCGTGAGAAACTTGTGCAACTTCTTTCTCGCTGGCTCTGGGCTCTGACTTGGGAGGTCCTTTGATGGCTCAGCTAGACGGCCAAGTGTAGTACCTCCCTCAACAAGGACCTCCACTGAAGCGGCCTCCAGTGAAGAGACTGATATCACCGGCACCCACCAACTCTACCGGCAGTGCTGGTGTTAATCCTGCATGCTCTCTGGAAATCGGCCCTGCTGGTTGCTTAGTGGTTGGCTCCGCCAACTCTTCGGCTACGGTCCCACTAGCTTAACCTCCACCAGCACAACTAGCGCCGCAAAAGCACCCGATGGCGATGGCTTGACAACAGGATCTCCAGCAGCGGACTCTGTAATGCCCAAATTTGAAAGATTAATGGGAGTCTTCACCCGTGATCGCTCACCAACACCTCAATCAGTGGCGGTGGAGGACGAGGAGGAAGGCAAAGCGGGTGCAACCCACTTCCTTTTGGGGTGACCAAGAGGGTCCCCGACAACAAGAGCCTCAACTTTCCTCTTGGGCTATGATGGCACAAACGATGGAGCTTTTGACTTCTGGACTGGAAAAGGTGGACTCCAACAAGCCCGCCTAACCTCCTCGCGGACACCAGGTGATCCCTCTTGAACTCATGGGGATGCTTTTACGCCATCTTCAATAGAAGCTCAATAACCTCCACCTCTTCTCTTGAGGTCCTCCCGGAGAAGATCTTAGGAACGTCACCCCAATCATTAGACAAGAGCCAATCGTTAGAGACCCTTACATAGAAGAAACGGTCCTTTCAGTTTTTCACGGACTCGTAGATAACGTTATTGATGCGCAACTCCCTGGGAGAAAGTGAGATCCAGTCTCAATTCTGAGTAAACCGGAATATGACCCTCATAGCCTCCATAGTCAACATCCGTGGATGATGACGAAAAAAAATATAGAGCGAACACAGGTAACGCATAGCATTCTTACGAAGCCTTGTGATGGGGCACCAAAGGTCCGAAAAAGCGGAGCAACTCCTCAGGAATAGGAAGACAATGCTCACTACGCAAGTAAGTCTCGTATACAGTAAAGGTTTCCCTCGGTGGAGAGCTAGCTCTATCGTCCTTCCCAGGAACAACAAACACAATAGAACTCGGGATGTTGTACTGAACATAAAGGGCTTTGATATCGTTGGTGCCAAGAACAAAGCGAATCGCATCTATAGTGGGCGCCATGGGAGCAAGCAAGCAAGAGGCAATAGAGAAGGATTAGAAGTGGTTCGAAAGAAGAAGCGGGAAGAAGACTTTAACTGCCGCTTCATTTTTATAAAGATTTCTACCGCCAAAACAAAGCAGCGCCTCGAATAGGCACGGTAATTATAACGGACACTTGTCAAATCTAGAGACAACATGATCAAGTCATATCTCCCGTCACATTTATTGTTGGGATTACAGCCACCCTCTATGGTAACACGTGGCAACAAACAATGGGTTGCATAGAAAAGCACGAGACCTTGAGCGGCTCCGTAACTCATCGAGTGCCCAGCCGGCGACAGAATAAAATAATACGTCCAAGCCACTCCTTTTATTTTTCGGATTCAAGCTGGTCAACGGATCCGGTCAATCGTTATTCCGTCTCCACTTCCTCTTTGTGTTCAAGTGATATGGTCAACGAAACCAGTCAATTGTCATTTCGGCTCCATCCTGCTCTATGGATTCAAGCATAATAGTCAACAGATCCGATTAACCTTCATTCCGTCTCCACTTCCTCTCCATATTCAAGTTTTATCGTCAATGGGAGCGGTCAATTGCCATTCTGGCTCCATCCCACTCTTTGGATTCAGGCATTATGGTCAACAAATCCGGTCAACCTTCATTCCGTCTCCACTTCCTCTATGCATTCAAGCTATTTGGTCAACGGAGCTGGTCAATTGTCATTCCGGCTCCTTCCTACTCTCCGGATTCAAGCGTTATAGTCAACGAAACCGGTCAACAGACATTTTTGCTCCAGTTCTTCTCCAAATTTGTACGAAGCCGATCAACCAACATTCCAACTTCGCCTCACTCTCTGGACCACAAGGGTTTGGTCAACCCCGCCGGTCAACGATCTCCCTTCTTTCTTCTACCTGGCCACCTTGACTCCGAAACTGCAGCCTTCCATATACCAAACCGCCTGGCCAGGACCCACAACTCCTCGGCCATTCTAGAGCACAAAATAATAATAATGGCAACAATAGAAACAACAAAATATGAACGACGACGAGAGAAAGGAAGCAACGGGAAAATTGTTCGCATAAATAACTGCAAGTTTTCTCATTAACTTTCCTCTTACAAGTTATACAATCTTCAAAGGCAATTGTACACCAAAACAGCAGTGATGGGGAAAGAGAAAGAGGGTAATACATAAGCAGCCCATCCTTAAGGCCCTTCTCCAAGCTCTCAAACGAAGTAATGAGATTCAAACGTGGGTTCAAATCTTGTCGGCAACCACCCGCGCAAAAAGGGGTGATTAAAGCGGCCTCCTACATAAAAAGGAGCAACCAAAGCAACCCAAGCATCATTACTCGAAACAATAACGCTAGAGAACACGAACGGCCTAAGGTCTGAGCCGACAATTGGAGCGGCAAGCTCCCTAGTGATGTCAAGCTCATGTACCATCTTACCAAGTATTGAGGTGGACAATGCTGAGAAGCGTCAAAACTCTCGATTTATAGTACATGGGGAAGTAGGCGGAACACTAAACGCCAAATGAACACCAAATTGGCGAATCTGTAGAGAATTGAAAAACAAAAGGGTCACGCCGAGAATAGTGAAAAAAATTCCGGTTAAACTTGACAAGAGAACACGCCAGTTGCATCCCATCAGGAACATGTTAGAGATCAAAAATTTAGGCCATCAGCATGGGGAGTTAGTGATAGGGACGGCTGAAGCGGGCAGGGCCAAAGAGACAAGCGACCCAGAAAGTATCGTGGTCCACTTGTCCAAAGGACGGTCAACGTTCCAATTGACCGGAGAAGGATCTCAAGCAACCGAATGCAGCCCCAAACAAACGCAGCCCAAACCAAAATCAACCCATAAGCCCTTTTCTGCATGCAACGTTAATCAGCCCTAATTGGCGGCGATGCTGAGGATCCTTCCAAATGGAAATCTCCTCTGTAACGGAAACCTACCAAATCGAAATACATTACAAAAGGAAAGTCCTCAGATTGGTGCATGACTCATAACGGCAATTTCAACATTCGCGGTGCGTGATATCATTGTGGAGGAAAAAATCCTCTTTCCCAACCGTTGCAAGCCCTAAATGGCGCCCGCATCCACACAAAGAATGGAAAGGATCTTATCAGAGGATGGGCATCCCGCCTCACTATCTAACGAAGGTAGCGAAAACCCACAACTATAAAAAGCCCTGGGAACGCATTCCATAGACACGCTCTCTAGCATATTCAAACTCGCACAAGCTTTCCATCTCTTAGGCACTCTATCGCTATTTTTCTCTCTCCCTTGCTGGTTCCCAGCGAAATCAGTAATTAAAAAAAGACGCTCTCCACGAGCGCACAACAACCTAAGCCACTCACGATGAGTGTACCTCCGATTCAAACTTGCATACCCCATTTCCTGCATTCATTCCAACACTCTATTTTTTACCTTTTTATTGTCATGGGGCAAATTACTTACTTGAGTATCAGATGTTAAATTGGGGAGCGACTTTCGCCGTTTTTCTCTAATTTCTTGTCATCTATTATGGTGTGTATGATCCAAGGCGTATAGGACGTAGGCCGAACTAGGCATCAACACGATTCAAGGAGAAGTTGAATCCGAATTCGTCCAAAATTTAAATTCAGAATGCATCAATTTGATCGAAAATTATTTGATATTCTCAATATTTAAAGAAAATTATAAAAAAAAGATAAATATATATTTGATTATTTTTTATCTGACCAACGGAACCCCCTCCGACACGGGACGGGTGTGCGTGTTTACGAAGTTTCACTTTTCACGATCATACTGAAAAGTCAATGGTAAAATAATGGATGGCGAAGGCGAAGGCGAAGGCGAAGGCGAAGAAAACATATAGAACAGAGGCGCAAACAGATGACCAGAATTGAGTAGAATTTCAGGGCTGAAGTTGCAGATATAGCTTGAAACCGTTTCCCATTGTTGCATCTGGTACTCTCTCTCTCTCTCTCTCTCTGTTCTCTTCTTTTTCTCGTTCTTCCTCTATCTATGGGTGATTTTCTTATGTCTCGATTTTAGGGTTGAATAATTTAAGCTGAATTTTGGGAATTTTCTTACCTAACACATTTTTGGCTCATATAACTGCAGGTGAAATGTTCATATGAATTGTAATTGATCTTAAATTAATGGAAAATATCTTTTTTTTTTTTTTTTTTGTGATTTTGCTCCTTTTTTTTTTTTTTTTAAGTATCGCCTATTTTTCTCCAAAATACACACGTATTTAATATTTTCATTCTTTGATGTATTTTGACATTATATGGAGACTACTATAATGGGTTCAACTTGGCTTGAATTTTTTTTTCCCCCTACTATAACTTGGTATTAAATTAAAGTTTAAGAACAAATCAGAAAGAATAAAAGTGGAAAATAAAATTGAGATGAAACAGAATTTTGGAGAATTTTTTTTTTAATATTTAATCCTTGAAGAAGTTGCTGGATGTAGAAATTGAGCTTCGGTCGGTTCATTTGTGGGGAGCACTAGTTTTTTGTTTTGGGATAGAAATGCCCTGATATACCTTAATTTGATTGTTTTTTAAGAGGATTATAGTCACCATATCTTTTCAACAGTTTCAAAGGAGGATGGAGATAAATGCTAGGTGGATTCATGCTTTTGCCTCATGACATTCAGTCTCACATTGCATATTCCAGAATTTAAAAGGCAGAAAGGCTCATCTCGTGATAACTATTCAAGGCTGAGTTTCCTAAGGAGCCAAAAGGATAAGTTGCCTGGTGCTATGAGCTCAGGTTGCTGTAAGCGGATTCTAAGGCCTTCAATTGATACTCTCTTGATTTTAGTATGTGTTAGATCTCGAGTTTAGTTAACATGACGCCTTTTCCCTAGATGGGAAAAGCCAATTGGATAAGGGTTTTTCACTCAAATCCTATTTATGATTTCTTGTAATTTCTTTCTATCTTGCTGCTGTTTGTGTCATCCGTTTTTATTGGATTTGTCATGACACTAGAACATTTTCATGTACCCTCTTCAAAACCATCCATCTGATATATTTGCTAATATAAAGACAATGCATTATTCTTGGTCTATTCTAAGGCCATGAATTCATACACTCCTGATCTCGAGTCCATTTGACTGGAGGCCTTTTCCCGAGATGGGAAAAGCTTATCGGATAATTGTTTCCCACTCAAATCCTGTATATGATTCTCTTATTTTTTTCACTATCTTGTTGCTGTTTGTCTATGTTTTCTAGGATTCTTGAGTTTGTCATGACACTAGAACTTCATTATTTGTCTTCATTGAAACCGTCCATCTGGTATCATTGCTAGTATAATAACAGTGCATTATTCTTAGTCCATTCTAAGGCTGTGAATTTATACACTCTGGATCTAGGCATCTCTTAGATCTCGAGTCCAGTTGACATGAGGCCTTTTCCTGAGATTGGAATAGCCGATTGGATAAGGGTTTCCCACACAAATCCTGTGTATGGTTTCTCTTATTTTCTATTTATCTTGTTGCTGTTTGTGTCCTGAGTTTTTTAATATTTTTGGGTTTTTTATGTCACTAGAATGTCTTTGTTTAGCCTCAATGAAACCATCCATCTGATGTAGTTGCTAGTGTAATGACTGTGCATTATTCTTTAGTCTATTCTAAGGCTGTGGATTCGTACACCTTAAATTTAAGTATCTCGTAGACCTTGAGTCTAGTTGACTTGAGGCCTTTTCCCAAGATGGGAAAAACTGATTGGATAAGGGTTTTCCACTCAAATCCTGCAAACAATTTCTCTTATTTTCTCTCTATCTTGCTGCTGTTTGTGTCCTATGCTTTTGAGGATTCTTTGGTTTGTCTTGACACTAGAACATCTCTATTTATCCTCATTGAAACCATTCATCTGATATAATTTCTAATATAAAGACAGTGCATTATTCTTAGTCTATTCTAAGGCTGTGAGTTTGTACACTCTGGATCCAAGTATCTTTTAGATCTCGAGTCCTGCTGACATGAGGCCTTTTCCTGAGATGGGAAAAGCTTATTGGATAACTGCTTCCCACTTAAATCCTATATGCGATATCTCTGATTTTCCCTCCATGTAGTTTCTGTTTGTCCTATGTTTTTGAGGATTCTTGGGATTTTATTTTTTTATGTGTGTGTGTGTGACACGAGAACGTCTTTATTTATCCTCATCAAAATCATCCATCTAATATAATTGCAAGGATAATGACATGGCATTATTCTTAGCCCTCCTTCCAGTGTTTTGAACAAGAAGATGGAGATGTCACATCTATGTTTTGCTGAGGTGACTTTGCTGTAATTTTGGGTTATTTAGAGTTCTATGAATGTCAGATGCTGGGTGATATTACAAAATTCAAGTCTAGCTGTGTAAAAGCTTTGTTTATTACATTTTGAACATTGTCGAACTGTGGCTTTTTTTTTTTTTTTTTGGTTGTTTAGAAACGTTTGTATTCATCTGTCTCTGATCTAAAGATAGGTTTCTTCTGTTACTATTGAGAAATCCTTGAATTACTCTAGTTCTGCTGATCCAAAAAGGCAATGCTGGATAAGATGATTTCAGTGAAAAACATGGGTTTTTTTGGTGTGTTTGGGGAAGAGTGGGTTCCCATCTTCATGTTCAATGGAGATTGATGCTTCACATTTTGATCTACACCAAAAGAGAAAAGAATATAGTAGTATACACAAATTTACATGTAAAAGTATTATACTCGTTGACATATTTGTGCAGCATGCATACACTGCAAATTGCGGTGCAAGATTGACCTAAGACCTCTCTAAATGCTAAGCTGGTTTACGGTGATGGTTCAGGTGAACTGAAATAAGAGTTGCTAGCTCCTGAGTTTCCTTAGAATCTAATGGGCGAAAGATCTTGCAGTCAGGAAAGTCAGTGCCTGTCGTCTATAAAGCTTGTTCCACAAATATTATGTTCGAATTTGGTGGAATCAGGACAAGATCTTTTGGAAAGTGATATGTCCATTAAGAAGTTAGTTGAGGATCTAGAGAGCACTTCAATGGAAACTCAGAGAGAAGCTGCAGCCAAACTCCGGCAGCTTGCAAGGCACAATGTTGGAAACCGAGTTATAATTGCCAACCACCGTGCCATAAGCTTGTTGGTTAATCTGCTCCAATCAACAGATTTTGAGACCCAGGAAAATGCCGTGACAACTCTTCTTAACCTATCACTCGATGGTGACAATAAAGCTGCTATTGTAAACGCAGGTGCAATTGAACCTTTAATCCATGTTCTTTGGACAGGAAACCCAGAAGCGAGGGAGAATTCAGCTGCCACACTGACTAGCCTCTCATCAATCGGTGAAAACCGAGTCAACATAGTGAAATCAGGAGCTATTTGCCCTTTGGTTGAACTGTTAGAAAACGGGTCTCCGAGGGGGAAGAAAGATGCTGCCACTGCTTTGTATAATTTGTCTTTGTCTCGTGAAAACCGCGCAATGATTGTAGAAGCCAATGCTGTATGTCATCTTATTGAGTTAATGGATCCAGCTACTGGTCTCCCTGACAAGGCTGTTGCTGCTGTTTTGGCTAATCTTGCCTCAATTCCTGAGGGGCGGACTGCCATTGTCAACGCGGGTGGTATACCTGTTCTAGTTGAAGTTGTTGAGTTAGGTTCTGCGAAAGAGAAGGAGTTTGCTGCTGCTGCTCTCTTGCACATTTGCATAAACAGTAGATTCTGCGGTATGGTGGTTCGAGAGGGTGCCGTGCCACCATTAGTGGTTTTGTCGCAGTTAGGAACCCAAAGGGCCAAAGAGAAGGTACAATATTAAATCGTTATTAGACAGTATCAGTATTTGATATATCAGATAATACGTATTGGTAATGAATATGTCAGGAAAAAATTCTAAAAACCGGAAGTTGATAGAGCTTTATACCGATATATATTGGCCAATATCTACATAAGAGTTATGATCAGTTTTATGACTCTGTTTTCGCTATTCAATTTTGTGTATTATATTCTAATAATAAAAACAACTTTAGTGACTTTTGATCAACTCGCTCAAGAATTACCGGTCTGCCTTTTCCTGTCTTTCTTCCGTACATAACTTGCATTTCCTCATAAGTGTTTCATTTAATATACATTTTGTATTTGAAATATCTTAAACGTCATTATCTCATTTTATATTTTTTGATGCAATTTATAAACATTTATGAATATAATCACTTCTTATCTTATCTTGTACCGTGGCTCCTTTCATCATTATTTATCCATTACAAGGGAAAAAAACCTACTGAATTGTTCGTTTCTCATAAATTTCTGCAGGCTCAGCAACTTCTTAACTTCTTCAAACAGCAACGGCGTGCTAATGCTGATGCTGGGAGCGAATGACTTTGCAAACGAAGCTTTCAAATTTTCATCAACATTGGTAAATACTACATAATATTTGTAAGTTACAGGTTTCTGATAATGCTTGTGGAAATGTTGCTGCTGAGAAATGTTCATTTGTTGAATTGGGAACTCCATCATTTAAATCCTGCAGAATTTGAGTGAGATATCCATTGTTGAGGTATAAATAGTGATGCATATAGATTGTACATAGATTTTCAGTTGACAAAACAGCACAACTTCCTTTTGAGCAATAATATTCATACTGTAAGTTTATCATAATTTTATTGAAAATGATAGTGTGACACCTATTATTAGGAAAACCTTGACATCACAAGCCGCTTGTTCTCTCTTGATTAAAGTCATGAGGAACAATAATTACATACACAATTAAGCACACATTAGTTAAGGAAAAAATCACAAAACTTATGTCCAAAATTCTCCATTATTTTTGAGATACGACTACACAAATAGGCCCCCAAAAGCCAAATGAACTTGCTATAGGTGGAAATTTTGGTTACCATCAACCCCACACACCTTCATTTTATAACATAATGTGTATGTAAATCTAAGCTATGAATAATATAAAGTTATCTTAACAAAAGCAATCAATAATATGTTTTTCTTAAGATTCAGAATAACATGCCTAAGATTGATAAAAAATAAAGCATAAATCAAATATTGAACAGATAGCTAAAGTTTTCCTATTTTTTCTATCAGGTTTATGTATCTTTTTCGGCATCCATTGTATTTAATATGTCTCTCATTTTCATCGATTATTGGATGTATGTAAGATGTTTGATCTTTTTAAATTAAAAAAAAAAATTAAAGATAGTGTTGGGCCCCAATATGAAGGCCCATAAAAGCACGGCCCAATTAAAGAAGCCCAGAGACATTCTCACGAGGAGATCGGATGGCCTAAGCGAGAAGCCAAAGGGGAAGAGCCCAAGAGGTTTCATCTTTGCCCGGCGGCCGGGAAGAATCTCGGACCTTTTAGAGATGATCCCACAAGAGCCGTTTCTCCTCTCCACAAGACCGCGAGCTTACAATGGGACTCATAAACTTGACGAGAACCGCCGTTCTGGCGGGAATGCAGTTAACTCTGTTTCGCGGTTTCAAGAAAGCCTGCAACTGCCGCGCCGCCGTATCAACAGGCACGCAAAGTGAATCAGCGGATATCAGTCGACACCCGACACACTCGGAAGGTGCCGGCGTGCGCCGTCCGCATGCCACTCTCCACACGGTTGCCGTATTAATGGAAGCCAAGTGGACCCGGCTCCTCAACCGAGCGGATGGACGCCACGTGTCTCCTCCCCCAGCAGTTTGGTTTTCCACTATAAATACATGAAGACCCCATTCCGGGGAGAGCTTTTCCGAGACTCACGACTCGAGCCTACGACTCGAGCCCTAAAGCTTCAATCGAGGCGCTCTCCCTCTCACGCTCAAGCTTCTCAAAGAAGTGTAAAAGGCTCCCAGTGAGCATAGCTTCCTAGGAGAGAAACACAAAAGCGTGAGATAGGGAAGGGATTAACCTCACAATGCTATGCTGTAAAATCTTCAACCCGTATAGTGAAGCTCTTTCTGGGCCCCGAGCCTCTCGTGGTTTTCCTCCCCATTCAAGAGGAGGTTTTCACGTAAAATATCAAGTCTCAATCCTCATCTCGTGTCCAACATATCATTCACTTGTGTTGCACAGCTCCACGGAGCCGAGCGTGCCCTGCATCTCTCGGCCATAGCGATCCGTGGGCCAGAAACGCAACATTGGCGCCTCGTGGGAAAAGGAAGAACAAAAACTAAGCGGCTCCCCTAACAACAAGCAACGCCCCCAAGGATGATCGGCCGAGACAAAGCGGCACACGTCCACCGGAGAGAAGACCACCACGACGAGTGTCTCCCATCGGGCGCGAGAACAAGCGCGGCCGGCACCGGCGTGCGCAAGGCAGCGCGAAGGTGGACGACCTCACGAGGCCGTCGCGGCCCTCCAACAGAAGGCGGCGAACACTCACAGGAGCCCACGCTCCGAAGCCCGCGCCATACGGCGCTCGGAAGGCCGACGATCGGCGCGGGCTCCCGGTGAGTTGAGGATTACCTCGGCAAAAGAAGTCTATGAGTCCGGCCCCATCAAGGAGGGGGCTCAAAAGGCTCTGGAAGACTGTCTTTGGACCCAAAGCCGGTGAAGCAACTCAGCCGGCTGCACTAGAAGACCCCTTGCCCCCGAGGGCAGGGGAAGGAAGAAGAAGGGCGAGCGCCCACCAGAAGACCCCACGACCGTCCGGGCACGATATACCAGAGCGGATGGTCCTTGGGGAAGAAAAACACTTAGACCCATTGGCCTTCACTGACTCCTTCACCAACATCCTGAGGCAGATCAGGGACGAAAGGTTCCTAAGATGTGAGGCGTTGGCCGGAGGAGGTGACCGATGGGAATCTTTGCCATTACCATGGCGGCCGCGGCACAACACGAGGGACTAAAAAAGCTCCGGGCGGAACTCGGCGGTGGCTCACGGAAAGAGATCTCGACCACTTCTGCCGAAGACCGGGCGCGGCCCGAGCGGCGCAGAAAGGCTTGATCACGCCGCTCGAGGGGCGAGGCCATGATAGGCGCGAACTAAAAAAAAAAAGGGGGAGAAAAAGGACAAAAGGCCTTGGAGGCCCTCAATGTAAGAAAAATGTGCATTAATAAAACGTGCATTTGATGCCCTTACAAACGAAGTGTTTCCATACTCTCTCATTGATCGCTTCTGCGAAGACCGGGCCGGCCGGGCAGCGGGGAAGCTGGCCCGGCCAACTCACGGCATTCAACAAACAAAAAAAGACTTCGTGTGGCCGAGCGGTCAGGCCGGGCCCTTGAGGTCAAACTCGAAACTCAGCGACTAAGCGATCCTAGAGCCAAGACAACAAGAATAAACCCGGAAGGCTAAAGTTAAAAATCACAGAAAAAGGCTACACGCCCAAGTCAAAAGGGCAAAGGGTCGAAGATTGACCTTTGAAGGAGTCGCGACTTGGAACAAAAAGTTGGCATTTGAGCAACGCGCCGCATGAAAAACACACGTACAAATAAAACACAAAAAGAACGTCTGAAGCTTTTAGCGAAAGGACAAAGTTTTATTCACAAAAAAGTGATTTTCTGTACAAGTATCACAAAACAAAAAACAAGATGAAGAAAAAAGAGGCGGCATGTCAAGGGAATGCTGCTCGGTCTCTTCCTCTCTGAGCCTCATGAGCTCCCGAGGATCCCGTCTGCTCCGCTGGAACTACCCCCTCAGGCGTAAGAGGTTCACTATCAGGCCCTGCCTGAGGAGGGCCAGGGAAAGGTCTACCATCGACGCCGTATAAGTCCTCCATGCTCAAGGCACCAGCATTCCTGGGATCGAGGACGGCCACAGGGAACCGCGGACGGATCAATCGCGCCACTCGGCACATGCGGACACCGCCCCGAACTTGCCGTCGGCCCGGAAGACCGTCTCGGCCAATGCTGCGGGCGTCCTCGGCCTCTCCTCTGGCGAAGGATTCGCTCACGAAAGAGGCTCTGTCTAAGCCGCGAGATCTTTGTGATAGCCTCGAAGCAATCTTCTCCTTTGCTCCGACTAGCTCCGCTTCCGCCCTCGTGTAGCTTCACGGCGGCCCTTGAGGACCTCACTTCCCGAGGGAGGGTGACGATCACTCCCACCCAATCCATTAAGCCGGGCTATCAAGCTGCGGAGGCTGCCAGGAAAGCTCGTCAAGGCATGAACAATGAAAAGCAAGGGAAGAAAGGCGGCGAGGCTACCTTAGAAGCAAGAGGAGTCGTCCCCTACGCCCACGCTCGCGTGTGATTCGGACTCTGCCGGCTCGCTCCCGAGCCCGTGGCGCCACCTCGGACACGGACACTGTCGGCTACAAGGGGGCCGCTGGAAGGCCTGCCTCGGGTCGGCGCCTCTAAGGACCTCGGGCGACCGCTCGCCTCAGCAGCCGGCGGGGCGCTTAGAAGGATCGGAAAGGCGCAAACTTCGTCGTCAACTTTCAAATCCCACGACCTCCACCATCTCTCGGATCATTTTAGTGACACTCCCCTCTCGAGAATCCCTCTCGGCACTCCCGCCTCCTATGTCCTCGGGAGGGTGATCAATCGCCCGAGGCGTCACCGGAGGCAAAGCCCAGGGGAGGCAAAGGAGCCAAGTCATCTTTGGGGGGTGGATGTCCGAAGACCTCATTTGTGTGAGGAAGAGTCTCGCGGGTGCAATAGGGAGATCGGCGGTGGAAGTGAAGGCGAGACCGCTGGATCCCAGGGCCGGAAGAGCGACTTGATCCTCGCCCTCTTGATCGAGAGGATATCGTCATCATCATCATCACAAAGTCAGGGCCCCGGGAAGTTCTCTATTCCGCTAAGCGGCTCTTGAGGCCCGGTAGAGAGATTGCGGTGGAAGTGAAGGCGAGACCCCGGGCTTCGAGGACCCGAGCGGCCGGTCCCCGGCCTCGTAGCGGAGCAGCGCCACGTCATCATCGCTCATGCCCTCGATGTCAAAGTCCTCATCATCACTCGAAGGCTCTCGCGGCCGAGTCCCAATCCTCGGAGGAAGCGGGCGGAGCCTCGTCCGTGGTTCCCACACAGCTTCCCTGAATTGCTCAGGCAATGAGATATGTGCGCGTGTTCAAATGGAAGGTCCACCCAGTTGGCGATGCAGTCAGGTGTCGCCTTCACTTCCTTAGCTCCTCCTTGAGGGTCGGAATAGTCTTGGTGGCCACCTTCCCCATGTAGTGGGAATGGCCCAGTGCTCGTAAACGCAAGGAAGAAGAACTTGTCCTTCCCCCCTCGTGGAATCGGGTTGCCTCCACGTAGCGAAGAAAATTTCGGGCGA
This sequence comes from Nepenthes gracilis, assembly GCA_033239525.1. Lineage (NCBI taxonomy): Eukaryota > Viridiplantae > Streptophyta > Magnoliopsida > Caryophyllales > Nepenthaceae > Nepenthes > Nepenthes gracilis. Next base: position 4,714,542 of record BSYO01000027.1, on the reverse strand, counting down.
GTCACGATCCGGTCGAGGTTCTGCGTAAGCGGACGACACCTTGGCCGTGTAGAGGAGTCAAGAGCCTCTCATGACATCGGAAGAAGACACGAGGACACCGGATATCCATTGTTGAGGTATAAATATTGATGCATATAGATTGTACATAGATTTTCAGTTGACAAAACAGCACAACTTCCTTTTGAGCAATAATATTCATACTGTAAGTTTATCATAATTTTATTGAAAATGATAATGTGACACCTATTATTAGGAAAACCTTGACATCACAAGCCGCTCGTTCTCTCTTGATTAAAGTCATGAGGAACAATACTACATACACAATTAAGCACACATTAGTTAAGGAAAAAATCACAAAACTTATGTCCAAAATTCTCCATTATTTTTGAGATACGACTACACAAGCCAAATGAACTTGCTATGGGTGGAAATTTTGGTTACCATCAACCCCACACACCTTCATTTTATAACATAATGTGTATGTAAATCTAAGCTATGAATAATATAAAGTTATCTTAACAAAAGCAATGAATAATATGTTTTTCTTAAGATTCAGAATAACATGCCTAAGATTGATAAAAAATAAAGCATAAATCGAACATTGAACAGATAGCTAAAGTTTTCCTATCTTTTCTATCATGTTTATGTATTTTTTTTCAGCATCCCTTGTATTTAATGTCTCTTATTTTTATCGTTCATTGGATGTAAGTAAGATGTATGATCCTTTTAAATTAAAAAATAAAATAAAATAGTTATTTGTTTTATTTTTTATCAATATTAATATTATTTGAATGTTAAATTTAATATTAAAAAAAACTTTTTAAACAATAATATTCTATAGATGATATTTTAAATATAAATTTCTTTCGATTATTTTTTTCTAAATCAATAAGTACCTAAATATACATTATTTTATTTTTATATTATAGACAGATAATTTTTAATATTTTAAAATTAATATCTAGATATCCCGATAAAGTCTATTTATATATATCTAAACTTGTGATTATTTTAAAATAGACATGTTCGGTTCAACTTGTGATCCAATTTGTTTATTTATTATTAAGCCGCGCCTAGACTTGATTAATTCAAACATAAATGAGAAAATCAAACCGAGCTAAGCTTGTTTATTAGGTTAAGTTTTATTAAATGAGTCCACTAACAAGTTTGATATAAGTCTACGCGTTAGCCCTCAAACAATTATATGACCAGTCGATAACTGAATATATTTACGAGCCTGTAAACGAGTTTGTTTATGTGTTCATGAGTCTAGATGAATTGAACTCAATCAAATTTTGTTTGTTTCAAATTGCATGAATTTGATCTTTGAAAAACGATCTACATAAATTATAATAATTAAATTATTATATATCTAAGTTAATACTATATATAACAGATATAAAAAATTTGGGTCTTTCTAAATTATGTGAATATCAAAAGTTTCATACATGGGACTGTCTTTTAAAAAATGAATCTATTTATTTGAAAGTGATATAGGATAAAAATTGAAGCATAATTTTATGGCATTATTTTAGTCTTATATTTTTATATTATGAGGATAGATCTTAGCCGTTAAACAGATAAATGGGTATAATTTATAAGATGATTATAATAAAGTCGGTAATTAAGCTCTTTAATCAAAGGCAGTCACTCCTCAATCATGCTTTGAAACTCATCTCGAAGATCATGTGCGTAGAAAAAGATCAGGTGTCAGTTCACGCCAAACGACAAACTAACCACAAAAGGCTTAAAGATTAAGTTCTCGAGACAGTGTAATAAACAACTGTGTTTAACAACATCACCTATTTCATATTATTTTAGGCCCTTTTTTACATATATATTTTTCATAGATGTTTTCTAGATATTTAGAATTAGATCATTTTAATAGTGTATGAATGATATGATCCTCGTATGTCTAATTATTTTATGAATCTGTTAGTATTGATAAATGGATATGATAATACGTCAACATTTTTAATAATATGGGTGGGTGTATTTAATGATGTATATGATATCTGATTTATCTATTTATATTAGCATATTCACGCAATATTGAATAGATAATGGATGTCACATTAGGCTATGATATCCCATGGGTGGAAAATGATATTTTTTAAATATTTATCTTGGTTTTAATACCATTATATAGTTTTGGCAATAGCTTTTGAACATAGAAATTAACATATCTAAATGGCTAAACTATTTTGAAATGTTTAAGGGTGATTTTATGGTCTAACGCAATATCCAAAGTGAATATCCCTTTTGAGTTTTGAGGGTGAATTAAGCTCAGATTTTATCCGGGTCATACACTCAAAATGTGTGATAAAATTTTAAGGGTTTTAAGAATTGAATTTGATGAATAAGACTATAATATAATGTCAAAAAAATCATCAAATTAGAAGATTCAAGCTCAAATTTGATGATCAATATCCTGAGAGAATGTATACTTTGAGCTTAAAGAGTAAATTAAGCTCATATTTAATCCATATCATACACTATAACTTATTATAAAATTATAAGAGTTTTAAGTGTTGAATTTTGGGTCATTTTTTTATAGGATTAACTTTCAAGAAACGGATCATTTGGAGATTGGTTTAATTCTAGAGTAAAAACTAGCAAACGTGAAGGACTAAAGCAATGTGGGAGGCGGTACCTAATAATTATATGAACAGCGTTCATGCATAGTAAATGATCATCAATATTTGATGGGCACCTAAAATGATACATGTCGCAGATAGTAGAATGAGCATGACTCATGTGAATGGTTGGTACATGTACAAATATTTAATATAGATATGTTTGAATGGTACAAGAATACTGACACTATTATAAAAGATCATGCGTAATTTTAGGACATCTGATATCATTTCAACATAAAGAGTACCGTATGAAGAGATAGAAGAAAGAAAGATAAAAAGAAATGTTCAGCATTCATTAAAGCCTAATTCAAGTTTCATTATTCATCAAATTTAAATACGTTATTTTAATCTTATTTTTGGGACATATTACCATATAATTGATTATTTTTTTGATATATTCTTTTCTAGTTGATTATTAATAGTGTTAAAATTATATTTAATTGGTCATTCACAATAAATGTTATTAAAGATCTCAAATATTTATAATTGGATACTTTTATAGTAAATTTTTTCAGAATTTATCAAATAATTTTTCTTTTTTTTAATTAAGAACGATTTTTCACACTAAATACTACCATACAACTTGTATATGTTTATTTACATAATTTTATTCTTTATATTATCGCGATATTTGATGGCTAATAATTGACGGGAGATTCACAGGTTTTTTGAAAAATATTTGAGGAAAATTTTATACTCTAACCCTATGTTTGGTTGGTGGAATAATGTGGGAATAATATAAGAATAGAATTTCTATTCCTAGAGAATATATATTATTCCGTTTGGTTACAAATTTAACTGAAAATAAATATTTTTAAAAAATATTTATTTTCATAAATGTGGGAATAGCTATTCTCATTATTATTATTATTATTATTATTATTAATTTTATATTTTGTCATTATTATTATTAGGTTTTTTATAATAATAATAATAATTATTATTATTATTATTTAATTATTATTATTATATTTTATTATTATTATTAAATTTTATAATAAATTATTATTATTTTGTTTATAATAATAATTATTATTTATTATTATTATTATGTTTATTATTATTATATTTTATAATTATTTTTATTATTTTATTATTATTATTATTACTATTTTCATTTTATTCCTCATACTATTTTATAAAATAAACAAAAAAATATTAAATTTTTATTATTAATTTTACAATAATAAAATATGAAAATAACGATTATTTATATTACTGTCGTATTTATTTTTTTGGAATATTCTATTCTCACCTTATTCCAATTTCAACAAAACATATCGTAAATAAAAAAAATACAAATTAATTTACGTCTTAGCTAAATGATAAGGATCATTAATCTAAGATCAAAACCTTTGGCAGAAGTAAATCTTGATTTATTCGAATAACGCTAAAGTTGTGGATCTTCATATGCTTTTCCATGAACTAATTATAAAAATAATATCCCCGCCGCATTTTCTTGAGCCAAACCTCCCAGGAACCGATATATAATATTGAGGTCCGTTTTTATCTTTTTCAGCTTTTTGAGTGGCATGAATAATTACTTTCAGGCAAAAAAAAAAACTATTAAAAAATAAAAAAATTATTTACTTGTCTTAATGGAAAATTGAATCAACCCAGGAACCATATTATACGATTAATATATATAAGTATTATAAATAAATAGGCTTAAAATATAATTTTATGCCAGTAATATATTTTTTAATTTAAATATATATCAAGTTAAAAAAATTATTTTATTATATTATATTTCTTATGTAATTGACTTTTTTATATAAAAATTATTCATTTAAAATATTTTAGGTGTAACTTTATATCTCAATATTATATCTTTAATATTTTATGTCTTAAAATATTTTTATATAAATATAATTTTTTAATTAAAATCATTCAAGTAAAAAAAATTCAAAATCTGCCCAATTTTAACTATAGATCATTATACATATCTAACAGTCAAAATTTTTCATTTCAGTTTGATCCGAACATGATTAGATATAATTTTGATCAGATCTATCTCTGGCGTCTCATTTCTTTCGTATCTATACTGCACCATATGCCCACATTCAAGCCGTAGGTGAATTCATCATCTTTTTTGCCATTCACATGTAGGTTATCATTATCTTTATTTAATACTTCATGGGATGAAGATGCCTTCTGAACTTAAAATTTCTTTTTCTTAGACTCATAAGCTATAAGTTTGTTTAATATACTGGTTACTTAAAATACTTTATAAAAATATATTTTATAATTTAAAAATAAAATTATCTATACCTAACTCTATTAAATTTTATAATTTAAAGAGCATAGTGAATTAGTATGCCGGCTACTATAAAAGAAGCACTACATGCATGGATGCCTTAGAAGTGATCTTAGTCATACAAAAAGCACTTTTGACACGATAATTTTGTTTTAAGAAATTGCTCCAATGGCTAGCCTCACTGTTTGATGTTTCCAAGAATAAAAGTAAAATTATTTAAACATTTGTAATTTATTTAGAGGGAAGTAAGTGTTTGGATCAATTTAATTATTTAAAAATTGAATTAAATAGACACATCTACTCAGAAGTGATATGAACAGATACAATTATTATAGTTGAAGATATTGGTTTGAATTTGTTAATGCAAAAATAGACAGACAAAGACAAAGACGTTAATGCAAAAAATCTTCCCCCCCCCCCCTAATTTCTCATGCACGGCGTATTTTCTCGAGCTAATCTCCATTATTTATACCTAAACTCGTCTGTTGTTTCTATTATCCTCAGTGAAAATCAAAACCCAGAAATGAAAACCTCAGATAAATCATGCAGAAAGCCATTTTGCTTCTTCTGCATCATGAATGAGCCAAACCCATCTCTCAGAAGACCTCTTCTTGCTGAATTCTTCATGAAAATGCCTCGGAGATCAGACGAAGAGCATGTTTTAGTGCTGTCTAGTCTATGGAAGATCGCCATGACTCAGCCAGATGACCCAGAATTCCCATCTGTCGGCATCTTTGAATGTATGGCTAATCTCATTCTTAAAGCCATCAAAAACAAATCATGGCTACTTAGACACCAGAACATCTACATTCCATACTATGCTGCCCACATAATTGGCTCTTATACTTTGAAAAACCCAGAATTTGCAGAAAAAGCGGTCAATTCGGGTGTTATTCCGCCATTAATGGAACTTCTGAGAGGAAAAATCAGCTGGGTCGAGCAGCGTGTAGCCATCCGGGCACTCCGCCACCTCGCCACCCATGAAGCCGCCTTCCAACACCTCTCTGTGCATGAAAAGGAGATAGTTGAACTAACCATTAACACAGCTTCTACTTGCATCAGCATCATAAACAACAATTTCATAAAGAGGAAAAACAAAGAGAGGCTGAAATATCAATCCGACTTGCTAACTAGAGGAGTTGGAGGATTAGAATTTGAGAACAGAAAAGCAGAGGAATGGACTATTCAAATCCAATCGTCTTCTCTCTCTCTCCTCGAACGCTTTGCCCAGAAAGAGAAATGCCTCAATCTGATCTGCAAGCAGAGTTTTTTGAGAATTTTAAGTGAAATATTAGCTAAAAAGAGTTCGACAGCAGGATTTAGACTAATAAGAACTCTGTGCAACTCTAAATTCGGAAGATTCGGAGTAGCAAATTCAAAAGAAGCCATAATTAGGCTCTGCAATACCATTAGATCATCAGATCATTGCCGGCAGATCGCGATCGAGTCGCTGGTGCTAATTCTCAAAGACCCAGAAGCAAGATGCATGGTTCTTGATATTGCAGCTTTATATCTCAGAGATTTGGTTGAAGATCAGAAGGTTGGTGAAGCAATTACACAGATTCTACTGCAAGATTACAGCAAAATCAAATATGGGCAGATGAAATTGAAGTGCGAAAAAGCTCAGAGGGCATTGGAAGAGGTATGGGATATCAAGGTAGATAGAAGGAAGAGAGAGAAGTTGATGTCTAGAGAAGAAGTCAGAGAGAGAAAGGCGATGGCAAGTGAGATGAAGAGGGAAGGAAATCAGCTGTTCTTGAGAAGGGAGGTTGAAGCTGCGGCGATGAGTTATTCAAAGGGGCTGGAGCTGTGTCCATTGAAGAATAGGAAAGAGAGAATTGTGCTTTATAGTAACAGAGCTCAGTGCTATTTGCTGCTGAAGGAAACAGAGGCCACCATTAGAGATGCAACGAGAGCTTTATGCCTATCGAGTGAGGGCCACCCACATGGTAAAAGCCTGTGGAGGAGAGCGCAGGCGTACGATCTGAGAGGAATGGCGAGAGAAAGCTTGATGGATTGCTTGTTGTTCACTGATGGATATAGAAAGGAGGATAGGAAGATGATCCCAAGCTACGCTGCACGTTTGATTAGCAAACAGTTGAATGCCACGTCTCTTTTTGCCGGTGATCAGAATCAGAGAGTAAACAAAACATGAGGAAGATGAATCTGTTGATGGTCGTCATGAACAAGAAATTTGATCAAGGCAAGTTGTTTTGTCCTTGATTTTTCCCCTTCTGGACTGAAATCTTTTCTTAATATTGTTAAAAATTTTTAGTTAGGCTTATTAAATTTATTTACCTGCCTTTGATTACTTATCCCCCTAAAATTAGCCAATTATTTATTATTTTATAAAAATAATATACTTATTTTAAATTACTATGTTAAAAAATAGTAAAATTATTGACTCCATTAAAATTAAATTATTAAATTCACCATTAATCTTACAAAATAGATCTTACAATAATCTCATTAGTTATTTTCCATTCATCAAAATAATAGAAAAAACAAGTTCTAAATTATACTTGTTGCTTTGAACTAATTCATATACTTGATTTTAGCAAAAAGATGAAATGAATTGAACGTAGATTTTTATTAAAATGAATAAATAAAACATTATACTGGGGTTTCAATAGTGAAAAAAAAAATGTAAAGTTCTATAGATGAAAGGTAAAAGTATTCCAAAAATACTTTATAAATCAATTTATATCAAAGTCATTAAATTAAAAAAATCAACTTCGAATGTAATTTACGATATATTGTCCAATTAATCGGTTAATAAGATTAATAACTTTTTGTGTATTATTCATATTTTTACGTGTAACTAACAGAAACAGAATCGATGATTAATCAATTAATCTTTTAAATAATTCAAAACACGAAAAATTTCATATACCATATCACTCGAGTAATATGTAGTCTAATCTTATGTCCAAATGTGGCGACTTAATCTGTGGCTATTAAATTTGCTTATTGTATCTTTCAACCAGTGAATATTACTGTTTTCTAGCATAAGCTTGATAGCTATGTCCGCTTGCATACTTTGTGTGCTTTTATTTTGTGGCTGGCTATTAAGAGACAGCTTAGCACGGTGGATATATTATATTTTCTTTCACGTTACTCACAGTGCATTTTATGTAAGGCTATTGATGAAATTTTGTCTCTTAACACCGATATGTGATGCATTAATCTATCACGGTCAATCATCGACTATCGATATCCCTGGCCTTATTATCCGTTATCGAGTGGTGACATCTCTGATCACTATTGTCGTTTATCGATAAGCATACTTTGACTGCTATGTTGACACTTTAATCATCGGTGCCTATATCAGTTGTCGACACCATTGATCCTCATCAATGGTCACCAGTTCGACGATGCCTCGGCCTGCTCCATCGTTCGTCGGACAGCCCAATATGACCCCATTTCGCCTACTAGCCATCAACGCCCTCAATCACCCACCGTTGATCACTGACCAACGGCATTCCTAACCCTGCTAAAATAAAATATTCAACATATTAAAAGCCCATCGATGACGACAAGTGTAAATATTTTTATTAACTATGGAATACCACCACCAGGTGGGAAATAATGTCACAATCAATAACTACAAAACATCAAATCTATGGTTGACTAATTCTATGTAATACATTATATTTTTTTTCTTGTACACACCAAACGTTGAAAAATATATTAATAAAAAGTTATTTTTTTTTAAAAAAAAAGATATATTTTCAAAAAAATATTTTCTATAAATATTCATGAAATCAATCAAGCAAACAGGGCATAACACAAAGTCTTTATTTAACTTTAAGGTTTGATTTAGTGGGTCCGGCGTCATACCTAATAATCACCAAAACGTCGTCTCCAATAATTCATAATTGTTTATACTCGTGAGGTAGGCAGCTTGGCATTTTCTTTCCTGCTGGAGACTTTATCTAATTCCACTTATGATATATTAATAAATTATTTAATTAAACTTTAAAGATACTAATAAACAACACAACAAGAAGTGCGTTCAAAATGTGGGTGTCACTATGAAGGATGATGGTGTTCATCCTTTAAAATTTTTAACAAATTTAATCCTTTTTATTATAAAGGATATCGAATATGTCTGACGATTAATGATTAATATTACGTAAATAAATGATAAAAATTTTATCAAGTAATGTCCTTTAAAACTTTTAACGAATTTGACCCTTTTATTGTAAATAATCTCGAATTTGTCTGACAATTAAATGTGAATATTATGTATATAGATGATAAAAATTTTATCGAGTAATTTGGACTAGATATGAAAATGTTTACTATTTATTTATTTATTTAATTTTAGCTCTCCTCAGGAAGACCTAAAGTGAAAGAGTGATTTTTTTATATATAATTTTTGAAAAGTTTAAAATGTTGATATTTGTTAAATATTTAATAAAATTGTTGAATAAATCTCAATTGCTTGTATCTCCTTTGAGAAATACAATCCCTAGAGACTAATAATAATCGCATGTTTAGCTTGTAGAAATAAAAACTCTATCCGTGCCTTCTTACTAATGAAATAATAATTCTATCATTTAATTATTCCATTAAAAAGAATAAATTTTTTTAAAAAAATAAATATTCCTCCAATCATGAACTAAAAAATATCATATCTTTATTAATTTTTTTTTATTCATTTAGTTAAGGAATACATATTTCTAAAATAATTACTTTCCATCCATTATTTTTCCTTTTAAAATAATTTCATACAATTAAAGACTTCCCATTTACACTTTAAAATCTTACCACTTCTTTACTTCAAAATCTAGCCACCCATTTACTTTAAAATAGCACGGCACATTCTAAATCACAATCTCCCAATATCCATTACTTAGCCGCGCTCATCTGCCCTTCAAAATTTCACTGCCTCTTCACCTCAAAATCATCCCTTCACTCTAAAATATCGTCGCTCCAAATACTGATTACCTAAGTAGCCTGCTCATCTACCAATTAAAATCTCATCACCAAACTCTAAACATCCATTATATATAACCGCTGATCATTTGCCATTCATTTTGAATACCTTGCCGCCCTAAGTGTCGCTAAACTCATCAAAAGATTTCATCTCAATTTCTTGTTAGACTTCCCATAAAAAGAGTACTTCAAATTCAGCTAAGCATGCTATTAAATGTTTTTATGTGATTATATTTTATTTATTGATTCACATGATCACATTTATATAAAAATATACAGATAAATAATCGTTACATCATCCGACAATGTCCAATAAATGCCCTCAAAATATTTGTCTACTTCATTTATCTTTTCTTACCCACAAGGTTGAATTACAAACTCAACATTCAATTCTCTATCACTATCACCAATAAGTGAATAGAGGGCAATCCTAAATCACAATTATTTACCTGTCAGATAGTTGTGTTTGCATTCATTTACTTGTTTTATGCCTCTTTCTCATCCATTGCATTTCTTATAATGGCATCGAAGACAATTTAGGCAAGTCATTGATCCACAAGAAGCCAAAAGAACTACTCAAATATCATAGTTTCAATCCGTTTAAGAAGTACTAATGATGGAGGACAGCTGCTCTTGCATGGGACAAGAACAAGCTGATATGGTCCAAATTTTATCGCCCAAATACCGTAGGGCATGTCCATTTCTTTGGGAGCCGGATGCTAGCCAAGTTAGCCTCCGAACGTAGTCAAGGGTGGGAGTTAATCTCGAGACAAAATTACAAGCAAATAATCAGTATTCAGTATATCGAATACAAGTAAGTTGCTAGTTGAATATATAAATATACAAGTGAGCAATCAAATAGCAGGCAACAATCGAGTATGAGAAAGAGTGAAGGGAGAGAAAAAGACGGCATGGAAACAAAACATGGAAGTGCAGATACAACCAGTCTGAATCAAAGGCAAGTATTTATCCACAAGCAAACATGTATAAACAGCAATCTGGTACTACATGCTTCTGGATGTACTTTTAACATGACCAAATCACTGAAAAATAAAGGAGAGAAGAGAAAGAAAATAGCAAGAAAATGAGACGAGAAAAAAATACAGATAAAGAAAAAAAAAGAAGAAAAAAGAAAGAGTACTGAAATTATATAATAATAATAATGAACACAACTTAACGCACAACTTACAACTGCTTACACAGCTCTGGCCAGAGTTTATTCGCCGATGAAGAAATTTTTGAAGGCAGCTGATTATATGAGATTGCCACCACAACCCGGTATTCCATGATGTGTCAAAGCAGCAAATCTGGAGTAAATGTGAGATAACATTAAAATGATAAACAAAATGAGATGATTTCATTAGCTATCATTCTTCCATCAGCTGTAAAATGATCACATCCCGTTGCTTGTGTATAGTTTAGAGATCCATATTCCGATATTTATGAATGACATTAGTAAACAGTTACGAGCATGCAGACGGTTGCAGATGAGCTTAGCTGAGCCCGAGACGAGTCAAACCTGAGCATATTCAGCTTTGCTTGGGTTTTTTTTTTTTTTTTTGGCATTATAAAAAGCTTGATTCGAGCCTTATTTTGTTAGCTCGAGCTTGGTGTGAAAAAGGTTGACAGGTTTGAGCTTGACTCAGGGTTTAATTCATTTAATACATCAACGAGCTGAGCTAAGCTTGTTTGTCATATCAAATTCATAAATGAACCAAACTTGAGCCTTTAAATGAGTCTATTAACAAATACTTAACTGAGTTGATACATGAGCCTATAAACAATCTATTCACAACTACATAAATAATTCTAATTGAGTTGTCCATAAGCGAATCAAACTCAGTCAAAGTCAAGCTTAAATTGTTAGACTTTTGAGTTTCAAAATCAGGCTCGGGTGACACTCGTTCTTCCAGATAAACATGACCGAATAAGATTTTATTAAGCTAAGCCTCCGAGTTGTACACAAATGACTTCGACTCAATTGAAGCCCTAAGTGGGTACACAAACCCAAAGAGACAGACAAAAACTGCATAACAAGGAAAGGCACAGCATTCTAAATCATCTTATTGCCCTCAAGACATAAGCAAAAACCCTCTCTATACTACATCCCAACTATTATATGAAAAATTATCCTCTACCCATATTATTTTTCCAACAAATTTTCTCAAGATACATTAGGGAAAAAAAAATAAAACATATTCTTCTCATTCATAAGTAGATTTTTTGAGACCTTAAGAGACTGTTTGGTTCTAAAAAAACTAGGAGAGAAAAAAATAAAAATGAAGCATTTTTTATGTTTGATTTATATGGAAAATTATAAGAAAAAAATAAAATGTATAATGCAAAAAAATCATAATTGTTGGGTTCAATACTAAAGCCCAAGAAGATTCAGAGCCCAGCCCAACGACACGTGACGCCTACGTGGCAGCCCACCATCAGCAGCCAACGAGCCCCTTCTACAGCTCATTAATGCGGCTGCTGGGAAACGGCAAAATAGCGGGAGAAACCACCAATGGAGAAACAATACCCCTTGGATGTGGGCTGCCCCTCAAAGGGAGACTGCATCCCGGGCGTCCTCCCGGCAAAATGACAACCCGACATGCCGACAATCGGCGACGCGTGGCAGAACCCTAGCAACAGGAGTTCTCGCGCCTAAAAGCCCCTCATCAGGGGACCTATAAAATCCCTCTTCTTCAACAAAGAGGAGAAAGGATCGGATCTGAGATAATCGACTCAATGTCGCAAGCCTTAGGCTTACCAGCTATCCTCTGGATCCAAACTCCTGAGCTTACTCAGGCGACAAGAAATTTGCCACCCGCAGCGGTGCACCTAGGGAGCCAGGCCTCCCACCACCCATTCATTACTCTCCCACGTAAACAAACATGCACCATTCACGCATTTACAGTATACTTTCGCGCACCACTTAGTGTGCGCCCTATTTTCGTTCATTGCAGGAATTTGCTGACTTGAGTGTCGGAGTGGCTTTGGTAGGAGAAATCCCGTCGGACCTCTGACCTCTGACCTCTTGTTCGTTGATTGTATTGTATAGGCTTCAAGTTAAAGACGCCGACTCTTCGAACGCCTTTAACCTAGGAAACCGAAGGCTCTCTAAGTCCAGCCGCGCCAATATTCGGGACCACGGACGGGAAGAATCTCCTTCTCACCTTCATTTCAAAGCATCAAGAATGGTGAAGCTTGTGCCCCCAGGGCATCCGACTGCGACCCCGATGGAGGAAAAGGTTAAGGTCCATTTGTGGGACAAGGGCTACATGATGAGAGACCCGCACAATCCCTTGGATGGGGCTGACCATCCCAAGGTCCTCTTTGCCATGGACCTGGCAGCCCGGAGAAGATCCACTACCCCGGGGCCCAAGCAACCTTCAAGATTCAATCTGTGGTCAAAGCCATCCGAAGGATGATTGAGGGAGAGCTCGAGCAGCGTAACCCCGTAAGCAGGGATGACCCAATGGATCATCTGTGTGGAAAGCCGCCACCACCCATTTGACCCACGGAACTCGCGACATTATCAACGCGAGGCATCCATGATGAGGAAAAGGTTGCTTTCTGGATCTCCTACACAATGAGAGACCCGCACAATCCTCCGCCGACCTTCTAAGGTCACTCGTTCCAGCCACTACTCCCGATCCAAATTCCATTCACTTTTTGATGAGCAAGCGAGGCCATAATGTGCTAGTGCTTTCCTGTCATCCTCAGAAGGGACGCACTGCTCTGGTTCCACGGCCTCCCGCCAAATTCCATTCACTTATTCGATGAGCTAGCAGACAGCTTCTTGAATCAGTTCGCCTCAGCCGGAGAAAAGATGGCAACCGTGGCACCTGGTCCGCCTCCGTCAAAGGTCGGACGAAAGTCTGAAGTGATTCCTCAACCGCTTTATCGCCGAGGCACGCCGGATTTCCCAACTTCCCGACAAGCTGAAGCTCAACGCCTTCGTTGCTACGTTGGCAACAAGGATTTTTTCAAGCACCTGTCGCACTAGCGCCCTCAGTCCTTTCGGGAGGTTGAATCCATCGCACGAGCCTACATCACAACAGAGGAGGCGAACGAGGCGAAGCACCCTGAATGCAGACCGCCCCCAAGAAGCTCCCCGCCTACCAACAGACAGAAGAGGAACGACGACGATAACCGCTTCCCGGAGCGCCGCAAACAGCCGCGCCCTTCACTGGGATCTAGGAAAGATCATGGACAGACGTCCCTGACTCCCCTGAATGATACTCGCGTGAACATCCTGATGCAGATCCAGGATGAAAAGTTCTTTAAATGGCCAAAAGCGCCAAAGGGCCCGAGCGGCAGTGACCAAACAAAATACTGCTAGTATAACCGCTGCCTCGAACATTCTACAGAGAACTATAGGACCTTGCAGCAGGAGATAGAAGACCTAATCCGCCGCGGACACCTTAAACGGTTCGTGAAATGTTCGGGGCAAGCCCTCGCAACCTTGGAGGGCGAGGCCAGCGAGCCTCCCCAGAGCCGTACGGCCGTGATGTGATCAACATGATCTCTACCGTGGCCGTCAGGGGCACCAGGCAGGAGCAAGAGCCGAACTCCAGCAGCAAGAGAGCGAAGATAGGGGATAGGAGTGATGTTATTAGCTTTAGTAGCGACGATATGACTCATATAACTTTCCCCCATGTTGATCCCTGCTTGAGGTCTGGGATCTTGTCCTCCGCGCAATACTACAACAAGCGGGTGAAAGCTTGCCCGCTTGAGGTCGGAGATCTGGTCCTCCAGAGCGTAGAGGCGGCGAGACAAGCCGCGAGCAAGAACAAACTCTTCCCTTGGTGGGAAGGCCCGTTCCTCGTCTTCGCAATTCTCCGAAGCGGAGCGTACAAGCTACGTGCCAAAAACGGTAAACTGGTCCCCCGGACCTAGAATGCCACCAACCTAAGGAAATACTACCAGTGACGCAGCGCTGGCTCAGGTAAGGCACGCACACGCATCCTGAAGAGTGCTTGTACATGCATTAAGTTTTTGCTTAATAAAATTAATTATTCCTGTTAGCCTGCATCTCCATTCGTATGAAGTATTAGCATGCATAGCATTTCAAAAATAATACGACCTAGATCTGCCTCTAAGTTGGGAGAACCATTGTCCGTCCGTAAAATAAGGCCTTGGCACTGTGCCAAGTGGCCCATGAGCGGCCACCTCAAAACCTCGACCTTCCGTTGAGTGGCCCAAAGCGGTCCAGAAACCTTGGGCCCGCGCCAAGTGGCCCATCAGCGGTCTAGTTCTAGCTTTGACCATGCGTTGAGTGGTCCGAAAGAGGACACATCCGAACTTTAACTCCATGTCGGAAGGGTTGCAGTGACCTGCTACCTTGGCTTCGAGCCAAACGACCCAGACGATCAAGACATTAGGCCTAGGGGCTTTTGAAACTTCTCAACTTGCGGCCACTAAAACCTTAGGGGGCAAAAATTGCAGACGTGCGGCGACCTTCTCACGAAGAATAGAGCACCCTCAGTCTACGATGGTCGAGGGCTAGGACCTTGTACACGGTAGCGATAACGCCTTGAGCAGCGGCGGGCGAAGCACCTAACGCGGATACCGCACAATGAAAGGCCTAGACCCGGAGCTCAACTTCTGCGGCCTGAAAACCTGGCTGGCCCTCAGTGTGGCTCCACGAGACTTGCGACGACGTCCACTTTACTGGATCGAGCTTCCCATTAAACACCCGAGATACGATGACATCCTCTGACAAATGACGAGTACAGCGTGAGATGCACCGGATTGGAGCCTTGGCGACAATAGCTTCGCAAGCTTAGCTGTTGAACGTGAGACACGACCTCACGGATCGCATTGGGAGACTGTATACCAAAGAGAAAGGAGTTGCTCTTCATTCACTTGTTCAAAGAGCTAAAAAAAAAGAAAAAAAAAGAAAAAAAGGGGAGAGGAAAAGTGAGAAGAGGAAAGAAAAGCAATATATACAAACAAAACTACTGTGGAGGGTCAGACGGACCGACCTTCTCAAGGAAATTTCTTAGGCGAGACCTGTCCCGGACCCCAACGCGTTGCCAGGGTGGAAGACTCCTTCCGGGACGTCAGGAATTGTAAGAAAAGCAATCCTACGACACAAGTGAATACCGTCCCAAGACCGGGTCTCCATCACGAGATCCGCCTTCGACAGAGTGAGCCGACCCCTCAGATTCCTGGACAAGCGTGAATTGTCATCTTCGAGAACGGTGAGCTGCCTCTTCCAACCATTCCACCTCCAGTTGCAGCGGCGGCCTTTGACGCACGTTGCCCATTCTCCTCCTTCAAGCGCCTAACTTCCTATTGTGCCCGTTCATTGTCCTCTTGAAGGGAAGCGACCTTGGCACTCGTGCGCTAGATAACGAGCAGCCTCCGGTGAAGGATCTCATGCAGAAGAGCAACTAGCTCATCAAGAGGGTTGGCACCCTCAGGAATCTGAGTGGAAAATGAAGAAATCTGAAAAATGCCCAAATATCATGATTGTGAAAGAACGATCAGTCGGAGCAAATGTAACCTAAGCGGGAGCGGTGTTTGGAGGACGTGCTAAATCTCCTAACGCAGATGCACCCAGGGGCTCCTTGTGTTCAACCACGACTCCCATGGGACTCGGAGGGTCTGGAAGTGCGGAAGGCAAAGGAACGCTTCGGGGCTCCGGCTCTAAAGCCGACTCTCCCACGGCCGTCTCAGCGCCCGACGGGCCGGCCTCCGATACGACTTCTGCCTTCGACGCCACGGGGACGTCCTCCAGGATTCCCCCCTCCAAAATGGGCTCCGCAAAGATCATAGCCGGCTTCTAAGATCCTTCTAACTCCGGCACTGGCACCGGCGCTGGCACACATTCTTCCTCTGGGTCACCGGGGACTGAGAGGCCGACTGTTGTGCCTGGAGTCACCTCCATGACCAGGTCGACGAAAGAGTGCGCAGGAGACTCCTCACTAGAATGAAACCTCATTTTAAGGACGCCGTAATCAGCTAACGCCATGGCTGGAATCGGAACGGGTTCATCGGACTCTTCCTGAGGCCCGACGCTTGACGTCGCCTCCAGGACTAGAGCCCAAACCCACACAGCAGAACCAGCAGCCAACCTCTGCGACCTCCGGGTGGAAGTACCTCCGGCCTCCCTCAACCTCTTTAAGGGAGCCTCAATTTCCTCCTCATCCGAAGACGATTCCAGTAGCGAACAACTCTCCTCGTCCCCTCCGGGTGGTGGGGGAATGGAGACTTCCCCAAGATCCTTCTCGGCAGAACTGGCGACGCGCCAGCCTGACAAAGGCCCCCACTTAGTGGCCTCAAATGTGATGGATGTCAAAAGGTAGCCCTGGATGGAGAACTTCGCCATCTGGGATTCAATGGTGACGACTAACTCCGCCGCTTCCTCGGCATCATCCGTCGACACTTTCTCGTGGAAGAACTCTGAAATTGGGTCCCACTCATGTGGAAGCTCAGAGTCAGGGGACTGCAAGAAGAAGAATCGGCTCTTCCAGTTCTTTACCGAGTCATGATTGGTCCCTCGAAAGTGGAATCCGGTCTTCGGCAACATGGAGATCCAGTCTTCCGACTCCGAGAAGCGAAAGATCAACCTAGCCGCCTTGGCGTCGAAAGAGCCACCATGAAGGCGAGCGAAGATATACAGTGAGACAAGATAACGAAGGGCGTTAAGGTGAAGCCTTGCCACGGGAACGCCCAAAAGTGCATACAGAGTGCATGGCATGGGATAACATAGCCCCCCTCTCAGATGGTGCTCGTAAACAGTGATGAAACTATCTGGTGGAGCGTTGGCTCTATCCGTGGAGCCAGGAGCACGGTAACCCCAACCGCTGGGGATCCCATAATCTACCGTCAGAGCGGCGATGGTGCTGGTCATTAAGACAGACCATGTGTTGTCGACCCCATGCCGACTCACCCTAGAAGTTTGCGATGAGGAAGGAGACTCTCTCTTCTTTGCCATTTGTCTCTCACCGTGTTGGACAAAATTGAAAAATTTTCAGTGCAAGGAAACAAGGGAAATTTTCCAGAAGACTGGTTTAAATAGACAACAAAGTGCCAACGAGCGGGAAACCCAAACGACGCCTCCACAAAGTGGCTGGGCCGCATGCCTACCCCGTGGAAGCGTCATGGGTCCCAGAGCAGTCAACAATCATGACCATTCGTCAGACTGCAGATCGATGTCGCTTTAGACGCCTAGCGAAGATCCCCGCTGACACACCTGCATTTAATGCAAGGATTTCAATCACCAGAAAGGACGACAATGGGACTTCCGAAAGAAGCGCATGGGAATGAAAACAAACCATTCAGTCACAGCAAACCACGAAAAATGAAATGGCACAGCTAAGTGTTGAATTTCATTATGATATTCATTAATAACTTGTTACAGCAGCTTACGACAGTGGGATACATTTAACGTCCCTCATGTGCCATAGAGGAACCTGGTGCCGAATACTCCAGGTCCGCGCGTATCCGGGCGCTGGAGTTTCGAGAATCCAAAACGCTGACGTGGAAGTTCGGGTCCTCCAGCGAGACTAGTCTCCAGCTGAGACGGATGCCGTCCTGGAAGTTCCTTTCCAGTGTAGGGCCGACTTCCTCCGACAGGAACCTCGACCTCAGCTCAGTCTCCATCCGCGCAACCTCTATCCCAAACTGTCGCCGTAGCTGCTCAAGCTCTTCTTGAAGAACCAAAATGCGGGCTCGATCCCCCGTGTTAGCATTGGCGAGCCTGGACACCCTCGCCTCCAATTCCACCCATGCTTCCTCAAAGTATGCGGCACGGAACCTCAACTGCTCTATCTCCGCTACCGCACTTGCATCTGGGCTTCGATGTCTTCGACCGCCCTGGCAACTTATCGAAGCGAGAAATTTGCCCTCCCTGGGCCACGCTCCCGCGAGGTGCCGGACCTCTCCACCCTCTCAAAGCCTAGAGGCGCCCTCGGGTATCACGCAGGGCCCATGACAGTAGCCTCTGAGTGACACCCCTCCGATGCAGTGACACCGGGACCCCAAAAGCATGGGCCCCAGTTTCGGACTCTATGGAAGAATATCCCGATTTGGACGACGAAGACGACTCCTCCATCCGGATTGCAGTAAGAGTAGGCGAAAGAAAGAAAGATCGCAAGCAACACAAAGCTTCACACCGCCAAAGAAGTAGCAGAGCACGTTATGTGAGAAGGGGTTTATGCGTTTAAATAGGCCGAGTTCTCCCCAGAAACGGTTGTGCTCTGAAGGCAAGGAGTGCCGAACAAGGCCAACGAGCGCACTCCACGTGGAGAATCCATGAAGCCTCGCACATTTCCAAGGAAAATTATCATGATGCAATGCCCCTCAATCTCCTGCGCACTTGATGCGCCAGATAGACAGATGGATGTGACGGCCGTCAGTGGCGTTCCAACCTCCGCAGCCCTAGACGTCGGAGGCCGCCCGTGAACCGCGTCGTCCCAACAACGGTCGGTATATAGGCTCAAGGGGCGGAACAGGCAAAACTAACCGCTAGAGTCCGAAGATCCTCGAGCGCGCGAAATAGGGTGCGACACGTCAGAGGAAAGCAATCAGTAAGAGAAAGCATGCGCTACAAGATGGAAGAATAAAGACAAATGGACTACTTTTATTAATCAAGGCTTTCCTTACAAAGTATAAGATTTGCAGCAACAAATGTATAAGAAAGAGGAAGAAGATATGGCACGGGGCCCAAGCCCGACGACAACTGCCCCGGATGCCGGATGCCTGAGCAAGCTTGGGGAATGTGATCCACATGAGATCACCACAGCCTCGCCGCTGGTTACCCAACAAGCCACCAGGGGCAGTCGCGTGTTGGCCTGCCCACGGTGGAGACGGTCCCAAGTGTGATTCATCGAGGCAGAACCAGCACTCAGCTCAGGAGCCTCCGGGAGGGACCAAAAAGGGAAAACCCTGCAGTTCCCTCACCGAGGCTCCCCCCTCTGCGTCCTCCATGGCCCATGCACGAACCAAGTGAAGTGGAGACCGCGACTGACGCACTTCATCGGCGGGAAACATCCCCGTGAAAGTTCCGCCGCTATCCCACAGCGCTCTGGACAAGTCGCACCTTGGAGGGGAGGCACGTAACAACAGCAGAGTGGCCGAGCCACCCTCATTAGCATGAGAAATCGGCCGCAGCGCGGGCGCGAAGGCACTTTTCTCCAATAATTCCGGATCTCCAGCTAGTCCATCCAACTCCTTCGCGGATTCCCACCGAAGGTGGAGCAAGCCAAAACCTTCGCATTGTTCCCTCAAAGACAGCCAAAGGATGCACTACACTCACTAAGGAGCTCTCCTATTTATGGGCAAAATAGACACCATTCTCGTGCTCGACGAGGCACGCTTCCAAGCAGACGTCTTTCATGGAATAGGAAAAGCCCTCAAATCAGACGTAATCCCAGGCGTGCCAATTCTCCCAATCTAGGCATTGAATCGCTGCAACGTCAGAAAGGCCTGCACAGATGCCTGGGGAAGGCGCAAGCCCAGAAGACGACAAGTGTTGGAGCATCTTGAGAGAAGCTGGCGGACCGCGAATTGGATCTAAGGGAAATGCCAACCCACGACCACTGGTCAGCCCAGGCATAGGGGGCTAGTGTTGGGTCCAATACTAAAGCCCAAGAAGATCTAGAGCCCAGCCCAACGACACGGGACACCTACGTGGAAGCCCACCATCAGCAGCCAATGAGCGCCTCCTGCAGCTCATTAATGCAGCTGCCAGGAAACGGAAAAAGAGCAAGAGAAACCAACCAATTGAAAAATAGTCAACGCTGCCAGTTGCGATTCAGGCGGCCGCCCATAGGCAACCCGCCAATCCCAGCTCAAAGGAGAGACCAAGCATGGCCGGCAACACCCGGTAGTCTGCCTGCCACCGCAAAACGACAACCGACACAACGGCAATCGTCAACAGCGATCAGCAGCCAATGAACCCTGGCAACAGGAGTTCTCGTGCCCAAAAGCCCCTTATCAGGGGACCTATAAAATCCCTCTTCCTCAACGAAGAAGAGAAAGGATCGGATTCGAGATAATCGACTCGGTGTCGCAAGCCTTAAGCTTACCAGCTATACTCCGGACGCAAACTCTTGAGCTTACTCAGGCAATAGGAAGTCAACCACTCACAGCGGTACACCTAGGGAGCCAGGCCTCCCATCACCCGCTCATTACTCTTCCACATAAACAAACACGTACCATCCACGCATTTACAGCATACTTCCAAGCAGCTCCTAGCGTGCGCCCCATTTTCGTTCATTGCAAAAATTTGCTAACTTAAACGTCGGAGTGGTCTTAATAGGAGAAATCCCGCTGGACCTCTGACCTCTTGTTCGTTGATTGTGTTGTGCAGACCTGAGGTTAACAGAGACGGAGACCAGACCCTTCCACAAACGCTTCAGAATAGCTAAGAATCCGAAGACTCCTTAATCCGTACTACAACCGAGGACCTGGGACACAACAATAATATTAAGGGCTTGAAATATTTTTTTTCTCACTATTTTTCCATGGCAAACCAATTAAAGAAAATATTTTTATTAGAAATTTCTTTTTTTGTCATATGATTTTCCGTCAGCATCCAAATAAAGAAAACAAATGCTCTTTTATTCAGTTTCTTTCGTTTTTATTTTTGTTTTTTTGTTATTGATTTTTCTCCCCTTCAAATTCCACGGGTCATTAATATATCTCTTTTTAAGAGTGAAAACAAACTCCTTAAATGTTTTTCAAACCTTTATCATTACTAAACACCATTTATCAGTTTTCAATATTTACTAAATTTCAGCCCTTCTCGGCACTTCATAGGATATCATGCACAGATGTCAAGGCAAGCAAGAGAGACAAAATAAAAATATGGAGGATATAAAATTAAAAAGATATTTTTTCACTTGTCAAAGCTAACTCACCTCCACGTACATATTGAGACTTCAATCATTGTAAGTGCTCAGAGCAGCAATGACGGATCCCGTCGTTGAAAATGTCGATGCCACATCTGGATTATCTTTCCATGATGATGTCACTTTTAGGGAAGGATACAACCATTTCTTGACCGACTCTGTGAAAGAATTCAGATCAAAATTAAGGATGGCTTCCCAATCTACTTGCAGACCTTGAGGAATGCTCCCGGTAAACTCCATATTAGCTGCAAGACATAGTCCAAGCAAAACCACGAAACCGACCACTGCAGAACCTCTTGACAGGGGCATGAAATTATACCTGTATAAGTAATTTCATATTAATGACCATGGATGAAAATATCAATATTGGTATTAGTATTGATCGCAACCATTTTGGTAACGGATATATCAAACAATAAGTATTGGTATCGAATAATATCGGAAGAAAAAAATCTGAAAATAGTAAGATTACGGAGCTGTATCAACCAATATTTTGAATATTAGCCGTTACATCGCGATATATTACCAATACAGCAATGTATCACAATATTTTCACACTATCAGAAAATATTGGTATCGTGGGATTGATACCGATACATATTGACCGATATTTACACCTATGGAAAGCATCGAATTTGGCGATATACCAGTAGTATGTCATCCTCAAAATCGCCTCCCTCACACTTTCTAGTTCATTGAAGTCAGTAGACCCATATGTTTCACCGCAATAAGCATTGCACAAAGCCTGCAAATTCATGGTTTCAAAATTATGGCAGGTTATGGCAAGAAGGCATCCAAAATCAAGATAATAATATGGTAAACTGAATATGGAAATAGAGAAAATTTTACTATGGTTAATGCTGCAGGATTAAAAAATCATGATTATAATATGCTAACTGCAATACTTAACCAGTGAAAAATGAAGACACAAAATACTTGATTTAATTTAACCAGCATTGTTGAACTGCATGACTTGATCCTAAGTTTTGATATGAGAGTCTAAATTCTAATTTTCTGAACTTTTTCAAGTTCCCTGAAATCCACAACTCATTTGCAGCTCTACAAACAACCTACCACCTCTGTAAAATAGACAACACCCACCACCAAGATGCAGCCCACTATAGTCATCTCTTACGGCATGTCAGCAATGATAACTACCAGCAATGCCATTGCCGCTTTTTGTAACTAAGAGCACAATCACACTATTAGAGACAATTTAAGAGAGAGATTGACTACATGAACACCAAGATTCATACTTGACAAGGTCAAGTTCCTGCCACCTTGAAAGAATTGATGAGGACATCATTAAAGAATTGATTTATTAGTATATTATTAAATTTGCCTCCATATTTTGTCACATGTTGAAATTTTTTTGAAATTTTATAATTTTAATAGTATTTAGGATATCTATGAAAGGTTATATTGCTTTCAGCTATTTATTTATTTTAAGATGTGGTTAATTAAGAAATTATACCTGTTTCCTAATTAACAACCTAAGAGTTGCCGTATATCTGTTAAGGATCATAATTATATTATTTTAGCAGTTATAAATTGATGACATAATGAGTATAGATAATGTTTAATTGTCTCTCTTTCCCCTTGCTTCTTCTTCCCCTCCCCTATTGTCAGTCCCTGCTTCTTCTTCTCTCCCTATTCTCTTTCTTCCTGTTATCCCCTGTACCAATTTTAGTATCATAGCCTAAATCCTAATTTTCTAAATTTGCCTTAGTTCTCTGAAATCCACAACTCATTAACAGATCCACAAACTACCTGATAAACAACCTACCACTTTTATAAGAATGACCACCTACCACCAAAATGCTGCCCACCATTGTAATCTCTTACATCAAATCAACGATGACAACCACCGGCACTGCTATTGCCACTTCTTCCATATTCAAACTAAGCATACAATCACACTATCAAAGACGACTTGAAAGAATCACAAGAAATAGATTGACTACAAGAATATCAAGAAACTTGGCTGGATCGAGCTCCTTCCACTTGAGAGAATTGATGAGGACATCCCCAAAGATTTGATTTATCAGTTTATGTTATCAAATATGCTTCCATATTTTGTCATCTATTGAAAATTTTAAAAATTTTATAATTTCAATAGTCTCTAGAATATCTATAAAATATTATATTTTCTTTCATTTATTTTTTTATTTTAGGTTGTGGATAATTAGGAAAATATATTTATTTTCTAGTTAATATAGAAGTAGAATCATGATTTTATTATTTTAGTAGTTAAGGATGAATGATATAATAAGTATGACTGATGTTTCACTCTTTCCCCTTAATTCTTCTCCACCTTCTCTCTTGTTCATCTCTTGTCCCTCCTCCATTGTCATCCAAACTACTTCTCTTTATCCCCCTTCCCTCTTCCTCTTATTCCCTACATCAAATTTGATATTAAAGCCAAAATTCTTATTATTAAACTTTTCTTAGATCTTCAAAATCTACAACCCATTCGCAGCTCTGCAAACTGCTGGACAAACAGCCTATTACCTTCATAAAACAGATAGCACCTACCACTAAGATGATGGCCATCATTGTCATATCTTACATAGAGTTCATGATGACAACCACCAGCAATGCTACCATTGCTTTTTCTAACTATGTGAAACAATCATATTATCAGAGGCAACTTGAGGGTATCAAAAGAAAGAAATTAACTATAAAAACATCAAAATTCTTGCTCGACTGGGTCAAGATCCTTCCACTTGAGAAAATTGATGAGGACATTCCCAGAGATTCACTTTATTAGATTATATTATCAAATTTGCTTCTGTATTTTGTCATATATGGGAGATTTTTGAAGTTATATAATCTTGACAGCCTCTAAAATACCTATGGAAAGTTATATTTTTTAGTTATTTCCTTATTTCATGTTGTGATTAATTAGAAAACTATATTTATTTCCTAGCTGATCTAGGAGTAGTTGTGAATCTATATAAGGATCATGATTTTATTACTTTAGTAGCAACGGATGATTGATATAATGAGTATGATGGTGTCTAATTTTCCCTCTTTCCCTTATTTCTTCCCCTACCTCTTGTTCGTCTCTTATCCCTTTCCTATTATTGCCCTTGCTTCTTCTCATTTCCCCCTTTCCACTTCCTTTCTTTAATTCCTTGTAGCAAATTTGGTATTAGAGTCTAAATCCCAATTTTCTAAACTTTTCTTAGTTCTTTAAAATCCACAACTCATTTGCAGCTCCACAAATTGCCAAACAAACAACCTACCACCTATGTATAACAGACAACACCCACCACCAAGATAATGCCCACCATTGTCATCTCTTAAAGCGAGTCACTGAAGACAAATATCAGCGATGCCACCGCCGCTTTTTCTAGCTAAACATACAGTCACACTATCAGAAACAATTGGAGAGCATTACACGAAATAGATTGACTACAGAAACAATGGGATTCTTACTCAACGGGTTCGAGTTCTTTTTACCCCAATGAATTGATGAGGAATCAGCGATGATTTGATTTCATAGCTTATCTTATGAAATTTGCTTCTATATTTTGTTATATATTGAAGATTTCTTAAATTTTATAATTATGCATCTCTTACTTCCCTCTTGCTTCTTCTTCTCCTCCTCTCTTGCCCAACCCTTCTCCTTCCCACATCGTCATCCCTGCTTCTTCTTCTTCCCAATCAGTCTTCTCTTTTCCTCCCTCTTATTCCCTGCATCACGAAGCCTATTAGGAAGCATTCTACCCCTAATGCATTTGGGCCATGAAAACCTCAACCTTGTTCTGAGGTAATTCTAGGAGAAGATTCAGCATAAAAAAAGGATAGAAAGGTTGCCATTGCACAAAGGATCCCAAATTGCAGACTTTGTTAGAGGCTACTCAACCTTGCCTCTATTTTGCAAGCAGGCTATTTATGTGCATTAAACTTGTGACCTTCAGGTCACAATCGAAAAATTTGCTGCCATGTCAACATTCCCCTTGACACAAAAACAGTGATGCTTCCAAAAAGGTTCAATTGCCATGTTGCAACAGACATCACTAATTGCCTATCAAGCAATTGTCTCAAGTACCACCAAGATTCCAAAACCACGCACCTCAACCACTGAAAAATCAGTAGACAAGTTTTTGGTTTCTCCTTGAGAAGATACCTCCCATAAGATGAAACCTTCACAATTTGTAGTAATCCTACGTTGCCTTCAATCAACAGTCCGGTGGTGTAATCCTAAGAAGCATGAATATAGACACAGGACATGGATATGATACTAACACGCTTTTGGACACGACAAGCTTTTGGACAAATTAAGTAAAATCAGAGTTTATTGGTTTTCTATTTGATAAATGTTGGGTCCAACTCAGATATGAGCCAAGAATGGTGAAGCTCAATCGACGGGGCACGAGCCCGATCGAGCAATAAGGCCAAGACCTCCCATGAAGCCCAAAGGATTCTAGCATGCAACCCACGTGACGACCCAGGTCGGCAACTAATCAGCATGCCTTCACAACCTGCTAAGGTGACTACAGATGACGGGAGTCAGCTCAGAAAATGCCGGCCAATGAGGGAAAAGATCAACACTGCAAGCCGCAGTGCACGCCGACCTCACTGCCACTCAGCCAATCCATGCGCGGGTAGCAAACCAGGCGTGGTTCATGACCGATGACGGTCCCATTGCCCTAGCAAGACGACGATTGATGCTGCTGGCCACTGCCACCGTACAGCGGCTGACGAATCCCGGCAAACCGCTTGTCGGGAGTCTCGACTCCAAAAGCATCTCAGAGGGAACCTATAAATACCTTCTCTTGTGAAGAGGAGAGAGAGCCCAATCTTAAGCAAAAACGATGATCGGAGATAAGTGTTCGATCATTCACCCTTCCTTCTCGAAGAGCAAGAACTAGCTCTCTTCCCTCAAGCCACTGTCATTTCGTGACAGAGTTATTGAGCCACCTATAGCGGTGCAACCCCCAGAGCCTGGTTCTCCGAACACACCCCACTCAAACTGCTACATCCTTGTACTCCTGTCACGTTTACCTTTAAGCGTATATTTCTCCGTCTATTGCAGAAGATATCTGATTTGAACGTCGAAATGTTTGCAATGAGAAAACCTCATGCCATTTTCTAATCTCTTGTTTGTAATTTGTGGTGTGCAAGTTCCAGGTTAATAGTGACGGAGACCGAACCCAATCCAGATCGATCCGCAATGAAAGATTGGAAAGCTCTCTAACCCATACCACAACCGGAAACCAAAAACGCATCAATAAATAATATTATTTTATACCAAATTAACAATAAATATATATATTTTTTTATTTCTTTATCCAAAAAATTTTTTTGATAGGAAAGTAAATAATTAAATCAATACAAATGAATTATAACATAACATTTTCAACAAACTATTATAGTAGAATAATAATAATGATATAATTTAACAAGCTAATGCAAAACTTAATAGAAAATTCTTCATATATCAATCAATATTTACATTTTAATTTTATCACTTTATATTTTATAATTGTAAAAAAAATAAAAACAAAAATTTTGTACAAAAATGTGTCGCAAGCATGCTGAGCATCAAAATTTTAAAAAATTAAAAAAATTTAACACAAGTGTTGGGAGAGTGTCTATATCCGATATGTGTTGAACAGTGACACTTTAGCCTCAAGAAAGTACCCAAATTTCTTAGTGTAAATCTAGCCAAAATTATGCTTGAGAACAACTACCTCATTTTTCTTAATAGAAAATCCTTCCAGAGATTTGGAACGAAAAATCATTGGGTAGTCCCACATAATAGAAAAAGCTACAACTAGAGTTTATAACCAAGTTTCCAGTTATATATATTATCAATATCATAAGGTCAAGCTACAGCATTAGTTATTTTTGAATAATTTGGATAACCTAGTTCCCTTTTTCTGGTTTTGATAACGAGGGGGATGAGGATGTGGGAACATAAGTGAATCAGAACATACAACAAGAGAGGAAAGCACCACAAGAACTATGATCTAAATCTTATATGAAGAACAGACCTCCCATGCCATTGCCATCTCAGTATCAAACTCATCCCATCTGGAAGGAGTACATGGTGTTCTTATAGCAAAATCATATCGACGTTCTCCTCTGAAAGAGTATTTCAAAAAGGTTATTTGAATGTTACCAGAAAAGGAAACAGAAAAGTAGAATCATTGAGGTCACGGGAATAGAATAAAAGCAAATCAAAGATTACGCTTTTAATAGGGTGATTCTTGTTCCTTCAAGCTGCCTCCTGAGAAAATAAAATAACGTAATCCCAAGTCAGTTGAAGAACACCAATTTTGATTACTAGGATCTCCTAGTTTCTATGTAGTGCTGCAAGCACAGCAGCTGGAACAAGAGACTAATCAACGTAAGCAAATGCACCTGGTCAAAAAAAGGAAACTTATGCATGCCCAATGTCTTTGTTCTCCTTTGATCAAATTAATAATCTCAAAAATTAAATTATCTAATCTTATCACAATCCCTTTTTGTCAGTTCATTATATTAAAAAATCTGAGAACTTTCTTTATTCTCTCTCTACATGTGGAGTAATAATGTATCAATAGAACATATTAAATCCACCTCTTGACTAAAAACAAGGTCAATATGCATGAACCATGCACAAAGATCAAGTGGAAAGAGTGGGGGTGGGAATTTACCCCTCAATGGCTGTACTGTTGCACCAAGTAGACAACCAGAAGTCCTCACCTACAACTTTGTAAAGGTCAGAGCAGGATTCTGCATGCATAATCTGCACATAGTTGACAACAATCAGTAAAATGTGAATGAGAACACAAATTGCACAAAACAAAAATAGCCTTCAGCAGAAATTCATTTCCAGCCCATTTCAGAAAAACCGCAGCCTCGTAAATCTATCTAACAATATTATAGTTGATGAGTCTGGCACCCACATCTTGCAGTTTGCTGTCATTGGATAGATCAATAATGGCATCTGTCTTGCTGCACACATACTTCCTCTCCTTTATGACAGATTTCGCGACAGCTAGTGTTCTGAAGCATAGACAACCAGTGAGTTTCGCTGGCATGGCTTTTGTATATTCAATAAGAAAAAGAAATAGGTGTTACCTCTCAAAATTGGGGAAATAACGAACAACTCTTGCTTGTCCAAGAATCAATGGAGTATCAGAGCCAAATCCATTATTAAACTCTTCACTAAAATACAAAGAAATCAACATATTAGTGATCATCAACAATTCGGTAGCTGAGTTCTGCACTGACTTCCAGAGAATCCAATTAAAAAATAAATGGTGAAGTGTTTCGATTATCAAAGGCGTGATACATTGATCCTCCTCCTAATCTAAATTGTCCTCCTAATCAAAGTATCCACCACATCCATAAGATCACAGGTGAAAGTATAAATATTCAAAGTCCCAGTTGAACTTTGTTATTTTGGACTAACATCTTTAGTATATTTGCTATGACAAATGATGATAGAAAGAGTCAAAAAATTCCTGTATCAAAGTTTCCCAAGGTCAGAAGTTTTGCAATCAAGGCCAGTTTTGCAATGGTTTTGAGTTTTTTGGCCCATTTTACAATTGCTGAATATCATTTATAAAGTCTTCCATTACAAGCCGAAAAAAGACCTTGATTTAACACTAATCTCCAGGGTTGCTTTTCTTTTTCTTGGTGCAATACAACAATTTCCAAAAAGTGAGGGTTCCTTCTTAACAAGGCATAGCCTTTAAGGTGTCACTGTAATTCACAAGTCAACAATTGCTGGGGCTAGAAACACATGCAGAAACAGGAAAAGGGATGCTGGATAGGTGATTTAAATCTAGCTTGTTTGATAAGAAAGTTTACAACGTGGCGTCCATTATATTTGTTATGAAATAAATATAAAGAAAGTAAATGTGATGTCTGCTTCGATAAAAAGGATAGCCTAGTATATACAAAACTCCCATATAGTGAGCCAAATTTATGTAGCTTAGTCCTTGTACTGCAGAGAGATTGTTTCTGCAAGTGAACCCATGACTCCCTGTCACAAGGGAGCACTTTATTTCTAAGCCTATGACCATATAGAACAAGCCATACTTCTTGCAGAATGATAGATAAGCTCCACCAATAATTTTATGGCAACAATGTTGCAACCTAAACCAGAATTTAACAAGTACTAGTGTTATGTAAATAGAGAATAAGAAAGATGGACAAAAGCTAGCATAATATAGAGTAGGAAGAAGTAAGGAGCATTAGCGTGAGGACTATTACGGTGATAAGGAAAGAGGCCTATAAATAGTCTTAGTGTATGTAACTGGCCATTTTTTTGAAATGTTGAACGAATGATGAAGTGTATGTGTTCCTCATCATCCTTGTGAGGTTAAACTCTTCCTAATCCCTTTCTCTTTTCCTTTTGTTTCTCCCTAAACCTGGACTCCTCTTCTTCTTCTTCTCTGAAATTCTCTCTTATTTCACTAGATTCTCAAATCGATCTACAACAACAGTAACATATTTTTTACACCAATAATTTGTTACATAAAAGCCATGCTTGGAACTAATATGTAACTATTGTTGCAGGTCAAGTAGAGAATCAAGTGAAATAAGAGAGAATCAGAGGGAAGAAGAAGACAAGGGGTCCGGGTATAGACACAAACGAAAGGGGAAGAAAAAGGGAATTAGGAAGAGTCTAGCCTCATAAGGATAATGAGAAACTCATACACTTCATTCATCATTCATTCAACATTTCAACATAATGGCCATTTACATACACTAAGGCTATTTATAGGCCTTCTCTATCCTCCTAATCCTTATTACCATAATAGCCCTCGTGCTAATGCTCCTTACTTCTTTGTCCTCCTTCGTTCTTATTACCTACTTACATAACAACTTGTTGCTGTAGTCAATCGACCACATCATGTCCACCTAAGACCTGACCTGTGACAGCTAGAAGAAAAAAAAAAAAAAAAGATTACTCTCTCTCTCTCTCTCTCTCTCTCTGAAGGCAGGGTGGTAGTATGTGGGAGTAGTTAAGATGAATCCAAAATTAGGTTCCAAAGTGAATCCTACAGTCCAAACTAAATCATAAAAACAGAGGGATCCAGATTATAAGTGAAGACCTAATCTGGGCCCTTCAATTTTCATGATTTAATTTGGGCAGTAAGGTTTACTTTAAAGTCTAATTTTGGGCTCATGATAACAGGACTTGTGAGCCTGTGAATATGCTAACAGCTCTGCCTGCTTGAGATCATACAAAAGGAGGCAAGTGTATGCTCATGAATCTCTTATGGAGGGAGATCAAGATTACTTTCACATTACCTCAACTTATTAATCCACACAACTGGGTCAACAGGTTCAGAGATTTGTCTCCACTTGACAGCCAAAGAATAAACATCTTGCCATGACAGCATAGAACGGTTGGATCGATCTTCTGAAATTACATATGAAGTTGAGGTTTCTGAGGAGCTGCCTGTACTAGAACAAGGACCGCCTCTGTTTTGAGAGGTCATAGTCTCTTTCCTGTGGACTCTTCTTGCATTTTTTGATGCACCTTTACTAGAATGCTTCCATTCGGCTTGCAAAGAACGCCAAGCCCTTGAGACCTTTTGCGCAATTTCAATAGCAGCCAATCCAGCCATACGATGCTGAAAAGTAACATCACATGTACATGATATATGAATGAAGTATAGCAGATAACAAGTACAAGAAAAATCATTCAAAGATGGTGGTCAGCAGAATTCTCATCAATGTTTGTTTATGGACTTACTGCAAGTTTTTTTTGGGGGGGGAGGGGGGGGGGGGGACAGTTGCTATGGGAACATGGGACTGCATAACCAATAATTCAACAGAACTACTCCTTTGTAAATGATGATGCCTTAATGGTAAGGGGAAATTGAAAACAGAAATAAATCCTCTCCCACCAGCTAGTTTCTTAGACATTTGCAATGCTTAAAACAGAAAAGAAAAAGGAGGCAAACGCTATTCAACGATTTCTACAATACTAAAGAAGGAAAAAAAATAAAACAAATACAAGAAAAGAAACAACAGAATTATCAACCTTAGAATTGGTCTTAGCATGAAATTACCTGACGCTTATTGGGTAAGAACCCCGGGGAATTGTATTGAATCTTTCTGCCAATGGAATCCGCAGCACGAAGAAGAGCTGTCTTCTGCTTTGTCATAGAAAAATCTTGCTTTCGGAGTTTACTCTTCCTCAGAGACTCTCGAAGTGGAGGTTGTCTATAAACTTTTTCGCATACATCCTTGGGATGCAATCTTTTGCACCAATATTCCTACATTTTCATCATAAAAGAAGACAATCAGCATCCTTTCATACAATACAAGCACTGAAATGGAAATCATAGCACAAGTATTATATAGCAGCACCTAAATGCTTAAAGAAGCAAAAAATAAAACCAACTACTGTTCTAGAAGTCATTTGTGAAAGAAAGAAATCTAATAGCAACTATAGCTAACATCCATGAGCCAACAACATTAGAGAAGTCTTGAAGCTTTTCTAAGACATCACATTCTTTGACAGTGTGTGAAACCAATGACCAAACGAGAGAGGATATCTTGCAATGTGCGTGCTAGAAACTGATGTTAACAGCCACATCATTTCTTTCCATCCAAAATAAAACCACCTGCTAAGGCAATCAAAATGCATAAATTGCCTGTCTCTTCCAACCTCAAATACTATTGCTAGGCAACACATTCTCAGTTACAGTTGCAGCAGAAAAGCTCACCA
Organism: Nepenthes gracilis; assembly: GCA_033239525.1. Taxonomy (NCBI): domain Eukaryota; kingdom Viridiplantae; phylum Streptophyta; class Magnoliopsida; order Caryophyllales; family Nepenthaceae; genus Nepenthes; species Nepenthes gracilis. The sequence continues at coordinate 4,682,160 of BSYO01000027.1, read as the reverse complement.
AAACTTCTGTGGATCATGCTAACATCACAAACGTGTTATACGGGAAACTTGCTAAAATATAGCATCCAGCTGACAAGTTGAATGATGAGGACAACTCAAGCAAGTACTATGGAACACGGTGAAAGTTCTCCATATAGTGAATACTCATTTGCACAGTTCAAGATTTTCTTCTTTGTGTATGTGACACAATGTGAGAAATGTGTGAGGGGATTGGTCATATGAAGGAATGATCATCTAATGCAAGTACTAAGATATGTGAGAGCTTGAAAGAGGCTACTCATAGAAGATGTCAAGGAAGACCAAAGAAGAGTTCTATGGGAAAAAATCATGAGCTTCCACATTTGAAGCCAGCAAAGGGTATGGCCTATCACCGAGTTGAATTGATGCAAAGAATCAGGATAGATGACCCCACTTAGTGGGAAAAGGCATGGCATCTTATGTGTGATGTAAAGTGATAGTTTCATATACTTGTAACATAGCAAGAATTTCAAAAATGATGAAACCAGTAAATAATTGCAAGTATTTAGAATACAAACTTTGAAGTTTGACAAAAGAGAATGTAGCTTTAGAATAGTGGCAGAGAAGAGCGCCAAAACAGAAAATTGTTGAAAGCATATTGTTAACAGCAGCACTGGACGATGAGAAGATTTTGTGTTTCAAATCTGCAACCATACATTACCTTAAAAAGGGGATCAATGTCATCATCAATGTCAAACCAGCAGAACTCACTGTTGATTTTTGAAGCTGTATATAAGGCTATTTCTTTCTGCAAAGATTGTTGAGACAAAGAAAGCTCAGAATATTGAAACCTTCAAATTCAATACAACCTAAGATATCAAACAAACCAAGCTTAAAGTCATTATTCATTCACTCAAAGTTGTTGACCAAGTTACAGCGCATGGGGTGGCGAGGTGTGACCTCCCGCATTGCAGGCTCTGAGGAGGATCAAATATATGCATTCTTAACCTAGCATCGCAGAGAAGCTTGTACATGACAAATTTGGTCAAAGGAATCAATGACTCATGCACCAAGCACATATGGATGACCAAGGAACAAGCTAAATACAAACTATAGGGGCACTTCACCATATAGAAACCTCAGAATTTTCCCTACCCTGTATTGGAAAAGTTTTTCAGATTTTTACAAATTTGCTTCTACCAGCCCTCTCCAAGAAAAAGGAATGTGTGCTCATGTGAATATTAACCCAACCAGAGTGCACTCATCCCATATGATTGGAACTAACAAAAGACTAATAACAGCCCCACTCTGCCTAGTTGCAACTTTTTACGTTTACGCCAGTTATCACCCCTTTGCCAAAGTCAAGGAAACCTGCTGCATATGATCTCCTAAAAAGGGAAGGCCCAATGCATGAAACTTCCGGCATTGGGGCTCTAATGCAGGTGGCCAGCTGTATACAACCTTAATACTAAATGAGATTTTGAAGTTTATGTTGTTCTAGTACCTCAACCTTGGCAAAAGCAAGGTGGAAGCATTAGCTTGAAGGTTTATTATTTCTGCTAAATAAGAATTGGAATGAATAGCTGCAAAATGTCATTTCCATCATAAACAATACCTGATAAAATGCAAGACATTGGAGCACAAACTTTTCCATCGAGTCAAGTTCCAAATCTAAAGCAGCATCATAGTCCTTGACCTGTCACCAAATCATTATTCATTATGTGAAATTCTCTTCCACAGCATCTCTAGAAAGAAAGAGGGATTATCAATACCGCTTCTCTAAACTGTCCAATAGCGTGAAAGCAGGAAGCTCGTAAATACAAGCACTCAATGTTAGAGCTCTCAATGTTTAGCGACATAGATAAATCATTGATGGCATTCCTGCAACATTCAGTTCCACCATTTTGTGTTTTTAGACAAGAAGAATTGATTACCAAAAAAAAAAGAGAGAATGTACAACATCAAAGGACAAGTAAACCTGCACCATGATAACCTAAAGAAGGAAGCAACAATGATATGGAAAAAATGTGCAATTGAAGTACAGGTAACCAAGCTAATAAATGACAACAGCACCACTTGAAAGCTTCTGAAGCTAGATCAAACTGAAGCAAGGAAGACCAATCAACCCCACAGAGATTGAACATGAAGAAATTGATCCTCAAAGCTTCTAGCATCTCTCTCCATCCAAAAGCACCAATTGATCAAAAGCATCGCATCCCTCAAAAAAAGCATTCTTTCTTAGCCTCTACATCTTTCTTAAAGAAAGACCCTCTCACAATATATTTGAGGGCGCTGAATGTTCAGCCGGAACTCCTTGTATGGCACAAGACAATGTTCAGGGATATGAAGAAACATGCCAAAAAAGAATCACAATTGCAAATAACAATCTGTTTGATTCTACAAAAAAACCTCCCAAATAAGTTTATGAAGTTCCCTATATAGTACTTTCCACTGGAAATACCACCAACCAAAAGGTTTCCAAATAGCAATATGCAACAGAGGTCGATATCACCATAGAACAGATGATTCCCAGCAGGTGTAAAGATCCATCAATAAAAGAATTAGCTGTTTTAATCCAAGATATCCATAACTTTTGGCAACCTGATTGTACTATATTCAAAATATTAGGGCCAATGAACCTTCATTATAAACTCAAAAAAACCAAAAAATACAGATGAAACACATTGTCCAAAAGATTTAAATTAAACTATAAACACTTTCACCAGTACCACTTAGCGAGATCATTTTCAAATATCAACACTTCCAAGTTTCAAAGGTCATAAATTTGAAAACAATGGCCTTTCAAAAAGTCTAACCTCCATCAATAAAAGTGAAAATCTTACACTTCCAAGCTTCCCATTGCTTACTTTTGAAAAAAAAAAGTTCTCATGTCTTAGAAAATGAAAGGAAAAATAACCACGCGCTACTGGTTTCTCTTGAATGGAAACACTTCAAAGGTTCACACAGTCAAATCACGCAGTCTGCATGCAGACTTCTCTATGAAAATGACCTTACAATGGTTAAAGGATAATCAGCAATAATTTTACCATTCCTCCAGAGGTCAGCCTAACCAACCCAATAAACTCAACAAATTTTAAAAGGGAGAACATAAAAGGAGTGCAAACAATCATCATGCCAACCCCTGCAGAGGATTATGGGATGATCCTAACTGCATTGTAAATCTAGCCAGTAAAGCTCAATTAAGCAGGTATATTCAAAACAAGCTCTTCAAGGACAAGAATGAACTATCTGAAATTAGATGCCAGAGGACCAGGCACCATCAACTAGGTAATAAGACAAATACCTGTGGTCGCCCATTCCATGGTTAATCAATCCGCGCAAGTAATATGCCTTGGCAAACCTAATTTTAAGACCAGAAAAGAGAGAATTAAACCAAAAATAAAACTTAGTAAAAATGAAACTGACCAAAGTTACTTTGAGTGAAAGATCAAGGAACAAGATTGTTCAATTGAGAATCATGGACTAAAGTTACCTTCCATCAATTTGTAGAACTTGGCCAAGGCACTCAAAAGCCTTATTTGCATTTGCCAAATCTTGATAGAGCTGCCAAGAATCCATCATGGCAAACATGTCATTAAATGGTTTAAGGTGAACATGTCTATATCACTAAGAAAATATAATGGACATAGCATACTAGAAAGCTCATACTAAAATATTATAGACACATAAAGTAAAATAAACATGAGGGAGAGCAGCAAAAACAGACATGAATTTCAAAAGACCCCAAATCAGCATTGACCCATCAGGTATTACTGTTTCAAGATTGCAACTTCCTCATTATCCACCCCCAATATTTCACAAATCAGATTCTTTTAATCTGATTTCAAGAACAGGACTATTGTTTTGGTCCAGAAACAAAACTATTATTCCATTGGCATGCAAAGAGTGTATAAGCATGCACTTGAAGGGATTCCTATTAAATCTAAGAAAAATATGGATATGCCCGGGAAAAAAAGAACTGAACCATACAAACTAATAAAAATAAATGCGGTTCAATCCTAAATAAACCTCTATTCCCCCCAAAACTATGACTTTCTCTTCCTCCACATAACCCAACCCAGAGCCAATGGAGCTATTGAAGGATTGAGAACAGATATCTAGGCATAGAAATGTCATTAAAATTTCCTACAGAAACTAATGTCAACTTAGCCTATTTACTGCAACTAAATTGTGCTGCAAAGGTTGCTCAAAGAACATATCTTGTTTTCCAGCTACAGCAATCCTTAGCCCAAATTTGTCATAAAATGGACCTTCTCAGCTTTGATTATGGATGGAGTCAAGACTGGCTCATAGCATGTCTAATAACATTTATCTTAATAATTCTAAAATAACTGAAATACAGATTTATATTGAATTCTTGTTTGAGACATCCTCTGACAGGGAAAATAGAGAGAAGTATACAAATACAAAGAATATTGTTGAATTAGCAGCAGTAAAGCATTTATATGTGTATCTCTTTGTTCTATGCCACCACCACCCCCACCCCAAGCCCCAAAAAAACTCCATGAAAGTTGAATGTGCAACTAAGAGTGCAGATTCTTGATTGCATATTTTTCACACAGTCCCTTGTATTCTTCAGTAGGAAAATTTTAAACAAGGAAGCCAGAAGTCACCTTTCTTATCCCAATCAATACACCGTCCTAGGTCCCTTTTATCAATGAAGAATGAAATTCACCAATGATTGAGGACAAACAGCACCAAAAAAGCTTATTAACTTCCAATGAATTCCTAGGTCCTGTTTTCTCTATATTTTACCTGATCTGATCTGATTATGCATGGTCAATCTTATTTCAGTGTATAACAAATTTTCAATAACCTGATTGGCATTCATTCATTGGCAAGGCATGTATTCAACTTTTTAATTTCACGTGGCCATGAATATTCGATAAATGAAATTGAAATTAGTAGCTTATAAGTAATACCTGAGTTAGATGAGTCCATGCCTCAAGAAAATCACGATCAAGTTGAAGTGCTTTCATATGAGACTCCTCAGCTTTTTTGTATTCACCAACTGAAGATAAAGCCAGGCCCTGGAAAGATCAAACCAGACAATCAAATCAAGCCCATGTGGACAAATGTAAATGAACTTTCACCTGTCTCTGATCAGATTAATTAAGGTTTTTTATTTGAGTACTGGGAAACAAGGAAAATCATGGATGTACAAATAACAAAATAATAGTGATATTTTCAGAAATTTGACTTAGTGGGGACTATAAGTGAGTTCCTTCTTCCTTTAGTAAGCAGTAAACGATCAGCATAGGGCTATGATTTAGTTTAAATCAGCCCTTATATCAGGTACTTTAGCATACGTGACTGATAATCAAATGCCTAGATTTAAGGGGTTTTTGAGTAAGCCATTGATGTTGGATGTTTCAAGTTGAGGTTGACCAATGAGATAACCTATTTCTGTTGAGCAGAGGGGTGTTTGGTAAATTTGATGTTGCAACTGTTGCTGAGATATAAAATACACGAGGGGCACTTATGTTATGACCTTTTTAAGTGAAAAATTTACTTTGCACCCAAAGAGAGAATTAAAAAGGCAATTGGTGAGAACGGTGACTGTGTGTAACATTGAAAATGCACAATCAAATAAGGCCAAGGTAGAGCATGATCTCTTGGTGCTCATTAACCAAATTCAACTTAAGCACACCATCCCTCAGTCATAATGCCCAAGAAGAAGCTGGCATTGGTTCTGATCATTGATATGAAGCAATGATTTTGAATACTCTTTATCTGTCTTGCCATTGTAGTTAGCTGTCAGAAATCTTCAGAGTTGAGTTGGCAGTAGAGAACTGAGTCAGCCCTAATTCTTCAAAATTAGAGGCAATGATGTCAAACAAAAACAAGTGAACTTCAAAATGGTTGCTAATGGAACAGTGATTGACAGAATGGCATGAAGCTCGGTAATGTTGTCTCAAGCTGCCAAAGAAACTCAGATTTCAGAAAGATAAGGTGTCAAAGAAATTGACTACTAGAACACTGCATTAATTGGCCATGCGTGTAATATAGCCTATGTTGCTATTGCTAGGCTAGCTTTGTAAATAGTAAATTGCAGGATGTCATGACCCAGAAAATACCCCATAAGGATGATTTAGCAGCAAAACACACAGCTATGATTTAGCAAAGAGAGTGGGCCTTAAATCCCCCTTTCCTGCATAGAAAGAAAGAGAGGGATAGAGGAAAAATGCATAGTTGCGAAAGTAGTCAAACAAGCATTCAACAATAGAGTTTGGGCATAAACAAAATAGCAATAATTCAATCCACAAGGCTAGGGCATACACACCAACAATTCAATCCACTTGGCTTAAGTTTATCATCAGAAAACAAATAAAGAGCTAGACAAATATCAAATCTCTATCAGCCACCTCCACAAGCTTGCCTCACTGTTAGCACCTTTTCTTCTTTGTCAAGCACATCTTGCCCAAGAAGACTAATGTATTTCATATCCATCTTAACCATATGTTTTTTTTGGGGGGTCTAATTAGCCCCAATATTTGTTAACTTTTGTCAACTACTGTTTTCTTGTTTTGAAATTCAAAAACTAACCTAAATGAGTCCCACGCAGGTTCTAACCATGTCCCAATGTGCCTTAAACATGTCGTGCAACATGACAGACTTAACAGAAAAAATTGTATTGTAACACAAGCTGGAATGTGCCAGTGTCCAATACATGTTAGACATTGACACGAAGACATGATGTATTTGCACTTCATTGCAATCTGCCCCCTGAAACCACTAAGAATCTAACAAAATTACATGAGATGACGGAAAAGAAACCCCCCCCAAAAAAAAAAAAAAAAAAAAAAAAATCCCTAGGAAAAAGAGTCTCAGACAGCAAAGAAGATAGCTAAATCCTTGTCCTCTGCATCATCAAAAGCTCAAAACTCCTCTCGTTCAAACTGTCCAAAAATGGCTAGTAGCATAGATTCCCACTCTATATCAGTTTTGCTGAATTGAAGATATCATTCAAAAGCCATAAGTTTTTTCTCTGACTCTACAAACCTGAAGCACATAATCAAGTTTAGGATGCCAACGACTCACCAAGTAAGTGTATGCAGATTTGTTGCCCCTTTCAAGCTTAACACATGCAGAAAGATCTTGGACGGCAGCTTCAAAATCCTTAAACTTGAAATTGACAATTCCTGCATCAAATATCCACTAAAATGATCACCTGTTGGTTGCATATTCAGGAATTTCCTCAAGGTGAGCATATCAGTAGTAAAAAGGTCTAGAATGTTGTATAGTACAGTAAATGAAAGGGCATTGTTTAACACAAATAAGATTACATTATTGGCATTAGTAAAAGAAGAGGAAAAGAAGGAATTTTGAGCTTTTATTAACTCATCAGGCATTTTATTTTACAACATCTCCTCAATATGTCATGCGTGGTGTAGTAGCATTAGCTTCTTGATTCTTCAGATGTTAACAGGTTATTTTTTTAGGATAGGAGCAGACCAATGCATGAAACCCCCACATTGTGGGGTCTAAGGGTTGCATGCCACCTTGACCCTATATTGTACAAAATTGATTTAGTGATTTGAACTTGTGACCATCATGTTAGAATAGAACAGTTTTACATTGCAACAAGGCTCATGCTCTTCCTTATTTAGGACAAGTTAGGTTAATTATTTACATTCTAAATAAACAAAATTTTAAGTTCCATACACAACTTACATGTTAAACTTAGAAAAAATTACATGTTGATTTTCTCTTATTTCTTAACAATTGAATTCAATAGAATAAATAGGAGTTTTGGGCAAAGTCTTGAGTGCCACTACTTGAGGTGGGTCATTAATCTTCTTTTATCATTCTGTTCACATGGATTGAAATTTGAGTTTGGATGGTAAAAAAAAATACGGAAGAAGTATCTATTTCTCCTATTTTAGTAGTCATGTTTTGATTATTCTAATTCTCACAACACTCACTCTTCTCATATGTCATAGATGACATTATTTGAGAAATAACCAAAATATGACTATCAAATGCAATCACACAAACACTCATACTTACCTATTGACATAAATAGCCAGTTGAATTTGATGATATAAAATAAAAATTGCCCAGCCATATATTTTTATCAAAAAAGAAATCATTAATAAGAGCATAAGCCGGTCACAAAAAAGAGGATCAGTCATTGTCCAGTATTCCACCCTGCATTGAAACCTTTCAGGCTTTCCTTCTAAGCACTTTGTAAGACATGATTCAATTGTAATTTACATAAACATCAACTTTAAGTTTTTTCCAGTATCAAAATTGTACTCTTTTCTAATTTCTTCACAGCCCCTTTCCGTTTCATATCTCTGGTTGGGCAGTTTGATAGGATGTTTCTCAACCATGTTCAGAATGACAGACAAATGTTGTAGCAATCACCAACCCAACCAAAAGAAAAATGTTTGTAAAAGAAGACTCCTCCATGTGCCACCCAAGTCTTCATCTTACTCTCCCACATTTATTTTCAGAAACAAAGAGACTACAGATTCCATATTGATACCTGTAACATCTAAACTTCTAAAAAATTTAACTTGAGGCTGACAGGAGATAAGAGTAGTAACAGGAAGTGAGAAAAGGAGGGTGGAAGACATGAGATGTAACCTCACCGTATGCAAGTCTACCTTGTAAGCAGAAAACTGATGGAGAAGTTCTGGACCAACTTACCCCTTTCATGTAATATATCTGCTGAATTTGGCTCAAACTCCAATGCCTTTGACAAGTCTTCAATTGCCTGCATTTAAGATTTTTAACAATTATAAGGTTTAGAACTTGAGTTCAACGATGAATGCATAAGAAGATACTAACCTTCAACTACAATTAAATTAAACCAGACAAAGCACTGATGTAAAAAAAAAAAAAAAAAAAAATGAATCATCAGATTCGAAAAATTAGATAGCACGAGGCTAGTATAACAAAAATCCTTCTTGTGTAAATCCTAAAAACAAGTGGACCTCCCACAGTAAAGTTATAGATGGTGAACCTCATGGCAATCTCCATAATAATAGCATTATTGCATAGGGAATCATACAGTCACGTGTTGATGGAATATGTCAACACCATGTCCACATCTAGGTAAAGATAGAGGGAGAAAATTTGACCAAAAAGAGGATACTGAGAGAAACATGAGTAGTTTTTATTGAATGAATAACATAAGGGTTAATGGAAGGGGGATGCGCTACATTAAGTTGGATAGGTATTGATAGTTTGATACAGACTTAAGAAATGAATGGGCCATATGTAGGTAAATGGGTCAACATTAATCCAATCCAGTTATACCAAGCCACCAATTTACCACATGCAACTCCAATCTTAGCATGCAATTAATTGCAATTTGGATGCACAATCTTGATCATGATCACGCAACATGCACTGAAGCCAACAACTATAACTAACAGTAATTCTTTTTGTTAATTGTTTTTGTTTGGAGACAAAGCATAGCAATGATGTAGATTAGTAGGGAAATAAGGAGATCAGTTTTTATCAACTGAGAGAAACTTATGATGTGGTCTAAATCAGCATATCAAAAGGCTTCCGATAGGCAAGAAACATAAGCTTTAGACTGACTTCAATTCCATTTCTCATACCTTTACAGAATCACCTAAAGCAGCTCGTGCTTGTCCCCTGCGTTTCCATGCCTCACCAGCCGAAGGGTTTGACTCTATAGCCTGGAAAACAAATTTTAGACAGGCACATAAAAGAAGAGTCTGAGGGCACTGCAATTTCTATGTAATATCAGAGATACCTTAGTAAAATCAGCAATTGCCACATCAAGTTCTCGTTGGAAAGCATACGCTGTCCCTCGTCCAATCAATGCTTCAGGATAATTTGGATCCTCTTTCAGTATCTGCAACAACATAACCAAAAAATGAATAAATATGCCCTACTAAAACATTACAAAAGGAATGCCCTCCCACAGCAGCGAAAGACTGTAGCAAACTGATAAGGCAGAAAAATAACCTGGTCAAATATAGACACAGCATATGCATACCTCCCTTCATTTACCTACAAGAATGCACCGAAGCATGTTAACAAATGAACTCTAAAATGAACAGAATTCAAGCACAAAACTGTAACTATTGGGAAGCTGGAACTAATTACTATTTACTTTTGCAATCAAGCTTCACAGATGACCTCTTCACACAACATGCTTACTGAATCAGTCGAAAATTTTTTATGCCAACCTTAATAGCTATAACCAGAAAAACAATATATGCTCGTAATGAAGATACCTTTTGTATGATAGAAAATGAAATAGGTATTTGTCTATTATCAAATAAAAGGTATGAAATACTTTCCCCAGAGGGAGTCTTTCAATCAACTCAATTCAGACGACGTGAATTCTTACCACCATTTCACTATACCTATGGTCACAGCCTCCCATCATGGTCAAATCATACAGCACCATGAAGGCAGATTCAAGACATATTTAGAAATCAACATTCCAACAAATTTCAACGTAAAATGTAGAAATGTAATGAGAATCATTATCAGGTATAGAAACCTTATGATTAGCTAAGATCAAGATAAGCTTCAACCTAGCACAATTCAAAATCACACATTAGCTTAAGCATCATTTATATAATCCAGGAAGCCAACAAAAGACTAAAGGGCACCTAATGAGAATAACTGCAGTAGGCAGTTATATCTTAACTGGAGCTCATGTAGCAGTAGTATCGCATGAGCAGAGATCAAGCAGCTTACTATCAGCGGTGCATACTGATGCACGCACCAACGACGAAGCCTGCAAATCGAAGACAAAGAAGATGAAGGATGAAGAGGGGGGCGGAGAGAGTTTCAGAGAAGAAGGGGGGGGCAATTCTGACAGAGTGAAAGAGGGAAAAGAGGGAGACAGAGGAAGGGGGATGACAGAGTGAGAGAAATCGAGAGAGACTGAGAGGGAGAGAGAGTGACAGAGGGGAAGAAGAGGCACAAGAAATGAGGAAAATATATTCTTACTCCTACTGTAGCAACTGGCCATTATAATATTCCAACTGAATCGGTTGGAATCTAACAGAAAGCCCAAAACATAAAAACAGAAAGAAGCACAGAAAAACAGAAAAGGGGGGGTTCCAATTAACCAAAAAACAACACACCAAATAAGCAGAAAAACAGGTAAAAGAAGTAATTATTATCCCAATAATTAAATGCAATCCCGAAATTTGCAAGGTTGCTGATTTTTCAGGTCGCAATCGAATGCGCTAATGACTCTTCGTAATTTGTATCAATAAGGCTCATAATATTGCACTTCCCATTAAAGAGAATCTTAACCTCAATGTTGAAGGAGAGAAAATCCAAGCGAATTTCAGCTATGAACTCCCGCGTAGCTTCCTTTGGGAATTGAGACCGCCACTGAACAAGTCTTTGGGAGAGATCTTACCGTTGAGTAGTGCCAACCCGAGCAGCTGATGGGAGAAAACATGAGCGACTGAGAGCCCCAAGAGTCGGTGGGCAAATCAACAAGCCGAGACAGAGGATGTTGATCAACAAGCAGATCATCAGGCAGTTCAACAGGGGTGCAACCCAAACAAATGGTAGTTTCATTGTTGGAGGAGCCGCCAAATGGGATGTTGGAAGAAGAGGTGCAGAGTAAACAGGCACGACAGTTCTTATTGTGACTGCAGGTGCAATCCTCTAACACAGTGCCCTGCTATGCCACATTGGGACATAAGGAGTTGCTCCTGCAGCTGGAAATTTCCGTGGTTGTAATGAGGGCACCAGGCTATCACTAGCTACTACTAATGCCACTGCCACGGCTGGCGGTTGTTTGGTCCGAGGCAATATCTTTTGGCAGATAAGGGGAAGGATCTTGAACACAATTGTGGCAGGGCACTATGGGCTTGATAGACTTGGAGTTTGCATAGGAAACTTCTATGGCAATAATAATACAGCGTTGCAAGGGTTTGCCATCCTTTGCTTGAACCAATATTTCAACAATGCCTGTGCTACAGTAACCTGTTCGAGTTCATCCGTGTTCTCTACTTCAGATGATGAACTTGCCTCTTGTTGTGCCAAATGTTTAAGAGAAGTCCAAGCTACCAAAGCCGCATTCTTCTCTGCTTGCTTTTTACTTTTGGCAAACTCCCCTGAAAATATGATTCTAACCAATTCTACCTTCCCAGTAAAGATACGTCGGTGCTCGAGGCCTGAACTGTAAGTTGTATAATGTGGCAATGGAGCTCCAACTCTTTATGAAATCTCCTGTAGAAGGTTCTTGTAAACCCCAGTCTCATCCTCTGTTTGCCCGGCCGTTTGTGGGTGATAGGAACTATTTGTGGAAAGCGTGGTGCCCTGCAACTTAAAGAGCTCACGCCAGATGTCATCACCCTGCAACTAGAATGCTCCATCCGGATCCATATTAGGGTCTTGGAACCAAAAGTCATCACCTACTCTTCCCATTGAAATCTGTTTGGTTCTAAGGAAGGAAAAATCATTGCATTGTAGCATGCTGGAGGTGAGGTTGGTGCCATGGGGGTACTTCTGGAAGGACTTAGCCCATCATGGTAACTCTTTGCAAGAGCAACCCTAAGTGAGAGGCCGCCCTGGGCAAACTCATTTGCTCTATATCACACACCAATAGGATTGATAGTCAAGTAAAATGTATCCCAAGTACACCAACCAATTTTGTCCCTCAATGGAGGAATTGATTTCTTTTCTAGGAGCCAAAATGTGTTGAGGTGAACTTTGATTGCCCTATATGCCTCTTTCATTAAGTTGTATGGATTTTCAGAAACATTTACATAAGCTATTACTTTGGAAGATGAAGATGTAACTTGAGTAGAGCCACTCTCCTTCAGCACAACCACCAAATGGCCCGAGATGAGCCCCTACAATCTCAAGGTGGAAGGTACCAAATGGCCTTATAGTACATGAAGAGAGATGGTAGAAGTGGTGTCTGGCACTAGAGGCAAAGGAGGGTGCTCATGAGGCAGTTCAAATGGAGAGTCATGATCAGTGGAGTCGGCAATTTGTGCCATCATCTAGACAAAGCCGTCTTCATCGGCTATCATACATAAGAACGGTGGGGGTGATGCCATTTCAGCATGGGTTAAGTTCTTTATTGGTAATGTGGGTGAAAGGGTTTGTTGAGAGGGAAGTTTTGGCTGAATTGATGTGGGGTTAGGTGATGACAAGGTGAGTGGGGAATGCTGGAAAGTAGATCGACCAGCCTCAATTTTTTCCTCCACTAACTTGGCTATACCAATTGCTTCCGGCAAGGATGAAGGTTTTAGTAATAGCAATTCACATCGTATATCATCACGTAGCCCAAAAATAAAACAATTTTGAAGATTACTAGTGGTCAAATCTAGCGTGTGAGTAGAGAGAGATTTGAATTCGGCCCTGTAAGTTGGCACAGTGGTGGTCTGGCCAAGTGTATACAAAGTAGCTTCATGGGTGAATCTACTGGCTCGAATCGAAGATGGCCCAAATCGTAGTGCAAAGTCTCTGGAAAATATCTCCCATGTTGAAAGTTGTCTGGTAACATGCATCCACCAATACCATTGAAGCACGTCTCCAGACATGTAGAAGGCAGCAATGGTTAATTTCTATTCGGATGAGTGCCTTGGGATAGGAAGAAACACTTGATCTGACAGAGCCAACCAATAATGTTGTCTCCAGAGAAAAAGGAGATTTCGAGTTTGGGCAAACTACAGTGGGAAGCTATTTGTACATTGGGTGGTGGAGGGCACAGCACGGGTAGGGTTTGAAGTGGTTGGGGTGAAATACCAAAGGACAAAGCTGTGAGCGATGAAAGAGTTGGAAGCAATGGAGGATTTGAGGACGACAGAGGTTGTCGTTCGATTTGGATTAGGAATTGAAGGATTTTAATGAGGGATTGCTAGATTTGTTTTTTGGTGGAGGCATTAGAGGGTAGCAAGGGGGGATTAGAGGATGATAGAGGTTGTTGTTCGATTCGATTTAGGGATTGAAGGATTTTGGTGAGGGATTGCTGAATTTGTTTGTTGGCGGAGACATCAAAAGCTATACCTTCTACATGCAGTTGTACAATCATTGCAACTGCCTTGAACTCTTACGAAATCCCTGCGTGATGAACTCTTTGAGAGCCTTGCACCTGGTCGTTATGGCCTTTACCATAGTCTCAATGAAAGCACCAATGATGCATGCACCAACGGCGAAGCCTGCATATCGAAGACAAAGAAGACGAAGGATGAAGAGGGGGGCAGAGAGAGTTTCAAAGAAGAAGAGAAGGGAATTTTGACAGAGGGAAAGAGAGAAAAGAGGGAGACAGAGGAGGGGATGATAGAATGAGAGAGAAATCGCGAGAGACTGAGAGGGAGAGAGAGTGACAAAGGGAGAGAAGAGGCTCAAGAAATGAGGAAAATATCTTCTTATTCCTACTATAACAACCAGCCATTACATATATAATAATATTCCAACTGAATTGGTTGGAATCTAACGAAAAGCCCAAAACATAAAAACAAAAAGAAGCACAGAAAAACAAAAAAAGGGGGGTCCAATTAACCAAAAACAGCACACCAAATAAACAGAAAAACAGGTAAGGGAAGTAATTTTAATCCCAATAATTAAATGTAATCCCGAAATTTGCGAGGTTGTTGATTTTTCAGGTACTTCTCGCAGTTGAGTGTGCTAATGACTCTTCGTAATTTGCATCAATAAGACCCATAACACATACCCCTATACATACAAAAACACCAGCTACTATGAAACATACCTCTGCTATCCCCCTTGATAATCGGAAATCTAAGCTTATTGACTTTGTCTTTGAAATTCTTGGGGCACAAAATTTTTTATTCTTCTTGATGTCATCACTCCATTCAAATTCAAAAGAAGATTTGAGCTCTGATTTGCTCAAAGTCTTAGGTGTATCACTTTTGGAATGTGGTCCAGATCTATTACTCAAGTTGGTGAATGATTCTGACCCACTGCTTGGGCTATTGTATGCTCCATTGAATTTCTTATCAAACTTCACATTACCCTTCACTTTATCCGTTGACCCATTCTGGATGTGGGATTCATGGATGAACTTCCTGTGAACCTCAGATGTGTGGTCAGATTCGCTGCTAATTTCAGACTCATCCCTGGACTTATTCTGGTCCTTTGAAGTTTCACTGTCACTACCACTATGACCTTCTGATGCAGTTAATGGTGCAGATGTCCCAACAGACTCCACAGAAGGATCTTCAATAGTAATATTTCCAGTTTGCCTTGCATTTGTTAGCAGCTCTTCAAGTTCTAACAATTGCTTAATATCTGCAGACTGATGAAGAGCCTGGTCATAACCTTGCTTCCAGACCAGAAGAGCATCCTCTTTCCTCCCTAAAGCAGAATATGAATGACCTGCATTTGAGTTAGAATATTAAACTCTTGACCTGCTCATTCTAGAATATTACCAAACAGAGTATACATATTGGATATTTGAGGATTCAAAAATATGGGTGAGCCGCACCAGGACACCTTTTTCTGGAAACCCACCTTATGAGTTATATCACACTATCTTGAGTTAGAAAGAAGACCAATCAAGCTATTGACCTGTTTACTTTATGGTGTTATCTTGGAAGTATAAATATTGGACATAGATTCACACACGAGTGGGCATAGACGAACGACAAATTCTGAAAACAAAATTATGAGTTATGTGGTGCTTTTTTTTTCTGAAAAGCTAACTTTCATGTATCATCATTAAGAGTACAATCTTTACCCTGTAGTACTAGCCTGACATTACAGTAAGCTAATTTCATTATGGACCAATAGTGATATCTAGTTTACAAGAGAAGATTAGTTTCTCAACGAGAATTCTTTTTTGATTCAGTCCAGGTTAGGTAAAGCAATGCACAAGTTCTTTCTTTTTGTCATTTTTTGTTGTGAAGAGGGTGAATTCGATTATTTTGCTGTTCTATTTTTCTGGCACACATTTGGGCCACCTGACCAAGTATGCATTCAGTTCCTCTACCGAGTCATATGTTCTTATCATCCCTGAATCGATAATTCATTGAGAGAAAAAGAGAATACCACAGTCTAAGAAGCATAAATCTATCCAAGGAATTCCAATTATCTTATCTCATAGTCGAATAATACATTTCAACCATTGATAGCAAACAAATCTCAGCATAAAACTGACTTCTTCTACTTCAAATGCGTCATTCTAACACAAAAAAAAATAAAAAAAAAAAATAAAAATTTAAAACTGGACCTTTTAGAATGTAAGCTTGGAGAAGCGTTGGATCCATTTCAAGGGCACGATCACAGTCCTTGATTCCATGCTTGTGGAGCTCCAATTGACCATAACAGAATGCTCGATTGCTGGAAACGAAACAAATTGACCATTTCAAAACAGTCAAGTCAAAACTCCACAAAATCGCAAAAGAATTCATTAAAATCCAATGAGAAGGAGAGAGAAGAAGAACAAACCAGAGGTCTTGAATAGTGCAGGAGCGAGATAGGAGTGAATCGAGGACGCGAATGGCCTTGGACCAGTTGCGGGAACTGCAAAGCTTCGCGAGCTCCACTCTCTCAGAGATTGTAGACCCCATTGATAATAGAGATACTGTAGCTTGATTTCTCGCGCAGATCGGATTTTCCCTGCAGTTTCTTCTCCTCAGATTCTTTCACCTCCGGAAGAAGATAGGAATGAAACGGAGATGTGGAAGAGTGCGAAGCGCGTAGGGTATTGGAAGAAACGCGGAAGGAAGAGAGCAAAGAGGACCAGAAAAAGTACAAAGAGAAATACTTTGTTTCAGAAGAAATTTTCCTACGTCACTTTGTCGAAGTAGGTGATTTGATGTGTATCACAAATTAAGATTTAATTTAAAGGAGTTTCAAGGCAGGCTCTGGGCCCTTGATATCTAGATCCTCATCTCTTAAACTAAAATAAGAGTCCAAATATACAAGAATGGCTTTTTAATTTATTTTTTAATATTTAATCTAGTAAAATTTTAGTTGAATTAAAATATTTTGAGATAAAAAAATACTTATTGATAAAAAAATATTTTCAATATTTATCCGTAGGACAACTCAAATTCGTAGAACACAACATGTTAAAAAATAAGGATCGATATATCTATCTTAATTTATATGATCTATAATAATTGTTCTAAAAATTTATAACAAAATAATAATACACGACGCCGTTTTCTGAGAGAAAAAGAGATTTATACGTGAATTGAGAGATGGGGTCTCTCATAATTTCAATTTATAGACTTATTTTTTAAGAGATCGACAGTTGTATATTTTTAATATAAAAAGGTATCTCATTTTATGAAAAATCATATATTTTTATAAATATATTTTTCTATGAGTAGTCATACATGTTTATTTATTAATCATATCATTTCATAAATAGTTATATATTTTTATTCCTCCTATTAAGAAAATAAATTAGATACACTTTGCTATTAAGTCAATAGAAATTAATTAAAAATTGTTCAAGCATTTTCCCATTTGAACTGTACTGACAAGGAAAACTTTATAATAAAGCAATATTTGTATATTTAAAATTTTAAAAACTATATGCCAATAGTTTATAAAAAAATATTCTATTTTATATATAATTTAACTTTAAATTTAATTATTTAAAAATAATAATAATAATTATGACAGTAATATTACTTAAATGTAGTATAAAATCTTTTATAATTACAATATCATCACACTCTTATAATCAAATCAAATTTTATGAATATATTTTTCATCAAATTTATTCATCGGTCAAACTTAGTCATACCCAAAATAATAAAAATATGTATAATAAAAAAACATAATATAATAATCATCAAAAGATATTCACAAAATGTACATAATTTATACATCATTAATCATATCTTAGCAAACTCATACGATATAGACGATCTTTGTATAATTTTGAGGACAAAACTTTAGTCAAAGGTTCTACAACCATTAGCACAGTATTGATGTACTCAAATAACACATTATATTTATCACATTTTTTTATGAAAAGATATTTTACTTCTATATACTTATTTTTATTAAACACCTTACCATTTAATGGGTATTAATATCCAAGACCTAATTGAAAGACCCATTTTTATGAGTTGAGCTCTTATACCACGGAGGCTCAGTAGGCCCAGATGGCCAACTAAACCCAATAGGCATAATGACCATAGAGTCCATTATGGCGCAAAGACGCATGGTAACGATTGAGCGCTCTACTAAGCGTACAAAATTGGCGTGCTAAAAGTTGGTGGCTGACTCTGTTAGAATGCAAGAATGAATGAAGGTGACCTCTCAAGGAAGATAGGAGCTTTTGGAAAGCGTGTGCACCCTAAGAGGAACAGGTTGACTTCAGAATTAATAGGCTTTGTAGGACAACATAGTAGATTTTACAAAGTTCGTAGCAAGTATTCCCACGCACGTGAAAACCGTCAAGTACATATACACAATCTAAACTCCAAGAGAAGGATACGCAACAGCGCACGCAAGAAAAAAAGCAAAAGTAGGACGCCACTTTGCTCTCTATTCTCGTTCTCTGTAAACTTGAGCCACTTGTAACCAAGATTATGATAGTGAAATATTCCTATACTAAGAGTCCCGTGATTTTTTTCTCTCATTTAAGAAATTGTTTTCTACGTAAAAATATTGCGTGCTACTTTCTTTCTTTCTCTCTTTAGAGTCCACATCTTCGTCCTTAAAATCACTTCCCCTAGCCAAAGAGGACTATCCAAGTACTTTGTGTTGTACGGGTTCAGATTCGTATATAAGGTGGAAAGGTCCAAGGACTCATTTGAATCTCCGTCCGTACAACAAATAGGATTTGAGAATGCAACATTGGCGTTGTCTATAGAAATTGACTAAAAGTCAGGTTAACATTTTTTCAAAAACTAAAATATGGTGAAAACAAGAGTACAAACTAGTGTCACAGTTAGAGAAGCTGCTTCATGTAGCAATGGCCCCATTGTGGGCACTAGGATAGATGACCATCCTGACCCATATGTCCGAGTATTGGCAATAAGAATGGACGACATTTTCAAAGTCGTCCAGACTCTTTGTTCGAAAATGGATGAGCGGCCAAAGGGGGTGACATCCAAAGCCTCCCAGACCGCCACGTCCCAGAGGAAGGGAAAGAGAAAGAAGAATCCCACTCAGCAAGTTAATCAGCACGAGGGCTCTGGGACTCAAGTCGCCTCGAGCGGCAAAATCCCGTCATGACTTGAAGGTCGCTTGGGTCCTCAGATCCAGAAGGAAAACTCATAGAGGAGAAATCCTCAATGTTCACGTAACAACCAAGAATATGTCATTCAGGGGGTATCCCCTCGTGACGAGAACCCACCAAGGGCTAGGAGCCTTCTAAAGCCGCAAGCTGCCAAGAATGCTTGCGAGTTAAGGAAATATCTCAACGAGAATAAGATTACGGCTCTACCCCAGGTGGAGGAGAAGCATGAAAAAAATCTGACAGCGAGTCTTTGGTGATAACAATTGAGGAGGAGTTACTGACCTATGCATGTCTCTATTTACAATGGAGATCAGAACGAGGCAGCTCTCCCCAAAGTTTAAAATGTTAAATTTTGACATTTTCGACGAAAGTGTTGATCTAATGGATCATCTAGATCATTTTCATGAGCATCTGAGCCTTTAGGACTTGGATGAGATGACGATGTGTCAATACTTTCCGTTGACACTTAAGAGAAACGTAAGAATTTGGTTTTACGGACTACCAACAAATTCCATTCGATCATTCAGTAAGCTGGTAGACAATTTTCTCTCCCAGTTTGCGTTTAATAGGAGAATTGAGAAACAGCCCTGGCACCTTACTCGTATGAAACAATGAGCTAGGGAGAGTTTGAGAGGATTTTTGTCCTGGTTCATTGTAGAGGCCAAGCAAATTCCCAAGTTAACGAATGGGGCAAAATTTAGCATTTTCTTATCTGTGTTGGAGGGAGGAGCTTTCTTCAAGTACCTCATCTACAAGGGGCCCCAAACCGTTGTAGAGGTTGAGCCCATGGCATGAGCATATATAGCAGTCGAATAAGCCAATGACGCCAAGAAGTCAAAACGAGACTAGAACTTCCACCCGAGGGCTGTGGAAGAAAAGAGAAAAAGTGGAGACCATCAAGGTTCCCAAAGGCCGAAGAAGCAGCACAAGTCCGAGTAGGTCGTTCGGAGGGAGCTCAGGCCTATGAACTTGACTACCTTGAATGACACACGTATTAACATCCTGATATAGATTCGGGATGAGAAATTTTTGAAGTCGCTCAAAGTGCTGAAGAATTCAGAGGGTGGTGATCAGTCGAAGTATTGCCACTACCATCACTGTTGAGGTCACAGTACGGAGGACCGTCGGATGCTGCAGAAAGAAATCGATGAGCTGATCAAGAGGTGGCATCTTAACGCTTCCTACAAAGACTCGAACAAACTTCCAGAACAACAGGTGATGGTGAGGCAGACCCACCGAGAAATAGAGTGGCCGCGGGAGCTGTGAACATGATATTAACTCACCCGGCCAAAGAAAACACCAGGGAGAACTCTGCAGACAAGAAGCCAAGGGTAGGAATTAGAGATGAAGTTATTAGTTTTAGTAACGAAGATATGACTTATGTAAATTTCCCGCATTCTAACCCCTTGGTTGCAACTGCACTCGTTTCTGATGGAGTCGTTGACTATCAGATGAAACGAGTATTTATTGATAATAGAAACTTATGAAATTTACTTTATCTCGATGCGTGTTTTAAATTGGGATTTAAGAGGAATCATTGAAAGCGACTAAGGGACCTCTCTAAGGGCTGGATAATGAGCCAGTACCAGTTCAAGGGGTCATCCAACTCGAAGTCACTTTAGGGACTTATCCGAAGACTGCATCCAAGACTCTTACCTTCTTGGTAGTAGACCTTCCATCGGTCTATAATGCTATTCTCGGACGTCCTTGTCTGACTGCTTTCGGTACCGTCACTTCCAACCACATTTGAAAATGAAATTCTCAATGGCATTTGGAATTGGGGAGGTCTTCGAAGACCAAGTGACCAGACGAACATGCTATCTGTCACAAGTCACACAAGCATCACTTCCCCAACATAGGGAAGACCTTGATCTACGAGATGAAACAACATTGCAACTAGCTCAATCTTAAACCTTCCGAGGTCTCAAGGAGTATATTTTGAGTCCTCCTCTCTTAGCTTCTCCTAAGCCAGGCGAGGAACTATACTTGATTCTCACTATTCCAACACAACCTTGAGCTCGGTGTTGATTTGATAACAGTACGATAGGCAGTAGCTTGTATACTACGTTAGCAAAACCCTTGCTGATGTAGAAAGTAGGTACCCCCATTTGGAGAAGATAGCTTTAGAACTTGTGTATATTGCTCGGAAGCTGAGACCCTACTTCCAAGCGCACAAGGTGATAGTCCAGACCGATCAGCCCTTGAGAACGATATTGCAGAAGTCCGAGATGTCAGGATGACTGGTCAAGTGGGTCATTAAGTTGAGAAAATTCAACATAGAATTTCACCCGAGGCCAGCCTTAAAAAGTTAGGCCTCGGTGGATTTCGTCATCGAGACAACGACCCCAACTCTAGATGCTTCAGACCCTCGTGACGCATATGAGTCTCACAGCGCACCAATATGGACTCTACACGTTGATTGCTCTTCAATGAAGAATGGTTGTGGAGTTGGCGTTATGCTGAGAACACCTGAGAGGTCAGAAATAAAATATTTCATGATCCTCGAGTTTTCAACAACCAACAACGTTGCGGAGTACGATGCATTGCTAGCAGGGCTCCAGTTGGCTAAGGAATGTTCGGCTAGAAGTTTTGTTGTATACAGTGACTCCGAATTGGTCGTCAACCAAATCCACAGACATTTCGAAATGAACAGCCCACAACTCTCCAAGTACCTTTCTAGGGTCCAAAGTTTAACTTCGGACTGTGAGAAGGTGGACATGATCTACATCCCCAGAGAAGAGAATGGGAAGGTCAACTTGCTGGTAAAGGTAGCAGCATCAGAAGACCGAAAACAATACGCTCGAGGGATGTATGAAGTCCTTGAGAAGCCAAGCATAGAAGAACCCGAACCATAAGCGATGCAGGTATCGAGTGCCAATAATTGGATGACTCCCTGTTTAAGGTATCTATCCGACAAGATATTACCTGAAAATGAGGACGAAGCCAAGAAGGTAAAGAAGACAGCAGGTTGGTATACTATCATGGACGGTCAATTGTACTAGCGCGAGTTCTTCGTCCCTATCTACGGTGCCTCACTCCCGAGGAGGCTTATTATGCACTCCAAGAAGTGCACCTCGAAATATGGGTATTACACATTGTGGGAAAAGACCTCGCCTTTAAGCTGATGAGGTAGGGGTACTATTGGCTAACCATAAAGTATGATGCCATGGATTTCGTATAAAAATGCGAGAATCGCCAAGTCCACGGGAATCTCACCCACCAACCTCACACAGAGCTTTAAGCTTTGCGATCGCCTTGACCCTTTACTCAATGAGGGCTTGACATACTCGGGCATTTACCAACAGTGGCTGGACAAAGAAAATTCCTGATCGTTGGGCATTTACCAACATTGGCATGAATAATAGAGCGTAATTGGACAAAATAGTTTATCATCGTGATTAACAATGGGACCCAATTTATTAAAAAATAGTTTATCAAATACTGTACCAACGTGAGGATAAGGTTGGTTTATACATCAGTCGCGTATTCGCAAAGTAATGAGAAAGTGGAAGTCACGAACCGCACAATATTATATAGACTGAAGAACAAGCTAGAACATTTTGGGGGATCTTGGGTGCACGAACTGTCATCAGTCTTGTGATCGTACAAGACAACACCAGGGGAGCCAACGCGAGAAACCCCTTTCAGCCTGCGCTACGGGGTTGAGGCAGTCATTTCGGTGGAGGTCGGGTTGTCTAGTCTTCGGGTAGAGTGCTTCAACCCAAGTGACAATACTCAAAAATTTTGGGAAAATCTTAACATGCTCAAGGAAGCACGAGACTGGCAAGACTGCCAAACAGTGGCATACCAACAGAGAGCTGCAAATAAGAAGGGGAATGTACGACAGTTCAAAGTGGGGAACTTAGTATTGAGGAACATCGAGGCCACGGGCAAAAATACCAGCCGGAATAAGCTTTCCTTAAATTGGAAAGGGTCATTCCTGATCTCAACTATCCTTCGAAATGGGGCCTACAAGATGCGCACCCAAGAATGCAGACTTATCTCTCGAACATGGAATGCCTCTCACCATAAAAAATACTATCAATAAATGTATAAGCGGCCAGGTAGGGTCAAATACATCATTCAAAGTGCTTGTACCACGTTTTGTTAATACAATAAAATTCCATTTGCTTATTCGTTGTTTTGTGTTCAATTGAGTATTTGCATATCATTTCATAAATCTATAAGACCTAGGCTGTCTCTAAGTCAAGTGAAAGGATCTCTTTCACTTGTTGAAAAAACTTGGCAAAGTCCGAGTGACCCATTAGAGGTTGTACTAAAAAAACTCAACAAAGTCCAAGCGGCCCATTAAAAGTCATACTCCAAAAACTTGACAAAGTCCAAGCGGCTCATTGAAGTCGGATTCAAAACTTGGCAACGATGCTAAACAGCCCGCAAGAGACTAAACTTAAAAACTTAGGGGACTTAAAAATAGCAAGAATGCAAAGACCGTAGAGGTAGCATCTTCAGCCAACGATGGTCAAAAGGTTCGGATGCTTAACTCATAAAGGATAAAATTTTCTAAGGGCACGAGTCCAATAAAGAACCAAGCATACAAGCAATCTAAGGAAAAGGAGAAAGATTGCACAAAAGATGAATTTTATTCATATATTGAATGTACAACAAAAATAATAATAATACAACACTACTTCAAAGCTCCTAGCTACTCCGAAGATCCTGATTGCTCAGAAGATTCAAGCTAGCTAAAAGGTCCTACTTGGGAAGGTTCAGGGGTCCCACCTCATCTTGGGAGACCAATTAGAGCAGCCCTGCGTTGAGCGCTAGCATTCCTCGGATCAAATAGACCAGTAGGAAACTTCAGGAGCAAAATCTTCATTACACAATGGTACATCTTGATGGCATCCCAATACTTGCAATCTAGAGCCAGCCCGATATCCTCGGGCTTCAGCAAGGTCCTGAGCTCCTCCTCTGGCTAGAGATTCCTGTCTCGGAGAGAGACGTTCAGTTGCTCCTGAGCCCTCAGAGATTCTTCAAGGGAGGCGTGCTGCTACTCTCTAACCCTCGACGAATCCTCAATAAAAGAGATTCTACTCTTGCTTTCAACAAGCTCAAGCTTAAGACTTTTGGCACGCTCCCCTGAAGCCCTTAAGGTCTCCAATTCAATGCAAGTGTAGATGGCATCACCAATAATCAGGCCGAGATTGTCGGCCAACTCATGAAGCTACAAAGGAAAAATAAGCCATTAAGGCACAGACGGAAGAGAATAAAGATCCTAAGGAAGGGTAGAGAGGTACCTTAGAAACGATAGAGCTCCTAGCTGAACTCTCCTCTTTGGGGACTTTGGACTCAGGCAGCTTCCTCCTCGGCCACGGAAGCCTCAACCGTGGCCTCGGGCACAGGGGCAATTTCACCAAAATCAAAGACTGAGGGCTCAGTCGCTTCAAAATGATCTGTAGCCCCAGTCTCTGCTTCAACAACGTGTGAAGTTTTTGCAGCATTGTCGACCAAGACCTCCTCACAAGCCTCGGGAAGAATCCCTATCGGACTATAAATTTAGATTGCAAGGTAAGGGAGCTCAGCAATCTCGACAGTGGGAAACTCCGTGGCCCAACTTTCCTTAGCCTCAATAGTCATCATCGTTGCTTCCTCTGCCTAAGTCGCCTCAGTCTCCCTCTCTGCCTATCCCTCAGCAATGTTATTGAATAGATTATCCATCCAATCTGAGGCCTATCTAGTAAAAACAGAATGGATGTCATGCATGGGCTCCACGGATAGGCCCACGGCCTCAGAAGGCTACTCAATAAGCTCAGTGGCAACTGAAGGTCCGACGTCTTTTACGCCTTAGACTGGCCTCTTTTTTCTCACCAGCCGTTCGATAGTGGCTGTGTCATCATCAAACGAGGAGGAGTACTCAGCAATCGTCGTTGGACATGTTGAAATTTTAGTCCGATGGATTTTCTTTATCCCCTCGGACGGCTCCTCAATCCTCAGAGCCTTATGCTTCTTCTTCAGCTCCTTTTTCGGAGGAACAGAAGGGATGCCAGAGACCTTGGGCTAGGGCTCCCACTTGGCTTTCTCCAAGTACTCAGACATCAGCCATCTATTCTTCTTGTTCTTATTAAAGGAGCTCAGGTTAGACAGTAGCTAGTCCATAAAGTCCTTCACCGCTTCCTTCTCACCAGTTATGGCGTCCTTACACAGATTGGACTTCACATTTCCCCACTCATTAGGGATAGTCCAATGAGGATAGACACCAAGGAAAAAGAACTTGTCCGTCCACCGTTTGGTGGAATTAGGATTGCCCCCACTAATGGCGATGAATTCAGAGTGAGGAGAAATCATAATCCAGTCCTGCCGGAGAACGAACCTCAAGATGACCTTTAATGCCACAGCATTGTAGATTTTCTTGTGGCAGCTAGCAAAAATATAGAGAGAGACTAGATACCTGACGGCATTGGGCCGGAGCCTAGCCACAAGGACCCTCATAATCTCGAAGAACTCCAGGGCCATAGGATATCGAAGATCACCTTTAAGATGGACTTCATAAACGGTGATGAAACCATCTAGAGGTAAGCATGCTATCTCGTGCATACCAGGAACTACCATGGCCATCGAGCTCAAAATCTTGTATCTCGCTCGAATGGTCTCAAGGTCCACCAAAGAAAGAGAAGAAGCAATATCCTTCACCCCATGAGCCATTGAAAAATATGAAAACACGAAGAGGGAGAAGGAGATTGCTAAGAAGAGTGCGGAAGCTGTAGAGAGCTTTTACAAGAACACTTAGAATTTTGAGACGTGCAAATGAAATGGTAAAGAAAACGTGAAGAGTAACTTTAACGACAAAGAAATTCAAAAGGCGCACTTCATTAATTGCCTAGCCACGTGTCGACTCCCCATAACTCGCAAGCAATGATGGCCCTCATCTTCCCAAGGTAGCAATTAATGCGCATTTAATGTACCAATTGGTAGCGCAGGCCAACGCCTCGAACCCGGGGAGAGAGTCCATGGACAACGTCTAGTCAAGCCACTAGTCTTGGTAATATCTTCAGGTGCTTTTTCCTCAGTTGTCGGACTATAATCGCTTCATCAGATGAGTTTTTGCAAAGCCATTCAATTAAAAGTCTGCAGACACTTGAAGAGTTTGTGTTTGGGAAAGAGAACGTTCAGCCGCAGACAAAAAAAGGAAGTCCTCGGACGGATATTGATATAACTATTGGTCTCAATAATGCCCGAGGACATTATTGGTCTCGAACGCATATGGCAATGACAACCAGTTGGCAGTGAGCACAAACCTCTCGGACTCAAAGAAAATCCTTGGACATTTGGGCCAGACTAATGAACTCAAAAAGTCCTTGGACTTTTTGGTCAGATTGTTGGTCTCAAAAATATCCCCAAAATTTCATTCTCAACAACGTCCTTGGACATTTGTGAGAAAAAAGAAACATGTGCCAGCATCAAATTACTGCTAAACAGTAAACGCAGAATAAATGCACGACAAGATTTCCGGTGGAGGGTATCCTCACATGACTCTCAAGATATTTCTACGGCCAATAGACATGCCAAAAGGTCAAAGTTTTCAAACCTCTTGGCATGGGGACTAGTGATGGGTACTGATACCCAAGGCCTAATTAGAAGACTTGTTTCCATGAGTTGGGTCCTTGTGCCACAGAGGCTCAGTAGGCCCAGATGGCCGACTCGACCCAAGGGGCATAACGGTTGTGGAGTCCATTAAGGACAAAAGACTCATGGTAACAATCGAGGACTCTGCTAAATCTGCAAAGTCGATGTATCAAAAGCTGGTGGCTGACTCTGTTAAAATGCAAGAAGGAATGAATGTAACCTCTCAGGGAAGGTAGCAACTTTTGGAAAACACGTGCGCCCTAAGAGGAGTAGTTGACTTCCAAAATTGGTAGGCTTTGCAGGATAGCGCAGTGGGTTTTGCATAGTTTGTGGCAGGTATTCCCACACACGAAAGCTCCATGCTGGATAGGTGGAAGCCATCAAATATGTATACACAGTCTAAACTCCAAGACAAGGATACGCAATAGTGCACGCAAGAAGAACAGTAAAAGCAGAACGCCACTTTGCTATTTGTTCTTATTCTTTGTAAACTTAAGCCACTTGTAACCAAGATCACCATAGTGAAATTATTTCTTGACTAAAAGTCTCATGATTTTTTCTTATCATTTAAGAGAGGGTTTTCCACGTAAAAATATTACGTGCTACTTTCTTTCTTTCTCTCTCTAAAGTCCACATTTTCATCCTTAAAATCACTTCCTCTAACCAAAAAGGACCATCCGAATACTTTATATTGCACGGGTTCAGATGTGTATATACGGTGGAAAGGTCTAAGGACTCGTTAGGATCTCCGCCCGCACAATGAACAAGATTCGAGGATACAACACCATTATTTATTAAACAATTGCTACTAAATTGTCATAAAAAATTATTATAGGTCTACAAAATGGAGTTAATGACCTTCAATCCTATATTAAGTTCCTCAACTAAATTGTATTTTTGACAACTTCATATTGTGCTACCACTCGATATCTATAGTAGAAGTTGTAGTCAATTTTTATTTTATACTTTTCTAAGAAATTGTATCTCCAATAAGTAGAAATATATATATTGATGTTGACTTTACACTATATGGGCACCCATTAACATTTAAATATGTATATCTAATTATTTTTAACAAATCAAATCTATTATATGTAAGTATATAATTTTACATTTCTTGGATATATCAAAATGCTTTTTTCATAACTCTCCAATGATCCAAGTCAGGATCACTCTGAAATCTCTCCAATAGTTCTACCATATATACTATATCTATTTAGTGTAGATTTGAGCATATAGTAATGTCTCAGTAAGAGAAGTATAATGATATAATTTCATTTGTTCCCTTATAGGCTCTATTTTTGGACAATGAAATTACTTAACCTATCACCCTTAGTTATAGGCGCAATGCTAGGTTTTGAATTGTCAATAGTATATCTCTCTAATATTTTCCTAATATTATCCTTTTGATATAAATAAATTTTTCTCTGAGATTTATTTTTTTGTGAACTTTTATGTCAATAATATATGAAGCTTTACTAATATCTTTTATATCAAAATGATTAAAAAGAAAATTCTTAGTCATATCAAGCAATCCAAAATCATTACTACAAAGTGGACAAGAAAAATAAATCGGCTCCTACTAACTTCAAATGTATATATAATGATTATATATATATTCTATAAAATTATATCTAGAAATCACATTCATTGAATTTAAGAAACCACTAACGGGAGGACTTTTTGAGTCCATATATGGATTTATTCAGCCTGTAAATCAAATGACTCTTTTTTATATGAAATAAAATCATCTAGTTGTTTCATACACACATCCTCTTCTAAATTAAATTATCATTACAAAAAGCTATTCTCACATTCATCTTGATAGGTACAGTCATTTATGGGCTTGCTCAAAACTCAACTTATTGAAGGAAGAGAAAGTTAAATAGCGCCCGGCCCACCAAAAATCCTCTGACCCTAAGATCTAGAAGAGGCTGCAATTGACCCAAGCAGTCCAACCCAACCTCATCCAATAGAAAGTGGGCAATTATGGCAAACCAGTGGACTATCTAGATGGCCACAGTTCTGACTCAACCTTTATAACTTAGTGAATGATTATAGGCATCGGTAACCAGAAAATTGCTCCACGATTGTTGGGACACGAATTACAAGCGATAGCTGCCTAAGCATGATCCCTCGTGATTACAGAGCCTTAGGCATTATCCCTTATGATTGTAGATGTAATATCCCAGATTCTGTTTAGATTATTTAATATTAATTGTGATTTTTGGTAAATTAGACGTGGCAAAAATTAATTAAATATTATAAAATTTGGAATGATATTTGAATCAGCTGTGCTAGCATCCAAGGTTTACTATGTTATCGCTCGAATATCAATTTGAATTTTAGAATAAAAAAATAAAAATATAAAATAATAATAATAATAATAATAATAATAATAATAATAATAATAGAAGATAAGGACTAGGAAAGGGGATCAGGGAGAGAGAAAGAAGAGAGTGTTTGTGTGAGGGGGGTTTAGGGTTTCGCAGGAAGGAGAAGGAGAAGAGGGAAGAAGGAGGAGAAGGGAGGGGAGGAGATCAGCGCGCGAGTGGTCAGTAGCAGCGGCAATGGTGGCTCGCGGGTGAGGCCACAACGACCGTGGGTGAAGCAGTGATGCAAAAGAGAGAGAAGCCGCGCGAGAGAAGGCGCACAATGAGGTGAGAGAGACTCATCGGGGAAGGACAGCGGTGGGATGGGAGGCGGAAGCGACGACAACCCATGGGCTAGGCAACAGCGGCAGCTGGCAAGGCAACATGGTCGTGGTGCATGCGGCAGAGGCCACACGCAGAGGAGAGAAAGGGCATTGTGGGCTTCGGCCGGCAGGAGAGAGAAACACCATATTCGAGTGCTTCGGGATATCTTTTCCTTAGATCTGCGAAATATAAAGTCGAGGCAAGTATCTGTAAATCCTTTCTTTGGTCTGATTTAATATCTAATATTTTTTTAACACTATTTGAATATTTTACTAACATATATTTATTTTTATATATCCGATTTGTTAAATCTGGACATGCATGTATGGTTCATTAACTAATATTGGATATTCTGGCCAACTCCCAGCAGAAAAATATTTGTTATTTAAAAATTTCTTTTTATTGGTAGGAAAGGTTTGGAGTAATAACCATTCCCATTTGGATGATTGATTCGACCTTATAATATATTCAGACGTCCTATTATATATGATAAATTTGAGGATTGTACCTAGAATTACGGGTGGTAAACAATAGTGAGCAACCATACCTATTGGTACAAAGTACATAGGTGGCCATTCACGTTGGCCTAATTTACATTTGATTTAGCCTAAGGTTATTGGGATTATGTATAACTCTTCTTTAAACTAGTTTTTAAATAATCGAAACTCAAATTTGATACATGATTTATATCTTTGTATTGATTTGAATTAGGCTTTGATTTGGATTTGAATTTTGAACTTGGATTTGAGATTTGCTGATTTTTGCCCACAGTTGGGCCTTGATATGTTACGTACAAATGATTTTGATTATATGTTTGATCTAAAGTTTTGGAATATCTGTCATGATACTGTTTCAGATTCTACATACGCTATTAGATTATCTGACTATCAAATTCTACCTCAAATTACAAGCTGATTGGGCCTTAGATTTGAACTCGAATTCGGACTTGGACTTGTACTTAGATTGGACTTGGAATCGGCTATTTGCCTATTGGAATCAGTCCAAATGACTTCTATTTTGTTTATATATATGTGTGTGTGTGTGTGTGTGTGTGTGTGCATATTCTGATGAGAATTATTTTCTGATTTGGATATTTATTTTGGATTTAGATATTTGATTTGAATATAAAACTACTATTGGATTTTGGATATTTGATTTCTATTGGTTTCATTTTATCGGCAATTTGAATTTATTCTGTCATTTGAACAGATTTTATCCATTTAATCTTCTCTCTGATTTATTAGACTCCTTTTATTTAAATATGATACTTGCTAAGTATTAGGCTCACTTTTCCTATTTTATCCATTTAGAGTAGAAGATTTGAATACATTTTAGGAGTATAATCATAATCTATCAGTCATTTGTTTGATTTAGTGAGTTCTAATCTCATTATGGCTTAATTTGATAATTAGTGTGATTGTATTATGGAATTGGCCAAATATAGACCGATAGATATATTTTAAAAACAGTTGAAATGTTATATTATGTCTAATTTATGATTTGGTTAGAATTGTTATATCTCTTACGATAATTATAGAGCAGGTCATATTTATTTTTATCCAAATGGTTGTCCGATGAGATCTTATGTGAATTTTGATTTGTGACGGGTCCTGTTTATTTGGTTTATCACACCCAAATTTTAAAATTTAACATTATTTGTTTAAAATTATTTGTGATTTTAAATTTTAGAAATTGTAATTAATTATTTAAATTGACCCGTTTAATCTGAATTCGTGACAGAGAGCTCTGACGCCATTGTGATTGCAAAGTCGTCACACCCAATGACAGCTAAACCGATATCCTCTCTATAAATACCTTATTTCCTCTACAGGAAAAGAGAATTGATCGATTGATCAATATCTATCAAGAAGCAAAAATGCTCAGGCAAACAAAAAGCTACTCTCCAATGAGTTCATCTTTCTCTCTCTATGAGTGTATTGCATTGTCAAAGACATTCTCTCAATGAGAACACCTCTCTCTAAACTACTTCCACTATAAGTATACTATCTCCAAGTCGCTCACTTCTTAGAGCGCACTAGATGGAGCTTAATCTTCCATAATACACTTAATCCTCTAACATTATTTCATCCACACATTTTTCATCATATATTTTTTTATCTTTTAAAAATATTACTAATTTAAGCGTCAGATGACATACCAAGAAGTGAGTTCCCATATTCCTTTGACCTCTGATTCATTAATTATAGTAAGTAGGATTTAGATTCAAAGTAACGAAAATTAGACCTGCTCAAATTAGACTCCTGGATAAGAGGCTCATTAATTCATTCAATAATCCAAATCTAAAGACGCATCACATCTCATGAAGCTTTCAATCAAATTGAGCCACTAATGTTAAAGTTATTCTTAAAGAATTTGTTTTTCATATAGTAGAGAATGTCTCATAATAATTAATATATTTTTTAAGTAAATTCTTTAATATTAAGTCTGACCTTATGTTATTTTTTATTACATTTGGAATCTCTTTAATCTTATAAACAGATTTATCACTAATAGTTATAACTCCATGAGATAGTTCAATTAAATCACAAACATTATTTTTCTCTATTGAGTTAATCTCATCATTCTTAGTATCATACTTTTTAGAGTAATTCATATTATTTATAACTTATGATAAAGTAATTGGATTATTATTTTGTCCAATATCAAAATTACGTTCTTAAAGATGCACATAATAGTTTAAAATAATATGCGGTCTTCTATTTCTTGTTGATTTTCTTAAAGATTCTTCTTAATGCATTTTTGTCATAAGTTTAGCAAAGTTTTCGTCAATAATTGGTTTAATAACTAATTTTTAGTATATTTATAATAGATTTATAATCCTCATTAAAATTATTAATAGTAATTAATGAAATTATTGGCCATTTAACTAAACACTAATTGTTTTAGGAGTTCAATTTCCTCAAAAATGATTTCTTGAGGCTTTATACTCATACTAATTTAATCATTTCAATAAATTTAACATTCCTTATTTTAGTAATTCCTAAAAAGCAATTAGCATAATAAAATCTAAATTCCTTAGATTTTTCTAAATAATCAATAAAGTATCCACTTATGGTTCTTAGGTCCAATATTTTCTCATATGGGTTATACACCCTAACTTCAGCCTTGTAATTCTAAATATTTAAATGTTTTAAACTAAATTTTTATTTGTTCATATCTTAAAAGATATTTTAGGAATAATCCTAGTAGGAATCCAATTTAAGATATAGACAGCGATCCTTAAAGTGTTGCTCCATATTGATAGAAAAATTTGAGTAATGTATTATACTTCTTATCAAGTCCATTAATATTCAATTCTATCTTTAAACTACTCCAATTTTATCAAGAATGCTAGGCATAATATATTGTGTCATGATACCATATATTTAAAGAAATTGAGCAAACGAACCCATTTGTTATCTTAATTTTGTACATCTACTATGATATTCATCACCCTTATGTGACTACTTTAATTATTTTATTAAGTTATAACTCTACTTCTATCTTGAAATATAGGTAATAACAATATGAATACTCATCAATTAAGGTAATGAAATATCTATAGTCTATAAAAAATTTTAGGGTAATGAATGGCTCACAAATATTTGTATGTATAAGATTTAGTATGCATGAGCTTCTAGTAATAAATTTTCTTTAGCTTGTTAGTTTATTTACCCTTTATACAATCTATATAATTATTTGAATCTAAAAAATTACATTTAATAATATTCTATCATTTACTGATCTTCTAATTCATTTTATAAGGATATGTCTTAATTTTCTATACCACAATTTAGAGGAGTTCTTATTTAATATGCCACACTTTAGTCCACAATTATGACTAAGAAGTTCAATCAAAAGAGATAATTCAAGTAGATTATCAAGGTCTAATTTGAACAAACTATAATTAAAATACTATTTTCAATAATAAGATTATTTTTGTATATATTTGTAAAAGAAGATCCATAATAGATATAATATCAGAAGAAATTAGTATAAATACTGATGAAAGATTTTCAGAAAAACTAGAGACATGGAAGATATCATGTAAATATAAAGTTGGCCAATTTTCAAAACCAATCTGACCATTTCAATAATTTCTATATGTGAATGCATATTGTTACCCATTACGAAATAATATTTACTTTCTATTGGAATCTTGATATGTAGCAATATCTACATGGTTTTGCAAATGTGAAAAAATAGTATTAGAGTCAATTCACTATATATTATGAAAACTTATGTAGAATTTGATTTATAATACATAAAGGGAAATAGTATACCTTTCTTTTTGAATCATTTCTTATATTTAAAATAATTTTATTAAATGTTCTTTCTTCTTGTAGAAAAAAGTATTTCATGAATCACCTTTTGCTACCAAAGTCAGGTCACACTTTGATATCTTCTTTTATTAGGAATTTATGACCGTTTTTGCTCTTTTCACTATGTCACTTTTTCTTGTGAGAGACTAAGTGGATATTATCATATCTCTTTCAATCCTCGTTCCTCGTCAATACAAATTGATGGGTCCAGCTTCAATGGGCCCAATAGGATCAGGCCCACAATCCAATATCATTCTTTGAAAGTGAAGAGTCCCACATTGCTTTTG
This sequence comes from Nepenthes gracilis, assembly GCA_033239525.1. Classification (NCBI taxonomy): domain Eukaryota; kingdom Viridiplantae; phylum Streptophyta; class Magnoliopsida; order Caryophyllales; family Nepenthaceae; genus Nepenthes; species Nepenthes gracilis. The sequence continues at coordinate 4,648,157 of BSYO01000027.1, read as the reverse complement.
CAAGATGAACGCATCTGTAGAATACACTATAAAAGTAAGCACCATCATACCCTAAAGAATAAGCTCAAAAAAGCTCAAAAAGTTCCATGAGGCTCTAAATGGTTTGGAGAATGACGTAACTGTTGCTAGTCAATCTCCAATGAGAACGGGATGGTGACCAAGAGGCCACTAAACCTCTTCCTGCCATAAGGCCTTTAGCCCTCCTCTCATTTGGAGGCCATCAACCCTCCGCGGCCAGGAGACCATCGACCCTCTTTCCATTCGGGGGCCCTCAACCGTCCTCCCATCTGGCGGCCAACAACCATTCGCCACCAAGAGGTTTTCAGCCCTCTGCCCGTTAGAAGGCTAGTAGCTTTCCGCCGTCAGGAGGCTATCAGCCCTCCTTCCGTCCAGCGACCCTCAACTTTTTGCCACCATGGGGCTTTTAGCCCTCCTTCCTTTCGGAGGCCCTCAATCCTTCGTCCCGGAGCCAGGAGCACTCTGTCCTAGAAGCACTCCGTCCCGGAATCAGGAGTCATTTGTCATAGGAGCACTCTATCTCGAAGCCAGGAGTCCTCTGCCCCTCAACCCTCTATCTCGGAGCAGGAGCCCTTCGTCCTAGGAGTTACCCTCTTTCCAAGAGGCCTGTCCTCCATTGAGGAGTTGACCTCCACTCAAGAGCCAGAAGCCCTCTGTCTCAGGAGCCCCCCATCCTAGGAGCCCTCTATCTCAGCAATTGCCCTCCTTCCGGGAGGCATGCCCTCCATTGAGGAGTCAGCCTCCAATCGGAGCTAGGAGCCCTCCGTCCTGGAGCCAGGGGCCCTCTGTCCCAGAGTCAGGAGCGCTCCATCTTGGAATCACGTTCCCTCCATCCCGAAATATTTCATAATATGTTCATAGAGTGAGAATCGAGGACAAAATGAATAAGAAATATTTCAGACATATCAATTTTTGAACGATTTTAGTTTCGTTATGATGTTACATAATTTCATAATATGTTCACGTATGTTGCTATAATCATTATTCTTTAAAGACACAAATTTTGATATTAGGTTTTTGGCAAGTGTTTTTTTAGAACTCGTAAATTGTTCATCAATTATATCATAAACTTTTTAGCAATTTTTAAATCGGGGATAGAACCCCTTATTTTTCTAGATATACGACTTTGTATGAATAATAAATTTAGTCGATTAGATCGCTTATATCTTTTATACAATATATTTTTTTTCTTCTAATATACTTAATTGTATAGAAACATATGATTTGTCCTCATGGAGTGCCAGATCTAATCCTTATATCCTAATAAAAATATAATTCTATGTTTTCATTCAATAAAATTTAATTCATTAAGTAGTGGAATATTAGATGAAGATTATGATATAATTATAGGGATAATGCTGCAAAATAATATTGTATAATTAATATGCATGTTAAAAAATTATGTTAATTTTATCTTAATTTATTAACATGTATCAGTAAATTATTTAAATAAATTAATAAATAAAATTTATGATTTATTATTCTTGATGACAAAACTAATAGAATTAAACATGTTAAGAAAAATAAATTCAAGACTTTTAAACAACAAGAATTCAAATTTGACATCATGAACAACACCATTTGACACAATGTTTAATAGTATGGAATTGTACATATATTGCTCTTTAACATAATTTTAAATTATTAAAATTATCAAATGTTTTACCACGTCACCGTAATATTAATAAAAATATTAATTTATATTTTTTGACAAATCAAGTAATTTATTTAAATAAAATATCATGCACCAATAAGTTAAGAAATACCACTTGACAAAGCACCGCATTCTTATTTCTGTGCCATGAATATCGTGGGTTCAGTTATTGTTAATTGGTTAGGCAAATAACCAAAATGCATTTCTTTTTCTTTTTTTTAATCAATTTCTCATCAAATAATTAATTTAATAAACATATATAATGAGAACATAGAAAAAATTAATGGAGAAAGAGGTTTAAAAAAATTATTTAATAATTTTTCTAATTAAAATAATTATGAGAAGAGATAAATAAGAATCTATTGCGTTCCAGATTTCAGGGTCCGGTGCAATACAAATACTTGAGGGTGTAAAGATATAGAAAGGGGAGAAAAACACAGGGGTTTATGTGAAAAATCTCCTCTGGAACGAGGAGAAAAAACCACAATGTTCAAGGGCCTGAAAGATACTTTACTATAGATGGAAGAGTTACAAAATCCAAGTTTGTTGGAATATCTTCCCTTACTCTTCCTAGCCTCTCTCCCTTGAAAGTTCTATCCTATTTGGATCTCAAGAGCCTTTTCCTTCTCGCCTGGAAAAAGGAGAAAAGCCCCTTACTTAAAGTCTTTGCTAGATATTTATAGTGGAAGAATGTATAACTTGCTCGTACATTAGCTGTTAGAAAGTAAAGATCAATACATACAATAATTTATATAATCTATGGCCAAAATTTTAATACAATTATTTTAATTAATTGCATGTTATTTAACTTTTTCTATATGGACTGATGGGTACACCAAAAATGGGGGCCAAGAGTAAAAATCAAAAGAAGAGGAAAAAATCAACACTCTAACGAGACCCGATTGAAAAGATCTTGATGTGGGCCCACAAAAGAGTTGAAAAGCCGGTGACGTCCGGACAATCCTTTACTGCTGGCCGAGAACAAAGCCGAAAGCTAAGCTACCATCGCCATTAGCTCGAGAGCGATGTGGGTGTTCTATTTTAGGGTGAACCCGGAGGAGGCGGAACAGAGGAGAATGGGCCCCACCTTCGGGGATGTTGGGCTATGTTTCATGAGGACAGAGGGCTAGGCATCATCCCACAAAGGCTCTATGCCTGATTAAAAAGCCCGTGACCTATAGAGAGATTGGTGATAAGTGCGGCTGCGAGTAATTCGGAGACATATATTAATTTCTCAAGTCATCTTCGTTTCATGAGAGCCCTTTGGGTGCCACAATGATTTTCTCAAATTAAGGGCTTTGCACCAATTTTGAAAATTTCACCGAGGACAGGAGCGGAGAGAGAGAATTTCCATGAGAGAGATCTGTGTTCTCGTTTCTGCTGGAACGGGAGCAAAGGGCCAAAGACTTTTACGTGGCCAACTGGAGGGCCAGGAAAAAGGGGTCACCTTTGGGAAGGTTTTCTCCCCTGGGTTCTCTCTTCCTTTTCCTCGCCTGCTGCCTTCTCTATTACTGAGGGAATAAATAAAATTTTTTTTTTCAAAGGAGAGTTTTAAATTTTTGCCAAAATGAAATATTTTTTGTCTTGATAAAGCTTCCTTGACACGCTTTAAGTTTCAAGTTGAGCCACGATACCGAACTTTATAAAAATATATAAATATTATAGATAAATAAAGTCAAAAATTTAAAGGCTGAATATAATCTTTTAAGATTTTGTATTTTTTTTAGACAAAGATGAGTTTTTTGGAAAAAAAATCATATCATTAAATGATATTTTTATATGAAAAATAATTCCTTCTGTAAAAGTTTTTTTAATCTTTTTATATAAATAACTTTTTTGTAATATTGTTATATTTTTATATACTTTATATATAAATATATATTTTAAAAAATAAAATACTTAAATATTAAAATTTCAACAAATTAGCCAAGTTATTTATGGAAGAAGATAATTATGTTTGTTGCCATGAGTAAGCAAGCTTAGTCCAGTCCAATTTAATGGTCATGGTTTTTTATTATAAGTCTATTATGAATTCGATTTTAATTAGATCTAATCTCAAATATATATATATATATATATATATATATCATTCTATTTGTGCCTATATAATTAGCAAATTCTACAAAATTATATTTCCTAGGTATAAATTGGAATCACAATTTAATTTTAGTTTTTATTGTAAGGGAATTGTAGTCAATTTATTTGGTTACAAAGTTGTTATTTGTTGGGTCCAGTGCGAAGGCCCAAAGAAGTTCGAAGCCCAACCTGTAGAGCAACAGCCCTAATGCCGGATCCAACCTAGCGTCCCAGAACGGCCTACGTGGCGGACTGTACTTGCAGTCAATAGGCGTTGCCTGCAGCCCATTAATGTGGCTATCAGGTGGCAGCGGTGGCATAGAGGAAAAGAGCAAATGGGGCAATAAAAAGTGAAATATTTGGGACCATTTGAGTCTACCGACTACAAATATCGGTATGGCTCCAGAACTCCTCTTGGCACGCCATTGCGCACAATTCTCCGGCCAATCCTAGCGTAGGAGGTAGACCAAGCGTGACTTGCAACTCCCAGCGGTGTACCTACCAACGCAAGGTGACAACTGACACATCGACAACCGCCGTTAGCGAAATTTGGAATATAAATCAAGAAACAAAACAAAACCACTACTCGAATAAATTGCATGTTCGAGAATTCTCGAGCCCAAAGCCCCCAGCCAGGGGACCTATAAAATCACTCTCCTTCTACAAGGGAGAGGATTAGATCCTAGATCATCTATTCTACGTCACGCAAGTTAAACTCAAAAACCATCTTCTAGATTCGACCTTCTTAGCTTTCTCAGGCGACGAGAGTTAGCCACCCACTGCTGTACATTCAGGGAGCCAAGCCTCCCATTACCCGCTCACTAATCTCCCATTCCTGCATCCACGCACTCCCAACACATTTGCCTAATAGATGGTGTATTAGGGTTTTCGTGCACTTCATCAAAGCGTGCGCCTTTTCGTTCATTCAACGGAAAGTTATTGACTTGAGCTTTGGTTAATGTCAGTGTTTTGGATGGCCACCCTAAGTGAAGAAGAATCCCTTTGTAGTTATCACCTTTAAGTTCCTCTCGACCTCTATTTGTTAATTGTGTTGTACATGTCCCAAATTTACAAAGACGGAAACCGAACCAATTTTATGATAAAACTATCGTGACCACCTCAAGACAACGAGAAATTAATATAATAAAAAGGCTCCCTAATCCAAACGAAAATCACAATTTATGGGGCCCGGATAATAAATAAATAATTTTATTAACATTGGCGCCGTTCGTGGGAATGAGACAAGAAGCCTAGCGTCTTCTTCTCATACTCATCCCTTCACAACAAGAATGTAAACATATATAAAAAGCCAATGTATATATAATAGAAGAGATGCCGTTGACCATGGCGCGATCTGTGAGTAGCAAGCGGCAAAAGCCGTTACAAGACGTCCGTCGGCAGCGTGATTTTGATTTTCCTTTTTTTTTAAATTCACATGAGCCACGACATTCAAAGCCTAGCGAGCTTAAAGCGGACATGGGCAATATGAGGCTGGTGATCTGGGCCCTTTGCAACCGCAGCCAAAAGGGACGGCACCCCATGGATGGAGTCGTTTGCTTCTCCAAAGAAAATCCCGGGCGTCCTCTACTCAAATGTTATGCGGGGAAGGCATCACGTCAAGGAGCCCCTAGGAGAAGATCGGATCTTTACTCGTTTAGACGACGTCGGGACCAGACGACCTTCGAGCGAGCCAGGATGAATTCTATGGTTGAAAGCCACCCTAGTCAAGATGAGCGCGAGGAGAGCCCCAATCAACATAACCCCCGTAACTCCCATGACGAAAGGAGGCTAACAGCCATTGGGCCGGCGGAGACTCTACCCCACAGTTCGAACTGGGGCCACCGTCGCGGGGATGTTCGCCACAAGGGCTAGGCATCATCCCAAGCTTAGCAACACCAACGGGGTCACATAGAGCTCCACGACATCATCAACGCGTGGAGAAGCGAGTCCGACCCACCAATGGAGGAGAATGTGAAAGTACTTTGGGATCGCCTACACAAGGAGATACCCGCACAATCCTCCGCCGACCTGCGAATGTCACCCTTCGCCATGAATCTCCGTACCCAGCCACTCCCTCGCAAGTTCAAGATGCCCGTACTAAAAGGGTATGATGGGAGCAAGGACCCGATGGATCACGTCAATTACTTTTGTACTCACATGTCTTTATATATAAATATATATTTTAAAAAATAAAAGCAAATAAGGCCATGATGTGCCATGAGTGCTTCCCCGTCACCCTGGTCATGTTTTTTTATTATAAGTCTATTATGAAGGAGACACAAATATGTTTTAGTTCCATGGCCTCTCTACAAATTCCATAAATTGGCTCCTTTAATTTTAGTTTTTATTGTAAAGGAATTGTAGTCAATTTATTTGGTTACAAAGTTGAGCCAGTCGCCTTTAGCCAGAAAGAGAAGAAGTAGTTGTGGCACCTGGTCTACCTCCGGCATAGGATCAGATGAAAGCTTGAAGCGATTTCTCAATCGCTTCATTACTGAGGTGCAACGGATCCCCTAACTCTCTGCAAGCTAAAGTTCAACACCTTTGTTGCTACGTTCACAGTAGGGGACTTCTTCAAGCACCTGTCGCATTAGCGTCCTCAATCCTTCCGGAAAGCAAAAGCCATTGCCCGAGCCTACATCTCGGCGGAGGAAGCCAACGAGGCAAAGCATCCTGAGCATGTGGACCGCCCTCCGTAGAATCCCAGACCTACCATCGGCAAGAAGAGGAACATCGATAGTAGCCACTTCCAGGAGTGTCGCAAGCAACCACTTCCAAAAGCGTCGCAAGCAGCCACGTCCTTTGCCGAGATCGAGGAAGGAGCACAGGCCAACGTCCCTGACTCTTCTAAACGACACCCACGCGAACATCCCGATGCAGATCCAAGATGAAAAGTTCTTTAAGTGAACGAAAGCGCCAAAGGGCTCAAGTGACGGTGACCAGACGAAGTACTGCCATTACCACCGCTGCCTCAGACATTCCACGGAGAACTATCAAACCTTGCAGTAGGAAATAGAAGACCTGATCCATCGTGGACACTTTCAACAATTTGTGAAGGGCTCGGGTCAGGCTCCTACAGTCTCAGAAGGTGAGGCAAGCGAGCCTATCAGGAACCGTATGACCGCCAGCCTGATCAGCATGATCTCAACCACGTCGTCCAAGAGCAGCAGGCAGACCCAACGCATGCAGACTTCCAGCAGCAAGAGAGTGAAGATAGGGGATAGGAGTGATGTCATTTGCTTTAATAGAGATGATATGGCTCATGTAACCTTTCTCCATTCTGATCCCCCTATTGTATCCGCCCTTATTTCAGATAGTATGGTTGACTACCAATTGAAATGGGTCTTCGTTGATAATAGAAGCTCTCAAAATTTACTGTATCTTGGTGCCTTATTTAAGCTTGGACTGAGACGAAGCCAAATAAAAGTGGCTGATGGCCCTATATACGGCCTAGACAACGAACCTGTACCTGTTCAGGGGATAGGCCAGCTAGAGATCACGATGGGAACTCACACGCGCATTGCAACGCGGGAGCTAACGTTCCTCGTTATCGATGTACCGCCCGTTTACAACACCATCCAAGGCAGACCCTTTCTCATGGCCTTTGAGACCGTTACTTCGATTCCTTATCGAAAGATGAAGTTTCCAACCCCATGCGGCGTGGGGAAGGTGCTCGAAGACCAGAGGATAGGTAGGACGGATATGCTACTTGTCCCAAGTTGCTCCGGCGATGCCAGACCGCCTGGACGGAGACTTAGATCTCCGTAATGAAGCCACGCTACAACAAGCCCAGTCAGGAGAAGCAACCAAAGCAATTTCTCTGGATCCTGCCGAGCAAGAAAAGTGCATGCATGTGGGTAACTCTCTCCCTCCTGTCTATCGTGATCGATTAATCACCTTCCTGAGGAAAAACTCTGACGTGTTCACATGGATTCATGTCGACATGCTGGGGATACCAGCCGGAGTAATGGTCCACAAGTTAAGCCTCAATCCCGGCCACAAGCCAGTGTGACAGAAGCATAGCAACCACTCTATCGAAAAGCTGCTAGCTATAAGGGAGAAAGTAAAAGGACTATTGGACGCTGAATTCATTAAGGAGGTCCAATATCCAAACTGGCTATCCAACATCATGCTTGTGAAAAAGAGCAATGGCAAGTGGTGGATGTGCGTGGATTTTAACGACAGAAACAAAGCTTGTCCAAAGGACAGCTTCCCTCTCCCTCGGATCGATCAGCTGGTGGATTCCACGTCCGGACACAAGCTCCTAAGTTTCATGGACGCCTACTCGGATTACAATCTGATCAGGATGCACCCAAACGATTAGGAGCACAACTCCTTCATGATTGACAGGGACGTACTCTTATAAGGTCATGCCTTCGGCCTCAAGAACGCCGAGGAAACCTATCAGCGCCTAGTAAACAAGATGTTTGAAGCTCAGATCGGAAAGAACATAAAAATGTACGTCAACGACACGTTCCTAAAAAGCAGGATAGTCGATGACCACATCTGTGACCTAGAGGAAACCTTCCGGGTCCTCCCGGCACACAGAATGAAGCTCAACCCAGCCAAATGCTCATTCGGAGTGACCTCCGAGAAGTTCCTAGGCTTCATCGTGTCACAACGCGGCATAGAATCAAATCCGAAAAAGATCAGGACCATACTCGACATGAACCCTCCGCGAACGGTGAAGGAAGTACAAAAGCTCATAGGATGGCTGGTTGCCCTCTCGCGATTCCTAACTAAGTCCACAGAGTAATACTTGCCCTTCTTCAAGGCACTTAGAGGGACGAAATTGTCCGAATTCTAGTGGACCGAGGAATGTGAGGAAGCTTTAAAAGAGCTAAAGGCATACCTCATCAGCCAACATCTCCTGAGCTCACTGTGTGTGAGCGAGGACCTATACCTCTACTTGGCTACGTCAGACACGGCACTCAACTCCGTGCTTGTCAAAGAGCACGAAGGAGCGCAGCGACCGATGTACTACATGAGCAGGGTATTGACAGACGTGAAAACCCGCTACTCGTACACCGAAAGGATCGCTTCAATGCTCATCTATTCAGCACGGAAGCTATGGCCCTACTCCCAAGCTCACCGGATTGTCGTTCTAACTGATCAACCCCTGAAGTCGATCCTACAGAATCCAGAAACCTCTAAGCGACTAGTCAAGTGGGCTATAGAATTAGGAGAGTTCAACATGAAGTTCCGACTGCGGCCAGCCCTCAAGGGTCAGGCCCTAACGAACTTCATCGTTAAGGCGGCGACCCCAATTCTAGACGACATTCACAACCTGGGGAGTGTGGATGATTTTGACATTCCAACATGGACCCTGAATGTGGACAGGTCATCCACCCAGACAAGCAGCGGGTCAGAGTCGTGCTCGGGACTCTAGACGGCGTAGAGATTAAGTACTTCGTTGCGTTAACCTTTCTCGCTACTAATAACATGGCAGAATACGAAGCCCTTCTTGCAGGACTTCGTCTAGCAAATGAGTGCTCCACTAAGTCGCTGGTCGTGCACAGCGACTCGGAGCTCATAGTCAACCAAATCCAAGGAACCTTCGAGGCATCGAACCCTCAGCTTGTAAAGTACCTGGCAAGAGCAAAGGCCCAGATCCAAGACTTCGAGCGCTTCAAGATTGAACACGTGCCTAGAGCCGAAAACTATAAAGTTGACTGGTTGGCTAGGGACGTAGCTATAGAATCTCTGAATTAGTACGCTAGGGACCCGCGGGAAGCCCTGGCCATACCCAGTGTTGACATCTCAGACCAAGAAGTGCTGCAGATGACGCAGGCTACAACTAAATGACCCCGTACTGAAAGTATCTGACGGAAGGAACATTGCCCAAAAATATCGATAAGGCCAAACAGATCAAGAAGATGGCAGGCTGGTACACAATCCTTGATGGGAGGTTATACAGATTAGGATATTTCATTCCTTACCTAAAATGCCTGACGCCTGAGGAGGCTGAGTACACCCTAAGCGAAGTCCACCTCGGCATATGCGGCTCACATACTAGGGGGAAAAACCTTGCATTCAAGATCATGTGGAAGGGTCTCTTCTGGCCCATGATGAAGGGAGATGCCTTAGAATTCGTGAAGAAATGTGAAAGCTGTCAAGTCCACAGATCCATGACGCACCTTCCTCATACGGAGCAGCACAACCTTCAATCCCCATGGCCGTTTGTATAGTGGGGGCTCGACATCCTCGAATCGCTATTTTTGGCTTTCGGACAAAGGAAATTCCTCATCATTGGCATCGACTACTTTACCAAGTTGGTAGAAGTAGTCCTCTAGCTCCAATCACTGAACAAAACATGATAGAATTCATTCGTCAAAACATCGTCTGCCGCTTTGGGATTCCAGAGGTCATAGTAACCGACAACGGAACCCAATTTATCGGTAAACGGTTCACCAGACAAGCTGGTATATACATCTGTGGCATATCCCTAGACAAATGGGCAGATCAAAGTCACCAACCGCACGCTACTGCACGGATTGAAGACCAAGTTGGAAGACACAGGAGGCTCGTAGGTCGATGAGCTACATTCCGTACTCCGGTCGTATCAAACAACCTCATGAAAATCAACAAGAGTAACACCCTTTAGTCTCTACTACGGGGCTAAAGTTGTGGTCCCCGTTGAAGTGGGCCTACCGTTCCTGCAGGTCGAATGTTTCGATCCGACCACGAGCTCCCAGAGACTCAGAGAATGCCTTGACCTGCTCACATAAGTTTGAGACGCAGTCCGTTTGTGGACCGCAGCCTACCAACAGTGTATCACACGATACTATAACAAGCGAGTGAAGGCACGCCCGCTTGAGGTTGGAGACCTGGTCCTCCGAAGTGTAGAGGCTTCGGGAAAAGCCGCAAGCAGGAACAAACTTTCCCCTGGCTGAGAAGACCCGTTTCTCGTCTCCGCGATCCTCTAGAGCAGAGCGTACAAGTTATGTGTCCAGAATGGCAAATTGGTCCCTCGGACTTGGAACACCGCCAACCTGAGAAAATACTACCAGTCACGCAGCGTTAGCCCAAGTAAGGCATACATGCACACCATGAGGAATGTTTGTATATGCATTGTATTTTCATTTAATAAAATTGATCATTCCTGTAGTCTTGTGTGTCCATTCATATTAGTGTTTGCATGCATGGCATTCCAAAAACAAAACGACCTAGATTGCCCCCAAGTCGGGAGGACCAACGTCCATCCATGAAACAATTCGATGGCACCACGCCAAGCGGCCCGAAAGTGGTGACCCCAAAATCTCAACTCCACATCAAACAGCCCTAAGTGGTGACCCCAAAATCTCGACTCCACGTCAAACAGCCCTAAGCGGTCCTCTATGCGTTGGCTCCACGCCAAGTGACCCGAAATCGGCCACCCCAAAATCTCTACTCCGCATCGAACGACCCTAAGTGGCCCTCTATGCCTTGGCTTCACGCCTAGCAGCCCGAAAGCATCCCCCTCAAAATCTCGACTCCACGTTGAAAGGCCCTAGGTGGCCCTTTATACCTAGGCTCCGTGCCAAGCAACCTGGTGGTCAAAGCATCAAGCCTAGGGGCTTTTGAAGTCCCCAACTTATAGCCATCAAAACCTTAGGGGGTAAGAATCGCAGGCATGTGGCGACCTTCTCCCAAAGAAGAGAGCACCCCCAGTCTACAATGGTCATGGGCTAGGACCGTGCACATGATAGCGACAATGTGCCGACGGGGGTCGAGTACCTAATGCAGGTATCGCATGCGAAAAGGCCTAAACCTGGATTCCAGTTGCTGTGGCCTGAAAACCCAGCTGGCCCTTAGCGTGGCTCTACGGGACTTGCAACGACGTCTACTTTACTGGATTGAGCTTCCCATTAAATGCGCGAGATGCGACGACATCCTTTGACGAAAGACGAGTACAGCACAAGAAGACGCTGGATTGGAGGCCTTGACGACCATAGCTTTACTAGTTTAGTCGTTAAACACGGGATATTATCTCTAAAGTCACACTTAAAGGCATTGCATGCAAAAGAAAGGTGCTACTTCTCATTCATTTGTACAAAGCACTGAAAAGTGGCAGAAAAAGAAGGAAGCAATATATACAAGTAAAGCTACTCCCGAAAATCTAACGGACCAGCCTTCTCAAGGAAATTTCTCAGGCGAGACCCGTCACGGATCCCAGAGTTGCCTGGATAGAAGACACTTTCCGAAACATCGGGAAGCACAAGCGAGGCAATCCTGCGGCACAGGCAAATGCCATCCCAGAACCTGGTCTTCAAGACAAGGTTTGCCTCTGTTGGAGCAAGCTGTGCCCTCAGATCTCTAAATAGGCAGGAGTTGTCGTCCTCAAGAGTAGTGACCATCTCTTTCAACTGCTTGACCTTCTACTGTAGACATGCAGCTTCCCGTGCCCGCTGGCCAGTGTCCTCCTTCAAGCGTCTGATCTCTACCTACATTTGCCCGTTCTCTCCCTTCAACCATTTGCTCTCCTCTTGGAGGAAAGCGACCTTGACTCTTATACGCTGGGCAATCTCCTGCCCGCGGTGAAAGTTCCCGTACAGTTGAGCAACTAGCTCATTGAGAGAGTCAACCTCACTAGGAATCTACATGGGCAGGGAAAAGGTCAAAAATTCTCAGAACTCCAAATTGCAGATGAGTGTTTAGCTCAAGACGATTATACCTGAGTGAATGTTGCGTCCGAACGGCAAGCTAAGTCTCCTGAAGCGAATAAGCCTGGGGGCTCCCCATGTTCAGCCACGACCTCTGCGGAGCTTGGATGGTCCAGAGCCATGGGAGGTGAGGGAAAGCTTGGGGGCTCCGGCCCCTGAGGCCTCCTTGTCGCAACAGTCTCCACAGTCAACTCAGCACTTGGAGGGCTAGCCTCACACACGGCTTCGACCTCCAACGCCACGGGAGCATCCTCCTGGATGCTCGCCTCCAAAAACGACCCGGTAGAAGATCTAGCATGCTCTGAAGACCCCGCCAGAGCTGGTACTGGCCCCGACGTGCGTGCTCCCTCTAGCTCCTTAGGAATTAACGCATCGCCCTCCACAGCCGGTGCACCCTCAGCGATCATCTGCATCGGCTCCAAATCAACAAAGGGAACCACGGGAGACTCTTCACAGGAATGAAACTCCACCGCAGGAACGCCGTACTCAACCAACGCCACAACAGTAATCGGTATGGGTTCAGTGGCTCCCTTCCATGATTCGACGCTCGACATCACCTTCGAGATTTGACTTTGAACTCGTCCGGTGGACCCTGTGGCCAACCTCTGTGATCTCCGAGTGGAGGTGCCTCCAGCCTCCCTTAACCTCTTCAATGGAGCCTCGATCACCTCCTCATCCAAAGACGAATCCAACAGTGAGCAGCTCTCCTTAGTGTCTTCTCTTGACGGCTTGGGGATCATGACATCCTCAGGCTTCTTCTTCAAAGAACCAGCCACAGCCCAGCTAGATGCAAGGCCCCACTTGGCATCAGCAAGGGCAACGGATGTCAGATAATAGCCTTAGGTGGAGAATGTCTTTATCTGGGAGACAATGGTAGCGACAAGTTCCTCTGTTTCCTTGATCTCCTCATCAAACACTTCCTTGCAAAAGAATGATGGGATTGAGCTCCACTCTTGAGAAAGCTTTGAGTCAGACGGCGCTTGCAGGAAGAAGTGCCTTTTCCAGTTTTTTATTGAGTCAGGGTTGGTCCCCCGGAACTAGAAGTCGGCTCTTGGAGACATTGAGATCCAACTATCCATATCTGAGAAATGAAAGATTACCTTCACCACAGTTGCATTAAAAGATCCAGAATGTAGGCGGGTGAAGATACACAATGAAACCAAGTGGCGGAGAGCGTTTGGGTGAAGTCTCACCGTCGGAATGCCCAAAGCCTCGACAAGGGCATTCGGCTCGCATGGCATGGGATAGCAGTGCCCCCCTTTCAAATGAAGCTCATACACGGTGACAAAGCCTTCTGGAGGGGTGTCGGCCCCACCGTCCAACCCTAAAGCGCGATACGACATGTCTTGAGGGATGCCATAGTCTACCATTAGGCCGGCAATGGCACTTATCGGGTAATATCCTAAATATTTTTTATTATTTTAAGAAAATAAAATTGACAAATTAGTATCAATAATTATTCTTAATTACTTTTGAGATTAAAATTTTATAGTCGGACTGATCTTTAGGCCTAATAAGATTAGAAGTTTTGGATCAATAAATTGGGTTAAATACTTGGGATATTAACTTAAATTTAAGTTAATTAGTGAGCTAAGTTAAATTAATTGTAAACCAATTTAACTGAATTAATATTAGATGAGCCTTGGTGTATTGAAATTTAATAGTCAAAAATACAATTAAATTTAAAAGAAGATAAAATATTAAAAATTATAATTAAAAGTTTAAATTTATTATAAGGGTAATAAGATGATTCATATTTTAGATAGATATGTAAATGTATATAATAATATATATATAATAATAATAGTAGTAATAAATATAGATAATAATAAATGTTATTAATTATAATGATAGTGAGTAATAATAATAAAATGATAATAATAAATTATAAATAAATAATAAGTAATAATAATAAATAATAAAATATATTAATATAATAATATTAATATAATAATAATAATAATAATAATAATAATAATAATAATAATAATAATAATAATAATAATAATAATAATAATAATAATAATAATAATAATAATAAAGACGGAGGAAATAAAAGAAAAAGAAAGAAAAGAAAATGAAAGAAAGAAAAAGAAGAAAGAAAATGAAGGATAGGGAAAAAGGAAAGGAGAAGGGCAGCACAACCAGTGAGGGAAAGAGATCGATCCCTAAATAAAAATTTTGGGCAAACCCTATCTGACCCTTCTCTTTATTTAAGATGGCCGTAGGGTTAGAGAAAGGGGGGAGGAAGGTGAGAGGATCAACGGAGGAGGAGAGCCGCGCACGAATCTAAGCCGCTGACGATCACAAATCAAGGCAAGTAAAACTTCCTCCTTGCAAATAAACTCTTCCTTCATGTTTATTAATCTCAAATCTTTGATTTTGTGTTCGGATTTGGGGGTAAGATCAGTGCAAGCCAAAGGTTGCAAAATTGGGCAATCGAACGTAGAGCCACGGCTCTATGAGCAATCGGCCGACCTTGGGGCTGGATAATGAATTGGGGACTTGGTAATTTGCCTAGTGGAGACCTAAAGTATTGATTTTATACCCTATACTCCTCTGATTTTTTGGATCCTTGCACAAACATGTAAAGAGAGCACCGTGCTCAGTTTCCAGCTTCCAGACTGGTCCAGTGACCCAGCAATGGCAAGAGGAACTAAACCCTATTATTTGACATGTAAATTATCTTTTCCCCTCATTGATACTGATTCTCTTGTTCTCCCATCGTGAATGATGGAAAATCGGAGGAATTGTGTCAAATCGAGAAAAACAGAGCCTTGGCTCTAAAAGGTGGAACGGAATTGTTTTGGGGGCTTTGGCCGAATTGAAACGTATAACTGAGGAATTAAAGCTATGACATCCATTGATTTAATTTTGAATGATGAGAAGCTGGGACTTTCCTCCTCGCTGTGGTAATCGGCATGTGGCCGAGAAAACAGAGCATTCGGCTATACTTTGTGGGTTTGGCAATGGAAATAGAGAGAAGGGAATGGACGACTCGGGTGTGTGGGCTTGGCCGCAGTGTGTGGTGTGGGTGTAGCCGGCGTTGTGTATGCGTCGTGTGCATGTTGCGGTGTGTATGAGGTGCGCAGTGGGTGTGTGCGGGTGCATCTGGAGGTGGTGTGGGGTGCTTAGTGAATGGTTGTGTTAGAGGTGTATACGAGTAAGTGTACAAATAGATATATATATATATATATATGGGTTGGTATATGTACGTATAGTGGGTATAATTATTATATATATATAGTCTATCTGGTTAAATGTGTGTATAACAAATCTATGAATTGGAGTTTAGCATGCTTGTAATGATAATAATTGTTTGGTTGGTTTAGTCTTTATTCTTATATTTTTTTGGTATGTTTCGAAAAATTGTCATTTGTTTTAACTTTGTACGTGTGTACATCTATAGGCACTCTATGGCTAAATTGAGGAAAGAGTATGAAAATACTAAGGTATCGAGTCGAATGGGAGGTTACAAAATCTTCGTGTAGTCTATACTTTTTCGATACTGAATTCATTCCGGAGGATTGAGGTCAATGATATTTGAAAAAGCACGCTTTGTGATAACGTAAACAATCAAGTTTCGACCCCGAAAAATATAACGGAAGCAAAAATAAATAAATATCCAATACACGTAAATGATATTTAATTCTAGATGTTAACGATATAACAAGCATGCATGAAATAAATAATTATGAGCAATAAAGATAAAGACGCGATTTTTAGTGACGAAGTGAAAACTCGATACCCACGGTAATCGAGAAAAATACTCCGGGCTTCAACGGCCAAGGAAGAATTGCACTATGAAAAGCAACTTACAGACCGGGTGGTAACGACACGCTAACCTAGCCGACTTACTCCCGTCACGTGATCCCTACTAAGGAACTCCTTGGATTTGCCCGCGGCAACGGAACCGGACACCTTCCGGT
The DNA here is from genome assembly GCA_033239525.1 of Nepenthes gracilis. Lineage (NCBI taxonomy): Eukaryota > Viridiplantae > Streptophyta > Magnoliopsida > Caryophyllales > Nepenthaceae > Nepenthes > Nepenthes gracilis. The sequence goes on along the minus strand of BSYO01000027.1, from coordinate 4,631,838 downwards.
CTTCACGTCAATCTTTCCTCTCGTGCCACTTTAATAGCCAACCACGATCGGATCTCCTTCTTCACGAACCAACGTCTCCACGAAGGTAGAAGGATGGGAAAGGTTAAATGGAAAAGAAAAAGTGATGAGAAAACTCTTTAGAACATGGAGTTCAAAGTTGTAACATTTGGTTTTCTCAAGAGAAGCTAAATCAATCAAGCATGAAAGGCTTTCTTCTGAAGTTTAATGGCCCCTCAAGGTATCAAAAGAGGCTCTGGCGTGCTTAGGGTTTCAAGAAACATAAGGCATATATTTATAGTGGGTGCAAAAAACGCGTTCAAAATTTTTGCCCGTTACTGGCACGCTCGAGCGGCCAGAAGGCGCGCAGCGAGCGGGCACCGTACTGGATTTTCGGCTCGAGTGGATCTCGAGTGCCTGGCGAGCCGGGGATCTTCTGGATTTTAGGCTCGAGCGAGTGGCGAGCGGGAAGGCTTTGGACGAGCTCGAGTGACTGGAGGGCGGACAGAACGGACTTTAAACCGACAACCCACAACCCGACATTGATACAATGATACATATGGTCACGGAATATGCTAATTAGACAAATGTCTCTAACAATCTCCCCCTTTGAAAATTCCGTGACAAAACTCATAAAATAAAGAAATACAAGGGAATCACGGGTTCAGACACCACCGAAATAAAACCCATGTACATGAAAACCTACGCCTAGTGATACATAAGAGACACAAAAAAATATAAATAGCTATACGAGAGCTGCTGAGGCGATGTGATGAAAACTTGTGTCGACTGCCTGTGTGACTTCAGTTTCCTAGTCAAGCAAGGTTAGTACCAACAAAGAAAAAGAGAATAATAACATAACAGTATGCATGGTACATAAGAATGAGAGACAAGCACTATGAGATGTAGCAGAAATAACATACAACAATATAACATGCAGCAAGTCTCCCCCTAACAAAAATAATCAAAACTCCCCCTAACAGTAAGAATAACCTGAAATAATGTGAAAATAACAAAAACTCTCCCAAAATAAGCAGGGTCTCCCCTAAGCTCCCCCTATCAAAGTGAATCAAGTCTCCCCCTTTTTGTCACGAATGGCCAAGGGGTAATGTAGCTCACTTTTCTTAACCCAAACTTCTCTCACTAAATACACTTTAGCATTCAACCTTTTAACGTGTGCATCCAAATGTTGAAGGTGATCAACAAGTTTATTCATGTTTAGCCCTGGTCTTTGGTTGTGCAAAAGATTCATGGTGTAGCACCGTGGACGAATGTGACCAACTTTTCCACATGCATGACAGGTAGGCACAAACTTAGGGATGGAAGAATTGTTCATAGCCTTATGATTACCTAGATTAATTGAGCCAAATCTGTTATTCACACGTTGAGGCACGGCCTTGATGACTTTGGGTGTGTAGGCGTGTTTGTGTGGAATTTTCGTGGCGGGAATAAATACAGTTTTAGATTTCACGTCAGTTTGTACAAAATTCGCAACATACCCCAAACCCTGTTTATTTCCTCCAATTTTTCCCAACCTGAGCATATGATCTAATTTTGTAGACCCATTTAAGAATTGTTTTAAATATTTTCGAGATGCCTCAAGTTCAGATTCTAAAGTTGTTATTTGCTTAGTAAATGAGACTTTCAGATTCTCAATTTCTTGAGTTTTAGAATCTAACTCGGATTGTAGAGATACGTTTTCTTTTTTCAAATCTATGATCCTACTATTTAGGGTTCTATTTAATTTCTTTACTTTCAAACATTCCCTAAACATTTTATCATATATTTCTTGAAGGCCATCAAATTCAGCTTCTGACACGACCATAGAGTCATCAGATTGATTAATATTCTCTACAGCATTGTCATACATTGAGGTTATAAAGGCCATGTACTTGACAGGGCCATTTTCAGAACATTTTTCACCCTCTTCTTCTTCGTCGTCACTCAAGGTCACATTAGCTTTAAAGGCTTGACCTTGTTGGCGTTTAAGGTTAGGACATTCAGCCCGATAGTGGCCAAAGTCTTTACACTCATGACATTGAACTCCTTGAATATTTTTTGATTTGTAGTCCTTGAGTTCACGTCGGTCTTTCTTCTCAAATTGAGATGACCGTTTTGAATCCACATCAATTTTGTTTGATGAAGATTTATTTTTCCTTAAAAACTTTTTGAAATTATTAACAAATAAGGAAAAATCGTCATCGCTACACGATTCTTCATCGGAATTTCGATTTTGCTCTTCCCTGCTTGATTTTAGAGCAAGTGATTTATTCTTCTTTGATTGTGGCAATGTGTGCTCATAAGTTTGTAGGGACCCTACAAGTTCTTCGATTTTTAATTTGTCTAAATCTTTGCTCTCTTCAATCGCCGTTACTTTGGGTCTAAATCGTTCAGGCAACGATCGTAAAACTTTTCTAACAATTCTGTTTTTCGGAATTCGTTCGCCTAAATTAAATGTGAAATTTACAATATCATTTAATTGAGCATAGAATTCATCAAATGACTCATCATCTTTCATTCTTATTTATTCGAATCTAGTGGTGAGCATTTGTAATTTTGAATTTTTAACTAATTTAGTTCCTTCATGAATGATTTCTAAAATATCCCACACATCTTTGGAGGTCTCACACATTGAAATTCGTTTAAACTCATCGGGAAGACAGCCATAAAAATAGCATGTAGCCCCTTGCTGTTCCAATTACATGCATCGAGTTCCTCTTTGGTCCATGAAGATAAGGCTTTTGGTTCGTTACCAGAGGAACAAGTGGGTGGAATCCACCTAACTTGGGTACGTGCCCAAACACGCTCATCTAGAGATTTTAGGAAGGCTCTCATCCGGACCTTCCAATAGGTATAGTTACTCCCATCAAAGAAGGGAGGAACGGAGAGTGATCCACTCGTATACATCTAGATCGGGGGTCGCGGATCGGGGTAAGTTTCTAATACCAATTGCAAAAGGCACGTTTTGTACTAACGTGAACAATCAAGTTTCGACCCCAAAAAATATAACGGAAGCAAAAACAAATAAATATCCAATACACGTAAAGATATTTAATTCTAGATGTTAACAATATAACAAGCATGCATGAAATAAATAATTATGAGCAATAAAGATAAAGACGCGATTTGTGGTGACGAAGTGAAAACTCGATACCCACGGTAATCGAGAAAAATACTCCGGGCTTCAACGGCCAAGGAAGAATTGCACTATGAAAAGCAACTTACAGACCGGGTGGTAACGACACGCTAACCTAGCCGACTTACTCCCGTCACGTGATCCCTACTAAGGAACTCCTTGGATTTGCCCGCGGCAACGGAACCGGACACCTTCCGGTCTTCACGTCAATCTTCCCTCTTGTGCCACTTAAATAGCCAACCACGATCGAATCTCCTTCTTCACGAACCAACGTCTCCATGAAGGTAGAAGGATGGGAAAGGTTAAATGGAAAAGAAAAAGTGATGAGAAAACTCTTTAAAACATGGAGTTCAAAGTTGTAACATTTGGTTTTCTTAAGAGAAGCTAAATCAATCAAGCATAAAAGGCTTTCTTCTCAAGTTTGATGGCTCCTCAAGGTATCAAAAGAGGCTCTGGCGTGCTTAGGGTTTCAAGAAACATAAGGCATATATTTATAGTGGGTGCAAAAAACGCGTTCAAAATTTTTGCCCGTTGCTGGAGCGCTCGAGCTGCGCTGGAGGGTCCAGAAGGCGTGCAGCGAGCGGGCACCCTACTGGATTTTTGGCTCGAGCGGATCTCGAGTGCCTGGCGAGTCGGGGACCTTCTGGATTTTAGGCTCGAGCGAGTGGCGAGCGGGAAGGCTTTGGACGGGCTCGAGCGACTGGAGGGCGGACAGAACGGACTTTAAACCGACAACCCACAACCCGACATTGATACAATGATACATATGGTCACGGAATATGCCAATTAGATAAATGTCTCTAACAATATTGATTAGGGATGCTTATAACCTAGTGACTATCGTAGAAAATGATATATGGGTTGTCATTAGCAAGGGGTATCGGATATGGTATGAGCATACTATGAGTATAGCCTCTGGGAGGATTGTAAGGGTAATGGGAATACCATGGATATTGGGTAACCTCGTGGGACTCACCCAACGGTCGGGGGGCGTAAATACGTGGCCTTTGGTTCATTATGGTAGAATAAGATCTAAAGAGATTCTTATTATCTCGTACAGTCGTGACCTCAAATTGGACGAATAATCGAATTCTTGTTATCTTGCACAGTTAATCGAGACCGTTGGTATTGAGGAGGGATACTTATAACCTAGTGACTATTGTAGAGAATGATATCTGGGATTCATTGGTGAGGAGTATCGGAGATGGTATGAGCATACTACGGATACAGCATCTGGGAGGATTGTAGGGGTAATGGGAATACCATGGATACCAAGTAACCTCGTGGGACTCACCCAACTGTCGGAAGTGTAAATACACAACCTTTGGTTCACTATGGTATAATAAGGTCCATGAAAATTCTTGATCATTCATACAATTGGGACCTCATATTGAGCTGATGATCGGATTCAATGGAATCCATATTGCATCTTAGTGTCCAGTTGTTCATATGGCTTTTGAGTCGTCGATACGATAAATTATTAAATTTCGGACATTAGTTGGTATTTCACCTGTTATTATCTATTATTCTATCGTCCAAGATACTTTATTGTACTATTCTATTATTGTTTATTTTACTTCCTGTGCATTCGGCTCACTCTTGTGTTTTATTAACTCCAAAGTAGATAGGTTGACAGGAGGATCAAAGAGATCGAGTGTTATTGGGTAGAATCCGAGTAGAGATGATCTCAAAGATTGAGGATTCCAAGATGGAGACTTAAGACTTTTGATTTAGTTATTGTTGACTTTTATTAGATTTTCTTTATGAGAGTTGAGATTTTGGGACGTTGAAGTTATTTATTGAAGTTATTTATTACTTTTATGGATACTTATTTAATGATACATTTATAATGATTATTAATGGCGTCATAAATGATAGTATTGAGTTTATTTGAATTGCTTGATCATGTGTAATTGATAATCTCGGATGATTCGAGACTTTCACTTGGACAGTCTGGGTCGGGTCCGAGATCCGAACTCGGGTCGTTACACATCGTCAAAACGGAATCCGTGTTGTCGACCCTATGGCGACCCGCCCTAGGGGCTCGCGAAGAGGAAGGAGACCCTTTCTTCTTTTCCATCTCTCTCTCTCCATAGAACGAGTTGAAAACTTTCAGCGTAAGGAAACGTCAAAGAAGGGATTTCACTAAAATGCCACTTAAATAGACAACAGGGTGCCAGCACGTAGGAAAACGCAAACGACGCCTTCACTAAATGGTAGGTCGCGTGCCAGCCCAGTAGGAGCATCGCGGGCCCTAAGCAACGGCCAATCATGACCTCTTGTCATATTGCAGATTGACATCGCCTCAGTCGCCTGCCGAAATCCCCGCTGTCACACCTGCATTTAATGCGGGAATTCTGATCGCTAGGGACGGCAGCAGCGGGACTTCCAAGACAAGCGCAGAGAGAGAAGACAGATCGTTAGAATACAACAAGCGACAAAAAATAAACAGCATAGCTAAGTGTTAAGTTTCATTATATAGATCATTAATAACTCTTTCTTACAACAGCCTGCGGCCACAAAGTGCAACTAACAGCCCTCTCTGGGCTTAGAAAAATCTGGAGCTGGATACTCTAATAGGTTTGCGCGTGTCAGGGCACTAGAGTTTTGAGAGTCCAGGATGCCGATGCGGAAGTTCGGATCCTCCGGCGAGACTAGTCTCCTGCTAAGGCGGATGCCGTCCTGGAAGTTCCTTTCCAGTGTAAGACCGACCTCCTCCGGCAAAAATCTCAACCTCAGCTCGATCCCCATCCACACGAGCTCCTCTCCGAACTGTGGCCGCAGTAGCTCAAGCTCCACCTGGAGAGCCAACATGCAGGCTCGGGCGAGCACGTTAGCACCGGAAAGCCTGGACGCCCTCGCTTCCGATTCATCCCATGCCTCCTCAAAGTATGCGGCCCAAGCCCTCAACTACTCTATCTCTGTGATTGCAACCTACACCCTAGCTTCAACGCCTTCGACCGCCCTAGCAACTTGATAAAGCGGAGGATCCGCCCTCCTGGACCTACGATCCCGCGAGAAGGTGTACATCTCCTCCCTCTCAAAGCCTGAAGGAGCCTTCAAAAATCGTATTGGACCAACAACAGTGGCCTCTCAATGACATCCCTCCGTCACTGCTGCACCAACTGCAGCCGCACTAGGGATCCCAGAGGCATGGGTCCCAATCTCGGGCTCTTCAGAATAAGGTTATGACCCAGATAATGATGATGACCTTTCCATTGAAGTCACAACGAAGGAGGACAAAGAGAAAAAGGCTCGAAGGCAACGCGAAACTTCAAGCCGTCAAAAAGGCAACAGAGCACGCAACCTTAGAGGGAACTCGTGCGTTTAAATAAGCAGAGTTCTCCCATTAAAACGGCAGCATTCTGAAGACAAAATGTGCCTGTAGAAAGCCAACAGACGCCCTCCACATGGCAAATCCCTGAAACTTTGCGCTTTTTTAAGGCAAATCATTATGGCACAGCGCCCTGTGATTTCCCATGCATTTAATATGCCAGATGGCCAGGCAGATGTGACATCCACCTGTAGTGTTTGAGTCCACAGCGTCAGCCGCCAAAAGTCTCCTCCTGCCGCATCCTCCCGTTGACGGTCTACATTAAGATTCGATGGACGAGACCGGTAGAATTGACCACAAGCGTACGAAGACACTTAGACGCACGGAATGGGGCGCGAAGCAACGGAGGAAGCAAATTGCCCATAAACGGTGATCCAAAAAAAGCATTCAATAAGAAAAGATGCATGCTACAAAATAGAAGAATAAAGATGAATGGCTACTTTTTTTATTAATCAATACTTTCTTTACAAAGTACAAAATTTATAATAGTAAAAATACAAGAAAGAGGAAGAAAATATGGCACGAGGCCTAAGCCCCTAGGCAACTGCCCCGGATGCTTGGAGCACGCTGGGGAACGTGATCCACATGAGATCACTGCAGTCCTACTGCTGGTAACCCAACAAGCGCAAGAACCGAGAGCAACCGGATGTCGGTTAGCCTCCGGGCAGAGACGAGCCCAATGTTAACCGCCGAGGCAGAATCGACTCCTACGGCAGAAGCTTCCAGTAGGGACTCCAAGGGCCTACACTCCCCTAACGGAGACTCCGCCCTTCGCCTCCCCTCCAGAAGTCGCGTTCGGTGATCCAAATAAAGTGGAGGCCACGAGCGATGTGCTACACCGGTGGTGAAAACCCTCGGGATAGCTCCGCCGCGATCCCACTGAACACTAGAGGACGTCGCTCCATGGGGGGAGGCATACGATGACAGCAGAGTGGCCAAGCCACCTTCATTAACATGAGGAACTGTCCACGGCGTGGGCATGAGGACAATCTCCATCAGAAGTTATGGAACTCCAGCTAGTCCACCAAATTCCTTCACAGACTCCCACCAGAAGCATGGCGAGTCAAGACCCTCGCATTGCTCCTCCAAAGTCAGCCAAGGGATGAGCCATACCGGTCGAAGGGCCCTCCTATTTATGGGCAATTTGGCGCCCTTCCGGCACCTAATGGGGCACGCTATCCCGTGGACTTCTTTCATGAAATAGGAAACCCTTTAAATCCAATGCAACCTCAGGCGTGCAAACCTTCCATTCCAGGCACCGAATCATTGCGGCGCTAAAAAATCCTGTACAAACCGCCTAGGGAAGGCGCGAAGCTGGAAGATGACAAACATTGGCGCATCTCAAGGGAAGTTGAGCGACCGCGAGTTTGACCGAGAAGGATATACCAGGCCGCGACCACAGATCAGCCCAGGCATAGGGGCCAGTGTTGGGTCCAGTTCAAAGGCCCAAAAAAGTTCGAAACCCAACCTGTGGAGCAACAGCCCAAACAGCGGATCCAGCCCAGCGTTCCAGAACGACCTACGTGGCGGCCCGTACTCGCAACCAATGGGCGTCGCTTACAGCCCATTAATGTTGCTATCGGGCGACAGTGGTGACGCAGAGGAAACGAGCTAATGGAGAAAGAGTCAGCGCTGCCAGCTTTGGCTCACATCACTGCCTATAGTTCTCTAGCCAATCCTAACGCAGGAGGTAAACCAAGTGTGACCTACAACGCCCGGCGATCTACCTACCACCGCAAGACGACAACTGATATACTGACAACCGCCGTCAGTGATCAGTGGCCGATGAATCCCTGCGACGAGGATTCTCGAGCCCAAAGCCCATAACCATGTGGCATATACAATCTCTCTCCTTCTACAGGGGAGGAGATTGGATCCTAGATAATTGACTCTACGTCACACAAGTTAAACTCAAAAACCATCTTCCAGATCCGACCTTCTCAGTCTTCTCAGGCGAAGAAAGTTATCCACCCATTGCGGTGCATTCCGGGAGCTAGGCCTCTCATTACCTGCTCACTAATCTCCAATTCATACATCCACGCACTCCCAATGCATATGCAGCATATTTTTGCGCACATCTAAGCGTGTGACCCTTTCCGTTCATTTGCGAAAAATTCTTTGAGCTTGAGCGTGGAGTGTTTTTGGTAGGAAAAATCCCCGGGCTTCTAACCTCCTATTTGTTTGTTTTATGTTTATGCGAGCCTGGGTTTTATAGAGATGGAGACCAAACCGCTCGCGACCACCACCTGCATAACAAAGAATTCGAAAGCTCCCTAATCCGTATGACAACTGAGGACCCGGAATGCAACACTATTATATAAATTCTAATTATCAAAAAATTTAAAAAAATAATTAATACTAATTGTGGTATTTTTCAGCCTTGAAATTAGGAAATGGCAAGTCCTATTGGGCGATCAAAGACCACCGCCCCAAGAGCTATGCCCCTCCCACGTCCACGCCGTTGACCACCTTGTGCCGCCCCGTTAACACATCGTTGGCGATGTCTACCAAACTCCTCGCTGACAGCCCATCCACGTTGGGACAGCACCCCACGGCCGATGCCAATTTCCCGCCAAACCTAAGATAACACTCATTGCACAAGCCATATTCATGGCCCATCAGATAAAGAAATTTTATTTTTTAAAGAGATAAAAATAATTATTTTTTAAATTTAAAAATTTATTTTTAAATAAATAATTATAATTTAACTTATTTTTTAAAAAAATAAAAATAATTAAAATTAATTATTAAATCAAAACAATTCACCTAAAAATAACACCACAGATTTAAAACATAATCTCCATAATTTCTTTAAAAAATAAATGCCCCTTGTTCCATTGCTCATCCGTCACTGTGGCAGCCTCCTGGAAGAGCTTCGAATTGCAGTTTCCACATGAATTAATATTTTATTTTCAAATAACTAGATTTTTTATATAAATTAAATAACATAATGTTTATTTTTATGCTATTTCCAAGTAATATATTTTTTATTCATCAATCAAAAATACCGTATAATTAACATCTACATGGGGCTGATAGGAAATTCAATTTGATTTTAAAAGAGATTGAGGGCGTCCCTTCCTGGATCGAGAAGGACCGTCTTTTCTTAATATAAAATCCGGATGTAAACATGTTTTTGTTTTGAATGATTAAATTTAAAATCAAATAGTCTATATAATATTATTCATTCAAAATGTGTGGGCGGTCGAGTTTTTCATCCGACGGTTCAAATGAGGAGAAAGACGGTCCTTCTCCACAAGGGAGAAGGACGCCCCCTGGATCAGTTTAAAAGGAATAAACCCTTAAAATCCTCGAGTTTCAATTAAAAAAAGAAAAATAGAAAAAAGTCATCGATTTTCCAGTGCCTAAAGAGGAAAGAAATAACATAAAAAGTAACAACATAAAAGGAAATCCTCAGGAAAAACATATTTAAAAAATATTTATATTTCAAAATTTTAATTATAAAATCAATGGCATATAGACTTTCAATCAGCTTTTGCAAATTTTCAATCTGACAAGAATTTCTCTTCTACAGTGTGTGACGAATACAACAGCAGTGAAAATTGACTTACTATTATCGACCAATAATACAAATTTTGTTATTCACCTCCCAAATATTAATATTTTTTACCCTTTTAATAATTAAGATCTATTTTTTTAATATAAAAAATCAAATGCTAAAATAATAATTTAAAATATTGTCTCCATATTTGTTTTTCATAAAATTTAAAATTAATGAAATTATTACAAGTACAAGAAGCCTGAAATTTAATAAAAATTACACATATTTCATACGCAGTCAACTAACAGTTATTGAATCTGTAAACCGTTATCAACCTATTAAAAACTAGAAATGCTATTTATCTTAAATCATATATATGTAATGTTAATTTTAATTTTTTTTTATTTTTTAAATCTCAATGTACTCTGCATACAGTGAATGTTGTAAGAAAGTTATAAATTAATTGGGCATCTACTAAAATTCATTAATTATATAACTAGAAGACCAATTACTAGAGAAAACCCTAATTTCTGAATCGAATTTAGGTCACTTGCATGCGAGAGTACCTTCAAACAGTCAAATGATCGATGAATAGTTCGTTGATTGTTTTCTCTGCTTCTGTTGGTTATTTCCTCTTTGTTCCCTGCTGCTGCTGTTTCTTCTTTGATTCTCTCCGTCTTCATTTACTTTGGCTGAAACTTCGCCGGTAGCACCATTACAATCATTACTGTTAAGGGCACTTAACCTTGTCGCAGGAATAGGCTCCGCCACCCAAACTGAACACTTGCATCCATCAAAAATCCCTCCATAATTGCCGTTCAATTTCTGCTTCCTCTCCTTCTGGACATTCAGATCACAGATTTTAGGATTTTTTGAAGTGATGTCTGTACTTCGACTAGTAATGGACCTGTCACTACTATATTTAGCACGTCGAGCCTTGGGGTTCCGCAGCTCAATTTCTGGCGTCCGTACCAGCCCCAATCGAACGAAATCCCACAGAGACGAATGAGATTTCCTGTTCGAACTACAGTTTGGAACCGACAGGGCACCCGAAGCATGAATTTGCGGTTTCGGACTCGGTTGTGTATGGAAATTATTCCGGACCTTCGGAATATGAGCGGCGTGGCTGGATGACCAGGAACTACTGCTACTGATCGAATAATTACTTTTTGTGCTGCTACTTCTACTGGTAGGGGTGCTGGAGATCCGGAATCCAGACATGGATTCGGATCTCGAGATGCTTCGGCTCCCGTTCTGGCTGTCGCACAGGTATCCTGCATCGGAGCTGATGGAGCGATGGAGCGGCACAATTTGGCCGCTGAAGAAGATCTCGTCGGCGGAGCGCAGTTCGCAATCTATTGCGGTGATTGAGCCTGCTAATGCGCCGAAATCAAAATCGTCTTCGACTTGGATATTTTCGGATTTCTCGGATTTTGTTTGATTCTCTTCGTCCATTGCGCTGACCGGAAGATCACAGAGTGATAATGCTTCTTCTTCTCCTTGTTCTCCTAATTCATCTTCAGAATTCGATTGCCAGTAATTTTCAATTTCTGAGGTTCTCGCCATTTTTTTGAATACTGTAAGGCTCCTCCCTTGGGCTTTTAGACTAGCAGGAGGGTAGAACGCAAACTTTACGCATAAAGTAGCCTGTGGCTTATAATTTGTTTTCCTTTCCAAAAAGTTACTTTTGAAAAATGAATAAATAAAATAATTTATAAGTCACAACTGAATTTTAAAAATTTAAACAGACAAAAAAAATATTATTTATTAAAATCAAATTATAGCAGAAGTCGCATTAGATTTAAATAAAAAATTATATACTTTAGGACTGTATCTAAAAATATAATTGTGCCTATTCATAAAGTATGATTTGCTTTTCGAATTCAAATAGTATTTAAATAGAGTTGGTTGAATTTTTGAGTCTCTATATGACTCAATACCATAATACTTAATATGAGATTAAATGATATATGACTCACTTTTTATTATATCTTTTGACACTTTAATCAAAATCTTTTTAAAATAAATAAATAAATAAATAAGTGAGAATAAAAGAGAGCAAAAATTAGAGGATTTGGCTTCATAATTTACAAGATTTGCAAGTGATTGGAGAACAAGAGCTCCATACTTACTTTATTTAGATTATTCAAATTTTTCATTTTTTCAGAAGAAATAGGCTCAGTTATAATCTTATTATTAATTAGTATAAATTTTTCAAAGTGGTATAATTAATCATTATTTTGAGTAGTTATTCTAATTGAAAATTGAATATTCTAACTATTTTATATGCTCTAAATTTAATAATAATCCATTAAATGTATTAACATTTACTTAATTTGATTGTACATCTCTCGATTATGTAATCGCTTATTAGGTTAATCATTCAGTTTAATTAATTGTTCAACCATTTATTACTTTAATTTTTAATAGTTTCAAGAGTTTGATCATTTAGCTCATCGATAATTTAATAGTTTAATTAGATTTTTTTATTTTGGCTAACAATTTAGCTAATTTATATATCTTTATGGGTTTATTTTTAATGGGCGCTATATTCTAATAGGTCACGATCGATCATATCTAAGATGGTTCTCAAGAAGGCCCATTCACAAAAAGCTTTTCATTGTTAAATGTTGTTTATGCAATTTTTTTCATTCTTAAATACTAAATTATACAATTTTTCAAAAAAATATAACATTTTGATAAAAAATAGTACCTAAAATATTTTCAATGAATAATATTTATAGATGGAGTAATTAATTAAATAGAAATATGGTTCTCAAGGGAAACTTTTTAAAACTTAATATTTATTCAAAATAAAAAAATTATATTCATTAAAAGAATATAATCAATGTCGGACAATTTAATTATTTTTCCTGTAAATTTATCAGGTCTAATTTTTATGGTGTCTAAAAAGACTTTTAAAGAGTCAACAAATAAATAAATAAATAAATATTTATATATAATTACTTGATGGGTAGGCCCATAGCAGGCAGGCCTAATAAGAAAAATGGTCCAAAGTCCAGAAAAGCCCAGAAGTATGTTAGACAGTCAACGCTAGTATTGATCGAACGGAGCGCTAATAAGGCAGCCAACACGCGCCCTCAAGACAGTCAACATTCCTGTTAACCGAAAGCACTATAGCAGCATGCCACGAAAAGACATAAAACCGAATATGGGATAGGCCTAATTAGGCAGACGTTTCCATACACAACAAGTAACGGTCCTTTAACTGATTTCACGCCTTCCTTGAAGCCAATCTCCTCTAAAGAAGGTATCAACTGATTCAGCACCCTTTCTATGAGGAAGGCGTCAGATTCTCTCTTCCTGCCAACGATGGAGCCTAACAGTAACAAAAGCACAAAAAGAATGTAAGTAATCTGGAGACTCGTTACCCGTTCAGAAAGAAAACGATCCTATTGGATTGCACCAGTCAAGCCTTCCCGCTCAAAGAATGCCGCCAAATACAAGGCTGGGATCATACCTTCTTGGCCAAGAAAGGTCACCCTCCCCACAGTCTATATAACCCCACAGAGTCGTCACTTTGGAGGACACGATCTGAGACACAAACACAGACGTAAAAATACAACACAGGACTACTACAAAAAACCCATAAGCATCCTTACGCTTGTTCCTAAGCAAACAATCACTTACTTTGCTAATCCCACTCCAAGCCTTCAGATTGTAGAGACTTTGCCCACTCATTGAGATCCGTCTTTTAAAGCTTCCACGCTTCCAGGACATAGCTTCCCACTCGTTCCTTGCGAACATCGAGTCGGGAAACCATACTCTCGACGAGTCATGGAAACGTCTCTTGCATCTCCAGGCCAATACTCCCACAAATCTTAATCTCATTCCCTATCTCATTTTACATTTCAGTTTACCTTCTCAAAGTTCGAGGCTTGTTGCTGACTTGAGGGTCGGAGTGTTTTCGGTGGGACAAAATTCCGTCGACATCTGACCTCTTATTTATTATAGTGGTGTGTAGGGTCCAGACTCGATGAATAGAGCCGGATCCAAATGATCAAGCAAATCTGAATCTATTCAAAATTAGATTCTGGTATGCATCATTGGCGCCGTCTGTGGGAAACGCTTACAAGAAGCCAACTACATTTCCCAGAAGCTCTTTCTAACCAACACCCTTAAACAAAATGGTGAACACAATGGCACAAGCGAGCGAGCCAGCCCGAGATGTAGTCTCACCAAACCAGGACCACGCCATTGGCTCTGTGGTCAACGGGGTAGCCGGTGAAATTTTGGCATCTTTTTTTTAAAACCTGACGAATAATATACACAACACGGATAGGATGCTTCAGATACTCTGATCCCGCCAGGAGCAAGCACAGCTAGGTGTTGCACCGGTGGTGGCCCTAGCATCGGCCTCCAGACGAGGAGGCGAGAGAAAGAAAGTTTCGACCTAACGAACCGGAACGCTGACCAACGCTCCCGTGTCGGAGACCTCACATGCCCAAAGCGGTTTAAGGCGTAAGGAGCGGGGAACCAGCTCTACCCCGGAGGAAAGCCTGGAATGAACCCTAGATACTCTTGGGTAGAATGTAGGCCCTTGGCTCAGGAGGGAGCCTCTCGGGCCACTAGATCCACCAGAGATAGCAGCTGCCCGAGTGCTGGACAAGCCAGGGAGAGAACGAAGTTGAGGGCATATCTCAACTCCAAAAGATCTGCTAATGTCGTTCCAACAAATCCTAGGCTGGAGAAGATATGAAACCGTGTCTTCAAAGATGATGAGCACGTAGCCAACATCGACAGATCTCCCTTCACAGCGGAGATCTTAAATCATCCCATATCGACAAAGTTCAAAATGCCAGCCCTTGACTCTTATCATGGGAGGCAGATCCCGTTGATCATCTCGCCCACTTCCGCACCCATCTGGATCTACAAGGGCTGGAGGACGCAGCCATGTGTCGTTGCTTCCGACTCACATTAAAAGGGGATACGCGCATCTGGTTCCATTATCTCCCCTCAGACTCAATCAGAAGTTTTCAGGAGCTTACGGATCTTTTCTTATCCCAATATGCCTCCAGTCGCCGGAAGAAGAAGTAGCCATGGCATCTGTCACACATCAAGCAGAAGCATGGGGAGAACCCGTGGAGGTTCCTAGATTGTTTCGTGGTAGAAGTTAGACGGATCCCTTGACTCATGGAGGAAATGAAACTAGGCAGTTTCATCTTAACGCTGGCACACGGAGAATTCTTCAGGCACTTGACGCATAAGAACCCACAGACTTTTCGAGAAGCAGAGTCTATCACCAGGGCCTACGCGGCAGCGGAAGAGGCCAACGAGGTTAAACGTCCCGACTGGCCTGAATAGCCTCACACTTTCCCACCTGAAGGAAAGAGGAAACACAACGGTGGTGATCACCCCCACCGAAAGCACCACAGGATTGGACCGTCAGAGTGCAAGGACTACGGGCTCATCAGCCTAACACCCTTAACTAACACGAGCTCAAACATCCTCATGCAGATCTGTGGGGAGAAGTTCCTTAAGTGGCCAAAACCACTTAAGAAGGCGGAGGGAGGAAATCCAGCCAAGTACTGCAATTTTCATCGATCTCCCGGGCACTCCACAGAGGACTCCAAGACCCTTTAGCAGGAGGTTGAGGAGTTGATCAGAAGGGGCCATCTCACCAGGTTCGTTAAAGGCCCTAGTCAGAGCTTTGGCATAACGGGCAGAGAAGGATCGGGGTCTTCCCCACCACGAAACCGGGTTACGACAGGAGTGGTCAACATGATCACCACCTAGCCGATCAAGAACCCGAAGGACAACAAGGACCATCACGTAGGGAGGAAGAAGCAACACACTACTGACACCGTTATCAGTTTTAGTGACAGTGACCTGGCACATGTAGTTTCCCCCCATACAGACCCCCTTGTTGTATCTGCACTCGTTTCCAAGGTAGCGTTGACTACCAGATAAAACGAGTATTTATTGACAATGAAAATTCTCGCGATTTGCTTTATCTCGATGCATTTTTTAAACTTAGTTTAAAAAAGAGTCAATTAAAACCTACAGAAGGTCTATTGTACAGCCTTGATAATGAGCTGGTGTCTGTTCAAGGGACGATCCGATTAGAAGTCACCCTAGGAATGTACCCGAAAATGGTAAGTCATACACTTACCTTCTTGGTAGTTGACTTGCCCTCTGTATACAACGTAATACTGGGCCGGCCGTACCTAACAGCGTTTCGGGCGTCACTTTAATACCATACCTCAAAATAAAATTTCTAATACCATACGGTGTGGGCGAAGTATTGGGTGACTAAGTCATTGGACGGACATGTTACGTGTCTTAAATCGCTCTTAACAACAACACCAGAGCTGTAGGAGAACTTGACCATCGAGACAAAATAACCCTACAGTAGGCTAGTCCGGTGGGGCAATCGACCTAATCCCACTAAATTTGGAAGATCCAGAAAAGTGCATATGGAACCACGGCTCACTCACCAGTGCGTTGCGCGAAGAACTGATCACATTCCTGCGACGGAATGCTGACATCTTCGCATGGACTCCCGCTGACATGCCTGGGATTCCAGACCGGGTAATTGTCAACAAGCTAGGTCTCAACCGGACCGAAAACCCGTCATGCAAAAGCAAGGAAATCACCCGGTAGAAATGTTGGTCGCCATCCGGGAGAAAGTAAAGAAACTACTGAATGCTGGATTCATCAAAGAGGTCCGATGCCCATTTTGTCTCTCCAACGTAGTCCTGGTAAAGAAGAGTAGCAGGAATTGGAGAATGTGCGTTGATTTCACCAACGTTAATAAAGCCTACCCAAAGGACAGTTTTCTTTTACCCAGGATTGACCTGCTGGTAGACTTGACATCCGGACATGAGCTGTTGAGTTTCATGGATACCTATCCGGGCTATAACCAGATCCGGATGAGTTCAGAGGACGAAAAGCATACCTCGTTCATGACAGACCAAAGGACTTACTGTTATAAGGTGATACCCTTTGGACTGAAAAACGTAGGAGCCACCTACCAACTGCTGATAAACAAAATATTTGAGAAACAGATCGGCCGCAATATGGAAGTCTATATTGACGACATGCTCGTCAAGAGTAGAACTACAGGAGACCATATCCACGATCTGGTAGAGTCGTTTGAGATGCTTCGTGAGCATTAAATGAAGCTGAATCCAACTAAGTGTGTCTTCGGGGTAGTCTCAAGAAAATTTCTTGGTTTCATCATCTCTCAACGAGGGATCGAGGCAAACCCAAAGGAAATCAAGGTCCTCGTAGACATAGCTCACACACGAAGCATCAAAGATATCCAGCAATTGACTGGACGATTGGCAGCCTTGTCCCGTTTCCTAGCGAAGTCAGGTGACAAGTATCAGTCATTCTTTATGGCTATAAGGGGAACAAAATCAAACGGTTTTCAATGGACGGTAGATTGCTAGGCGGCCTTCAATGAGTTAAAGCAGTACCAGGCTAGCCCATCGTTACTAACATCACCCAAGGTCAGGGAAGAGCTGTACCTCTACTTTGTGGTGTCGGAGGTGTCCCTCAACTTCGTCCTCATACGTCAGGATTTCGATACCCAACAGTCGATCTATTATGTGAGCAAAATACTAACCAGCCCAGAGACGCGTTACCGCGCCACAGAAAAGTTGGCCTTAGCTCTCATATTCTCTGTGTGAAAACTAAGGCCCTACTTTCAGGCACACTGTATCATAGTTCTCACCAATCAGCCTCTAAAGAGCATAGTCTAGAAATCTGATGTTTCTGGATGGTTGATAAAATGGGCTATCAAATTGGGTGAGTTTGACATTGAGTTCCGACCCAGGCCAGCTATAAAGGTACAGACTCTGGCCGACTTTATTGTCGAGACCACGACCCTGGTTCTTAAAGAACAACCCTCAGAGAACACGGAACAGTGCATGGAGGCTCTAGAATGGATACTCCACGTAGAAGGATCATCTACATACACAGGCAATGGAACGAGGGTGGTCCTCACGACCCCTGACTGGTTTGAGGTGAAATACTCCCTTAGACTTGACTTTCCGGCCACCAACAATGTTGTCGAATATGAAGCCTTGCTAGCCGGGTTAAGACTAGCAAAAGAGTGCTCAGCTAAGCGACTGGCTATTTACAACAACTCCGAGCTAATCGTCAATTAGGTTAATAGGAACTTCGAGACAAATAATCCACACATGCCTAAATACTTGAACAAGACAAGGGAGGCCACCCGTAACTTCGACAATCTAACCTTGGTCGATGTTCCCAGAATTGAAAATTGGAAGGCCGATCAGCTGGTAAGAGTAGCGGCGGCCGAAAATTCAGAACAGTACTCGAGGAACATGTGGGAGGTCCTGAATGCTCCTAGTATAGAAGGATAGGAGGCAATGCAGATCTCCGGGATAGAAAACTGGACAACACCTTACCTAAGGTATCTAGTGGATGAAACATTGTTCGAAGATGTAGAAGAGGCCAGGTGGATAAAGAGAATGGCCAGTTGGTACACTATAGTCAATGGGCGGTTGTATCGTCGCGGCTACTCGACTCTATACCTCCGTTGCCTAACCCCTGACGAGGCGGACTACGCCTTGAGCAAAGTGCACCTTAGAATTTGTGGATTGCACGTCGACGGTAAAAACCTAGCCTTCAAGATCATGCGGTAAGGCTACTATTAGCCATTGATGAAAAAGGATGCACTCGAATTTGTAAAGAGGTGCGAAAGCTGCCAACTTCACGGCAACCTTCACCACCAACCATCCGCCGAGCTGAAATCCCTTCAGGCGCCGTGGTCCTTCGTGCAATGGGGGCTCGACATTCTTGGCCCATTTTCCATTACAACCGGGTAAAGAAAGTTCATCATAGTAGGTATCGTCTACTTCACGAAGTGGGTCGAGGCCGTTCCGCTGGCCAAGATCACAGAACACAACACACTTAAGTTCGTCCGTCAGAACATCATCAGTAGATTTGGCGTTCCAGAAGTCATTGTGACCGACAACGGAACTCAATTCTTGGAGAAACGCTTCACCAAGTATTACACCAATCTTGGGATAAGGCTAGTCCACACTTCAGTGGTGTACCCCTAAGCGAATGACAAGAGAAGGTCATGAATTGAACGCTACTCCACGGACTTATGACCAAGCTGGAGGACGCAGGGGGCTCCTGGGTAGATGGGCTCGCCTCTGTCCTTTGGTCTTACTGGACAACTCCAAAGAAATCAGCGCATGAAACACCCTTCAGCCTCTGCTACAGGACTAAAGTGGTGATCCCAGTCAAAATCGGATTTTTAAGTCTTACGGTGAAATCTTTTGACCCGCGGGGTAACTCCCAGAAGATCCAGGAACACTTAGACTTGCTAGAAGAAGCCTGCGATGCCGCCAGAATGCGGACCACAACCTACCAATATCGAATCGCCCGCTACTACAACAAGAAGGTGAAAGCGCGGCAGTTCAATATCGGAGACTTGGTCATGCGGAGCATCGAGGCCACAGGAAAGGTAGTCGGCCAGAACAAGCTCTCCCCGAATTGGGAAATGCCTTTTATAATCTCCGCCGTCCTGCGAAACAGGACATACAAGCTCCGGAACCAGGACAGAATGTTGATCTCACGGACGTAGAACGCAATCCACCTCAAACGCTACTTCCAATAGGGACCCAGATAGGTATTCTGTATAATTGTATGTGATCATTTGTGTGCACGATTCAATTAGTAAAATAAGTGTTTCCTTTAGCATGTTGTGTTTCTGTAGTATGCATATATGTATGTGGTTTTTGTTACAGGTTTGAAATGACCTAGGCTGCCCCTAAGTCGGTAGGGTCTTTACCCTATCGTTACTAAACCCTGGTCATCCAGGCGGCCCATGAGTGGTCGTATATAAACCCCGGTCATCCAAACTATCCATGAGTGGTCGTATCTGAATTTTGGTCTTCCAAGTGGCCCATTAGCGGTTAAAAAATATTAGGGGGCTAACACAGTACACGCGACAACCTCCTTTACAAAGAGATAGTGTGATTAGTTCACGATGGTCGACCAGAGCAAAACGCTCCACCAAAGCGGGTCGCCCAAGTTTGCACCTGGGCAGCGCCACCAAGCTTTACTCACAAGTGAATACTAAGCCGGCTTACCACAAGTGACGGCCTTGAAAATGCCATGAACGCCCAAAAATAAGGAGGGCGGCCAACTCGTAAGAATCCTGCCCAATTGGCCGCCAAGAATAGCAAAGAAGCAAAATACAAAAAGCAGGTGTCAAAAGCAAGAACGTGTGACATGCACAAAGCTATTTATATTATTACTTAAATGGTAAAGTACATAATTAAACCCAAAAAAATAAAAAAACTACAATCAACAAAAGCTATGGAGGCGGCGGTGGCCCCTGTCTCCCACGAGGCTATCGCGATGCTGCGCTGACCAATTTGACAAATTGATAAGATCCACAGGGAAGTCAATATCAACCAACTGCACAATACGCCGGGTAATGTTGATTACTTCCCACAACCGTGCCAGCATCATGTCCGCAACCTCCTGGGGACGAATACGGAGGTTTAGGTCGTTCTCTAGGGTAGCCATTTGCCCTACAAGCTGATCAAGGCACCCCTTATCATGCTCGTTCTCCTCCTTCAAATGAGTGACCTCTACTTTCAGGTCCAAGTTCTCCGCCTCCATGCTCGCCAGGACAGACTCTAGAGCAGCCCCGTCCTCTCGATGCTCCGCCCCCAAAGACTCCAGCTTAGAATTGAGCCAAGCGATCTCCTTATCCCTATTAGAGATCACCATGTCTCTCTGCCTAAGCGCCTTGGCAATTGCGCTCGAGACCTTATTAGCCTGCACATACAAAACAAGGGGGTTAGAAAAGGCAAACCAAAAGAAAAGGCGGATAACAGAATTTATACCTCCCAAATTTTTCGCGCTGGCCTATCTGGTTTAGCACCCAGGTCTGGTGCCAAAAGCAGCGAGCAAGGAATGGGACCCATGTCGACAGGGCTGGCGGCGACCTCATCCAAGAACTCTGCCATTGGATCTTTTGGATTATTCCCCGTCCTGGCTGGCTCCATGGGAATGGTAGGGGGCTCCAAAATCGGCTCCCACTGCTTGGTCGACATTCCCACAGTAGGTGATCCAACGGACAGCTCCTGCGACCCAAGCACCTCGATAGATGGATCCCTAGTCAACCCTAACAGCACAGGCTGCGCGAAAACAACGCCGCCGCTCGCCCAAGCACTCAACCTGGCTTCATAAGCCTCAAGAGCCAGCTCCACATCTATCCCGGAGGTGGCGCCCACATCAGCAAAATACCCAACGGAGAGATAGTCTGGCCCTGAGGAAGACGAAGAAGGTGCCACCAAGGCCGCCCTCTTTTGCCTTGGATTGGGAGAACTGGTATCAAACAGACAATGACCAATTATAAAACCCATCTTCCTCTTCTTCCTCTACAGGACCTCCGGCGGTGGGATTTTCAGTTTCTGGACGGGAGACAGAGGCCCCACTTGGCCTTCTTTGCCTCTACACGGGAGACCAAGTGGTCTCTCCTGAAATCTCCCAGGTTAACCTCTACGAGCTTAACCAGCCAAGCCAGGGACGCCGTCTTAGCTTCCGAAGGCGCTCCCGTATACACCTCAGGCTCCTGTTCCCACTCCCTGGGCAAGGGCTAAGGCTCACCCACACTAACAAAGAAGAACCGGTTTCTCCAATTCTTCAGGGAGTCGTATATGGTGGTGCTTATCTTGAGACCGCCACGGAGGGATAAAGAAATACACTCCGCTCCCTGGTTGAGCTTGAAGAGCCCCCTAACCATCAACATCGTCAACAACCTCAAGTGTTGATGAAGGAAAATGCAAAGGGAGCACAGATACCTAATGGTGTTGGCATGGAACTGAGCAATGGGGACCTGAAGCACCCAAAAAATTGACATCAACTCGTCGGGGATTGGAAGGTAGAGCCCACTCCTCAAATAGGCTTCGTATATGGTCACAAAACCCATAGATAGCAGGAAAGCTCTGTCGTCCTTCACTAGAACACGGAAGGCAATCTCCTGCGAGATATTGTACCCCACGTACAATACCTTCGCGTCGTTTTCTCTCAGGACGGAGGCGATGTCGGCGACAGAGGCCATGATCAGGGCTAGGGTTTTCTTCTGCAGGATAAGGAAGACGAAGAAACTAAGGAAGGCGCAGAAAATTCAAAATAAAATAAGCTAACGATTTAAAAACCTGTATGAACACGAAAATCGCCTCAAAAGCGTGCACCATCATTACCGCCGCATGTCATTTCCCCAAAAGAGGACTGACGAATCAAATCCTCTGACTCATTAAATACCGGGATCCTGAACATACCGCATGAAGACACGTGGCACACTTTTCTAACAAGATGACTAATGGCCAACACTTCCTTCTCCAAGTTGCCTGAAAATTTTCAAAAAATGGTCAACAAATCCGGTTAACGTTTGGGAAGTACTTAAGGCTCCCTTTTAGACAGGCAACGACTCCGTCAACAGAAAACAAGCGCATCTCATCATGAACATACCGGAAGCCACAATCCAAGCCACCGGTATGACGGGCTAGTGATAGGTAGGCCCATAGCAGGCAGGCCCAATAAGAAAAATGGTCCAAAATCCAGAAAAGCCCAAACACGTGTTAGATAGTCAATGCTATCATTGACCGCACGGAATGCCAACCAGGCAGCGAAGTGCTTCCTCAAAATGGTCAACATTCCTGTTGACCAAAAGCACTGTAGCAGCATGCTGCGAAAAGATATAAAACCTAATATGGGCCAAGCCCAGTTAGGCAGACGTTTCCATACATGACAAGCAACCGTCCTTTCCCTGATTTCACGCCTTCCTTGAAGCCAATCTCCTCTAAAGAAGGCATCAACTGATTCTTCCCATGAGGAAGGCACCCGATTCTCTCTTCCTGCCCATGAGGGAGCCTAACGGTAACAAAAGCACAGAAGGAAGGCAAATAATTTGGAGACCCATTATCCGCTCAGAAATGAAACGATCCCATCAAATTGCACCAGTCAAGCCATCCCGATCAAGTAAGGCCGCCCAATACAAGGCAGGGATCATGCCTTTTTGGCCAAAGAAGGTCGCCCTCCCCACCGTTTATATAACCCCACAGAGTTGCCACTCTGGAGGACACGATCTAAGATACAAACACAGATGCAAAAATACAACGTAGTGCTACTACAAAAAATCCTTGAGCATACTTACGCTCATTCCTAAGCAAACAATCGCTTACTTCGCTAATCCCACTCCAAACCTTCAGATTGTAGAGAATTCACCCACTCCCCGAGATCTATCCTTCAAAGCTTCCACGCTTCCAAGACGTAGCTTCCCACTCGTTTCTTGCGAACATCGAGTCAGGAAACCATACTCTCGACGAGTCACGGGAACGTCTCTTGTATCTATAGGCCAACACTCCTACCAATCTTAATCTCGCCCCCATCTCATTTTACGTTTTAGTTTACCTTCTCAAAGTTTAAAAACTTGTTGTTGACTTGAACATCAGACTATTTTCGGTGGGATAATATCCCGCCAACACCTGACCTCTTGTTTATTGTAGTGGTGTGTAGGGTTCAGACTGGTGAACAGAGTCGGATCCAAACGATCAAGCCAATTCGAATCTGTTCGAAATCGGATTCAAGTACGCATCATTACTGATTTTTAAAGAAAAATTTTTTTATATTGTGTAATATTTTTAAAAAAATAAAATTCTAACTAAAGTTTCTATGAAGTATCATAAATTTACAAAAAGTTTACACCTATAATCTTTTATACATATTTAAGAAAGAATTTTAATTAAAATTAGATAAATTATACTATTTTCAAAAATACTTTCCACAATTGATAACAAGTGGTTCCTTAATGATTTCTTCCCATAGTTAATTAGTAGTACATTAATGCTAATAATCAATACAATTTAGAAGAAATTATAATTTTTTTGCCATGTACTTAAATTAATTAATATGCAAATTTTATTAGGATTGGACAGTACATGAACCCACAACAGAATTAGACTTAGAATTTTAATTTTAATTTTAATTTTTGATAAAATTTTAAATTTAATTATGGCTTAAGTTGCACTTCCACATGTGGGGGAAGCAAAAGTGACAAAAGCTTAATACAATATTTTATTTTTAAGAGTCGTTGGGCATCATCTAAAATAAAATTGATTCGTTCTGATAATATGTAAAGCCCACAAAAAAATAAATCGACCAAATTATTGGGCCCAAATCAAAATGACGTCTGTCTTAAGAGCCGAGTTATCAAGTAACCGAGTGGCCGCACTGCAAAAAAATATAAAAAAATAATGTTTTTGATGGCTAAATAATTAATAAATTTGAATAATTATTTCTATCAAACGGTTATATAAATTGAAAGATAAATAATTAAATTAAATGACTAAAAATTACTTAATTTAATCCCAACAACCAACTAAAATTCTCTTTGAAAGCATTAAACAACATCAGTCAACCAACGAATTTGACAGTCTTTTCGAAGGTTCAACTGTGAAATCCCTCCGTGTTTCACGCCATTCTCATGGTTTCTTAATTTTTAAGGAGAACGTATTTTAAGTTTAGAATTTTTCTTTACAAGTAAAATAAATTGATGATTTAATAGAGGTCCCACTTTTATTTTTTATTTTTTATTTATTC
This sequence comes from Nepenthes gracilis, assembly GCA_033239525.1. Lineage (NCBI taxonomy): Eukaryota > Viridiplantae > Streptophyta > Magnoliopsida > Caryophyllales > Nepenthaceae > Nepenthes > Nepenthes gracilis. The sequence goes on along the minus strand of BSYO01000027.1, from coordinate 4,607,250 downwards.
AATATTCATTATAGTCATTTTTTACTGTCTGTTAATACTTTAATCCGTACATAATTTTTTTTGATTATTTATACAATAATTACTTATAAAAAATATTTCTGTCAAAATAATAATCTTACATTGTAATCTTGAATCCATCAATCCAATTGGGAAACGCTACCATTCTAATAATAATGTTATACGTATCTATTTTTGTAAATAATTTATTTCATATTTAAAATTTAAATAATAATTTAAATAAAATCAGATCAAACTATCAAATCTTATATCTAAATCCAACACACTATAATATTAAAAAAGAGTTTAAATAATATGGGATTCACTTTACAATATATTTTCTAATATTCAAGTTAATAATATTTTTCTTAAAAATAAAAAAGTGTTAAAAATTATGATGATATAAAAAAATGAATGATAGATAATCGGGCTTTATAATTTATGGTTGATAAAAATGACAACATGGCAAAAATTCTATATTTGTCATCTTAAAACATTTCACCATTTTTAAAGAAAGTGGTCTATTAATAGCCATACTATTAGGCAAATGGCTTCCTAAAGATGAGTAATTGACAATGATTTGAGTAGCTATTCTAATTAAAAATTGAATAATAGAACAGTTTAATATATTTTGATTGTGTGACTTTCTGAAGATAATTAGTCTAATTATAATGCTTAATTGTATGATGTATTAATTATTTGCTTAGCCTAATCTTTAGGTTCAATTAACCTATCGGATCATCTAATTATTTAGTAAGATTGACCGTCCAGTTTGATTAATTGTCTAACCATTTGGATTTTTCAGCCCATCTTTTTAGTATTTATTCAACACTCGAATATTTGACAGTTTAACAATTCAGTCATTAGCTAAACTTTCCTTCTGACCAGGCCTGATTATTATTATCTAAATTTAGGCCTAAAAACTTGCTTAATTCATATACTCTTTTAGAATTTATTCCTCTTGTGCTTCTTATATTAACCAATCAAAACAATTTTATTTTAAATGATACCTGATGCATCTTGGATTCGAATTTCGGACCGATTCGAATTCAGGTGCTCCTTGGGCTTGTGAGGATGTCGAGTCTGGTTTCTATCCTGCGTGTATTGGATCCTATATACCACAACAGAAGATAAGAAATTACGGTATGTTTGGTTATTTGAATGAAATAATATGGAAATAAAATAGTTATTTTAGGAAATAAATAGGATGAGAATAGAGTTAAAATTATTATTTTCATATTTAATTATTAGAATAGAATAATGTAAAAATTAGTATTTAATTATTTGGTTTGTAAAATAGTAAGAGGAATAAGGTGAGAATAGTGATAATAATAACAATAATAATAGTAATAATAATAATTAAAACATAATAATATGTAATAATAATAATAATAATAATAATACTAATGATTAATAATAATAATAATAATATATAATCAATAATAATAATAATAGTAATATATAATAATAATACTTAATAATAATAGTATTATTATTATTATTAATAATAATATTATTATTATTATTATTATTAATAAAATGTGGGAATTGTTATTCTCACATATGTAGAAATTATTATTCCCAGAGAATAGAAATTTTATTCCATATTATTTCCTCCAACCAAACGTGAGGTTAGAGAAAAACGGCAGGATTTGCTTTCTAATTTATCTTCCGACGTTCAAATTAGTAATCTTTCTTCTAAAAAGAAAAAGATAAAAACAGGCAAGCTGGAATGAATATTCGAAAGAGACTTTAAGAATCTAAATTGGAGGCGCACTCGTCGCAGAGTGGCTTAGATTGTAGTGCGCTTGTGGAAAGCGACTTCTATGATCATTGGGTTCGTTGGAAATGAGAAGTGTGAATGAGAATAGCGATGGATTATTTGAGAGATAGAACGCTTATGCGAGTTTTAGTATTCTAGAGAACGTGCCTTTAGAGTGTGTCCCAATGTTTTTTATAGCCGTCGGATCTTACACATTCCCCAAGGGCAATCGGGTTACTAGCCGTCAAAGATGATCGATTCCATTCCTTGTGAGAAGGCAAGCGTCATTCAGGGTTGTAACAGTGGAGAAGGAAAATTTCTTTCCCCACAAAGATATCGCACGCCGTGAATGCTAAAACTGCCGTTATGAATCGCGTGCTAATTTGAAAGCTTTTCTTTCAGGATATGCACTAATTTGGGGCTTTTCTTATGAAAATGGCTACTATTTGAGGAGATCCTCAGTATCAGGGCTAATTAAATCAGATTACCATTGCATGCAGAAAAGGGCTTATAGGCCGATTTTGGTTTGGACCGCACTTGTTTTTGGTCACATCCGGCTGCTTGGGAAACTACTCCGGTCAACAGGGACGCTGACCGTCCTTCGGGCTAGTGGATTATGATATTTTCCAAACCGCTTGTTCCTTTAGGTTGGCTTATTTTAACCGTCTCCATCAATACCCAAGGTAGTTTATGATATAAAAGTCTTGTACATTAAATCTTGGATATTGTTGTGTCCATCTGTTACTTACCTGCCTCACAAATTTGATTATCAGCCATTATTTTATTTTATTTTACTTTATTTTGGGGTGGGTGTGTGAAGGGTGGGGACCCATCTAGGAGGTCTATGCCCTACGACTGTGAGGCTCAGCCGCATTCATGAATTGCATTTACTCAATTTTCCTCCTCCACGGAAAAGTTAAAAAAATAAATTAAAATTAGGGGAAATTAAATGTAGTCAAATTTCGGATATTTTGCCAGGAACAGAAATTGCATGCGTGATATAGATAGCAATAACGAGCATTGAAGTGGGGAGGATGGGTTGATGGCCGGTGGAATTTATGAATAGGCAAAATAATGGCAATGTATATTTTAAATTGAATTCTCATTTAGGCATATATCTCCTTTTGGGATCTCTATAAAAAAAATAAAAATTTAATGATTGATATTTTAAGATATTTTATATATTTTTTAATAATATTAATATTTATTAAATATTTAATCAAATAGTAAATATTTTTTAAAGAAAATAACTATTTAAATTATTTTTTTAAGTTTTAGAACATGTTTATGGAATTTTTCTCATCCAATGAATAAGAGAAAGATATACTTAGAAAGATGCATCAACCCCAAATCTGTGTGTGTGTTTGTCTGTATGTATGTGAGATGGGAGCTCAATAATACGAGGCTCGGCCTAGATCGAAGGATTGAGGGGGATCCTATACAGTTAGATTTTGGTGATCTGAGGATTATTATATTGGGATATCGGTCATTTTCGTGTGGACCCATATTTGATTGACAAATTGATCAAAAAGTTTAGTCGAAAACTCACATGGGTATGATATTGAAATAAAATATTATTATATTTATGCGCATGACGAACGACTGAATGAGTAATCGATGTTGGGATGATGAGGTTGGCCAGCCAACTAGTTGAAAGAGTTGGCCGGACAGGTCGGTCGAGGCAGTTCGAGTGCCAAATGTAGAAAATTGATGACGACTAGCCAAATGAGGATGACCGACCAAATGACACTAGCTGGCCAGATGTGGCTGAATGGCTTAGTAGGGCTTGCCTGATGAGCTGGCTGACCTAGTGCAGCCCTCATATGGCTGGTCGCCTTGATGAGGTCAGGCCACGCCGATAAGCTCGGAAGTAAGGTGATCGACTTGTAGAACAAGATGATCGATTTACAGGTAGGTGATCAAATTGTACAGTAAGGTGACCGACTTGTAGAAGTAGGTGACTGATTTATAGAATAGGCGATTGACATGTAGAGTAGGTGACCGATTTGCAGAGTAGGTGTCACCAAAGAGGAGACTCATCTGTATTGATATCGCTATTATTTTAAAAATTAATAGTGTAATATCATGAGTTGTGCCTTGTTCTTATATTCTGTTCACTAGGATTTCTTAACAAAAAATTTCATAGTGAATTTATGAATTAAGTATTCTGTAATTTTTTTCTCTTATTCGAAAGAAAATTTCTACGTAAAAATTATGTGTATATCATTTTTTCCTTTCCTTTTGTGAATTATAATCACCGTACTCTTTCCTCTTGATTTAACTATTGCCAACCGATCCCCAACACATTGCTTTAATTTGTTAAAAAAAAAAATGAAATAAGTGTTTTAAATTTATTAATGTTGCATCATTAAAATATTCATATAAAAAAATTAAAAATAAAATTATTATTATTATTTTTTAATATTTTTAAAAATATTAAATTGACGGCCGTTGGATCTCCAAAAGTTATTGGCATAGAGGGGCACCTTACATACAGGTGCCCACAAACCCCATATTGAGAAGGGTTGGGTAACTAAAAATACCAACTAGTTGAAGTCACTCCATGACATTGTCATATCAAACCAAAATGACATCAAACACGTTTTATGACCACCGTGCTTGTGATCTTTTTGAAATTTAGTGCCATCATCATAAATATCTAAGGTTACAATAACCAGTTATAATACTTCACAAAAGAGGAGTTATAAGCAACAGACTTTTGACTCTCAATCTTTTGACTCGAGCTATTGAGTTTTCTTTAGAGGATTGGTGTCCATGCTTACAATCAATGACAAAAGCCCTATCTTAGTCCAAGTGATCATCTTTAGGTCTCTCGAAGTACTCATTAGGGCACGAAGTTAGCCTTTTTTATAGCCCCCTGTCCATTTACCGTAACACGTGACACTTGAGTTATTTTACAGCTCCACTAATCTATCATCACTCACCTGTCATTTATACAGTTTACACAGTATAATTTCTCTCTTACTTTTTAGCCTTCCAATTTATTTATTATTAATTTAACTTGAGTATTAAAGAGGTCTCTTTACGGAAAAAAATTCTATGTTATTTGATCTTATATCTTTATTGTGCTGTATAAGAATCTAAATCCCCAAATCTAGAGCAAATTCTACTAGACCAGTGTTTATTCAGTAGAATCTTTATTTAAAATATGCATGTGTTTCTATGCATATATATTTATTTTTTCTTTTATCTGTTCTTTTAACTCCCACGTGGCTTACTTCTCACTACAATGACTCCACAAATTTTTACCATTGGAATGACTTTGTTGCATAATACTTGATCCATACAGTCCAAAACCCACACAAGTTTCCCCTTAATCAATAAGTCTTCTTGCACTTGCCAAGGTTCATGGTCTATCACGTGGGACGGGTCATGCACATATCTCCTCAATATAGACACGTTGAATACATTGCGCACTTCTGATAAAGACGGTGATAGAGGTAATTTGCATGCCACTTTATCAACTCTCTCCAAAATCTTAAAAATTTGATAAATCGTGGACTAAGCTTTCATCTGTTTCTAAATCACATCATACCTCTTTCACATCAAAACCTTCAAAAACATAGTATCTCGAATGTCAAATTGAAGGTCTTATCTCCTTTCAACATAGCTTTTTGTCTAATCTGGACTATCCGTAGATTATTACATATCATACTACTCGTAGATAAATTTTAAATAATGCATCATTTAGACTCTATGCTTCTACTGTATAAGACAATATGACCACTTCAAGTTCAAGAGCCAGCTCGCAATGTTATGAAAAAAAAACATTGAAAAGACAGAGAGAAGTAATAGCAATAGAGTCATCGTGCCACACAGAAGACTGAACTACTATGGTATAAATATAGTAATGCCTTGTACACATTATTTAATGTCGCATATTCTTCTTCTTCTTTTTTTTGTTGACAAAAAATCGGCTTAACAAAAAATTGAATTTTGGAATAAAAATGGAAAGAAAAATTCAGTCGATGCTAATTTATCAATGTTCTTGCAATAATTGTTCTCTTTCTTTAGATAGCAAAATCAAACATGTCCTAATTTTAAGGTTTAAGAATGCTGAATTTTCTTTGTGGAGATGACCACTTTTCTTTTTATTTTGATTTTACTTCTGTTGGTGATTTCAAATAAGTTTTTAATTTTATATATTTTTTGAAACAGTCTATAAATGTCTTGTAAATATTTAATATGTACCTAAAAAATTGATCAAACCTAGACCATTATTGACTTGTGTACAAGTGCGATTCGAATTCTTGAATTAGTTTCCTACATACTATAAATAAAATAAGGTCTATTTAAGGGATCTAAGGATTTTCTTACAAAGCCTCTATGATGTTCAATTTAATATATACTCAATTTGTTAAAAAAAATAAAATAAAAGAGTAGCTAACCTTGGCAGCTGGATGAGGAGGAGGTGCGAACTATTGCTTGTGGGTATTCATAGTGGTGAGTCATTTTCAAATTAGAGACTACTACTTTATGTTAGTATTTGGTGGAATATTAAGAGAAAGTCTTTTTGTTGGGGTCACTCCTTTTGTGATATTTTTGTCCGCGGACTCAAAAGGAGAAAATGGATGCGGACTTTTAGAGTGGTCCGAGAAGCTTATCAAGACGGATGAGGACTCGTTGAAAGAGACATGTCCGAGAGGTAGCTGAGGATATGGACGAGGACTCTGAAAGTTTAGGCGTTGACTCTTTCTCTCCGTAGGCCTGCTGTAGTCATGTTTCGCAGGTGGGCAGTTGACCCACTCTGATTGGAGGTTGAGGCGGCTACAACTTCTAAGGGTGTCAGGCCTACCACTCTAGCAGGTCGGGCGTGCGCCTGTCATGGCAGGCCTAAGAGGTGTGGTCCTACCACCCTACTGCTAGGGTGGCTGGCCGACCACTAGGCCTCATGTATATATATAGGCTTGTGCCCTTACCGGAGAGTAGAGTGTCGTGAAGTGTGAGAGGCAATCACTTGGAGCATACTTTGAGAGAGTTGTGGGCAAGCCTTATTATAAAAATAGAGAAAGAGAGATATTTTTAGAGAAAGATTGAGAAATATACACTTATGATTGTCTTTTCTTTGTTTGGGTTTTATGTAGCTAACATTCTTGTAAACAATCAATTCTTTATAGTGTATTCTTTGGTGGTTTTTTCCTTGGTTGAGAAGTGTCTTTCCACGTTAAAATTTCGTGTGTATTTCACTCATTTTTCTTTCTTTACTTTTGGCTGTCCGTCCAAGAACTCTACTCTATTGCTGTTTGAGTGATCCGTCCGCCTAGTCACCGTACCTTCCATTTTATACCAACACTTTTCTCACTTATGGCTCAATGCTCTTCTTCTCCACTCGCTCCTCAACTCTTGAAGCCCTTTCTCTTTTATGGGCAAAGATACTCGGTCAGGAGAGCTAACTTTCATAGTCATGGCTGTATTCATAGCATGTTTTGATTGACCGCATGTTGGAGTGAAAGATACTACATCAGATCTCTTGAAGCAGTGAATCCAGTGCTTGACGCACCTCAATTGCACTTTAGGTCGACGCTTGGAGACACCAAGCTATATTCCTGGGCTGCACCTCTTGCACTAAGCTCGACTCAAATAGGCTTTGAAGAGGACGAAGGCGAGAGAAGATGGACATGGATGGAGACTAAGAGAAGAAGGCGAAATAGGTTAGAAAGAAGATGAAGAGAGAAATGGGTGGAGAGAGGATGAAGAGGGTTGAATAGGGCAAAGTAGTTGAAGAAGAAAGCAAATGAGAGGATAAATAGGGTTTCGAAGGGTATGAATATTAAAAATATTATGGGTAAAATAGTAATATTTTTAGAAATAGTTATTATTTAAATGTAAGGAGTAAATAATATGAAAGAAAATTTGATATTTTTTTTAATTTGAATGAATATTTATTTCATCAAGAATAATTATTTCTCCTAATATATCAATCAAATATAAGAATAACTATTCTGTTGATAATAATGTAGAAATATAATTTAAATTTCTACCAATCAAATATACCATTAGGCATATTATTTTGAATTAGGCTGCTAACATAGGTTTCCTTATTTGGATTTTTTTGGGCTGACCCATTACATTAGGTCCCAACACTGGCCCCGTAAATTCTGAGGCCAAACTTCAACCTCGGAAGCTATCAATTCATTTAGACTCCTAGTTCATCCAGTCTTTTCATCTCTGAGTTCATTCGAATGGTATGTTCACCCAAACTTCTAGTCCATCTAAACTCGTTCATTTGAATTATTTGTCTATCCAAATTGGTTATTCAACTGAACATAGTTTCGTTCGTTCATTCACATCCTTCATTCATCCAAACGGATTGTTCATCTAAATGTTCAGTTCATTCGAACTCTTTGTTCATCTGAATGGGTCATACATTCGAACAACTAGTTCATTCAAACTCTTTGTTCATTCAAACGCTTTGTTCATTTGAGCCGGTTGTTTATTTGAACAATTAGTTTATTCAAACTTTTCGTTCATCCAAATGGGTCATTCATCGAATGCTTAGCTCATCTAAGCGAGTTATTCAGCCGAACGCTTTGTTCATTGTCTGTCCTTTGGTTATACATGTATTAAGAGAAAAAGAGGAGGGGCAACGGCGGCGGTGGCAGTAGCAGCAGAAACAGAGGAAAAAGGAGGATGAAAAAAAATCAGAGAAGTAAATTCAGGCTAGTGATACTCGTTTTTCGTGTGTTCCATCTTCGTGCAGGCATTTTTCACCGTCTTGATCCCGTGCTACTCGTTCTTATTAAGCTCCATTGAAATCCAAGTAAATTCTCATCCTACCAATGTTAATTTCCTTCGGTTGGGAAAACCAGAGCATCATGGTCCTTGAGCAGTGAAGAGACTAAAATTCCAAGGGGCTTCATGATCGATTGTTGCACGATATTTTAGGAGATTCATGTTATAAAATTCCTGTTCTACATGTTAGAAGATGAAAGTTAGGATTTTCTTGAATTAATGTTGTTAGAATCGAGAAAGAAAGGAAGAACATCATATCAAATGTTCCGTTGGTTATTGACTCTGGATACTCAAGATCATCTTAAACATGTTGCATTACTTGAACTATGTTCCCAATTTGTTGCTCTGTATAGGGTAGAAGAATAAAGTTAGAAAATATCATAATGAATTAAGTAGTTGACCATGGGTGATACATGGCTGTTGAACCAAGGTGCGAAGGTTGTGTTGATTTTGAAGGTCACGCTACAATGTCTGTGGGCAATGCAAAACATTTACACTTGGTTAAATAATGAGAATCACATTTAAATAGCACGGGAAAAACTAGTAATATTTGCAAAAATGGTGAAACAATGAGCTCCATTGTGTCTTAGAGATGATGACACTGTTCACAGAAGTGGAGCACATTACGTGATTAAATGGGTAGTTAGTGAAGTTTTGTTTCACTACGATTATTTTATTTTAGGTTAAGTGTATATGGTAATATGTTTGGCAGAGTTATGGTAATTTAAATTATTTCAACGAGACCTATAGATTTATTATATTAAGTGATATAACAGATTTTTAGATAGGAGCTGAGTCATTTGATTAAGGTTAAATTGGCCTATATAAGTATATAAAAAAATATTGGTCAACTTAGTAAGGATAAAATATTAAATAGAAGGAAGATGATTGGGTCAAGTGAGGTTAATCAGAAGGCATTGTGGGCCTTGGTATAAGGTGATCTGTGAAGTACCTTTGTGCTTGTATTGTTTCCTCTGTTCCCTTGTTGCCATTAAGTTCATTTACGTTATCTTTCGATTCACTTACATATTTTTTGTTGGCATTCCATAGATAAGTAAGTGATAATATACAAAAACTCTAAGGAATCCGAATGAATAGAAATTCATGAGACCCTAGGATAGTCCACACTTTTTCAATACCTATTCCAATCCAAGGGTTGATGCTGTCGGTCTTGAGGAGCAACACTTAAAGCCCGGTAACCATTGTAGAGAGTGGTATTTGAGATATTATAATGAAAAAAATCACAAGTTGGTATGAGTATATGATAGGTATAATCTATGGGAGGATGTAGACGCAGTGAGGATATTATAGATGTTAAAGATCTTATAAAACTTACCCAATCAATGGGTGTAAATAAACTGCCTTTTGTTCACTGTGGCTGAATAAGGTCCATAGATGTTCTTGTTATCTCAAATAGAGGTAACATTGTTCTGAGTTAATATTCAGATTTAGTAAAAACTCTATTGTATTCCTGATATTCAGTTATCCTTGTAACTTTTTGGTTGTGGTCACAGCATAGCATTGAGTGTCAGATTATTGTTGAGTTGTTATATGTTATTAGTTTGTGTATATTTGATATTATCATCTGAGATACTTATTTGTACTATAATATTATTGATTAATTCACTTGTTGAGTATTTGATTCATACTTATATTTTTCTTAACTCTAGATTAAAGCAGTTTCATAGTGTGTTAGAAACTGTCTTTGATACAATGTTAGAATCTGAAGGTATTCTAAATCTGAAAATAATACGTGAACGCATGAAGAAAAGGTGATTCAAAATGATGGTGAAATATATTGAAGTTCCTGCCATTGTGATCCAGTCATGTTGATTGCAATAACTTGAAATATCCAGATTAGTATAACCTTATGTATTCTGTTAGAACAGAATCAACATGAGCAGCTCATTTATGAAGGTGAAATCAGCATATGAGCTGATAATAAGAACAGAGGAAATGATAAAGCAACTGCATAATCAGAACACACGAACAAAAAATACAGAGCATAGAAGCAACCACCAGTAGCTGATGTTAGGTTGTGATTCACTCCCTTGTGAACCCATACCCATTTAATATGTTTTTTAGTGGTTCGAACGAGATCATACGGATATCGTACTGATATCATGGACTTTTCAAATTATAAGAGATTTGATTTTTTTTTTATTAGGAAAGATTTTGATTTTGAGAAATATTTGGTGAGATTATTTTCTAATTTGAAGATATTGTTGATTAGGAAAGATTTAGAGAAATATTTGGTGAGATTATTTTCTAATTTAGAGTTATCATTAATTAAAAAATTATATTTATTTTTTAATTAATTTAGTATAGAAGCTCCATATAAAGGACCCTAATGTTGGAGAATCAAGCAATCATTCATGAGTTGAATGAAAAAATGAGAGAAAGAGAGAGAAAAGAGAGAAGATGGATATTCATGCTTTCAGTAGAGTTTTCGAATCGTATTCCAAGTTCCGCTATCCTTGAGTACATTATTCTTAGAGTTGTAAAGAATATTTTTTCTGATTATATTTTTACTCTTTGATCTTATATTTAATATTATTTGATCTATTTGTTACAAGGTGTCTAATCATTGTGTTTGTGGGATTTGTGTAACCATTATTCTACGGTGATTAGTTCTTATATTTGTAGGGTTTGTGTAATCATTGTTCCAAAGTATCTAATTCTTATATTTGTAGGGTTTGTATAACTATTGTTTCAAGGTGTCTAATCCTTGTATTTTTAGAGTTTATGTAACCAATATTTTTATAGTAGATTTGTTCAGACGTATCGTCCCGTGATTTTTTTCTTTCATTCTTAAGATGATTTTTCACCTAAAAATTATACCTTACCTTACTAATTGCAATTGGTGTTTACTGATGGCATGTTATCAAATATTTTCTTAAGGTTCAAAAAAACAGCACGAGTCCCAACAAGTGGTATTAGAGATGTTACTTATACCAGAAGTGGTATAAAAAATATGGTTATTTGTATCGTGTATTGACCTTATTTGAATCGATAGAAGTCAAAAATAAAATAGATTGTTTAAATGGCACAAACTATGATATTTAGAGGAGTGAAATGAACGATTTATTATTTATAAAAATAATTTATCTTCCGGTATTTACTACGTAAAAGCCCAAGTCAAAATTTGAAGAAAAATAAGTTTCTAAATATGAACAAATTTGTCGTTATATTTAACAATTTGTAGACAACAATGTGTACAATTACATTTGAAATGAAATGAATGCAAAAATATTGGGTAGAAGTTGGAGACGCTCTATGCTTCAAAAACCAGTAATAACAAATTGCATCACTTAATGAAATTAATACAAGTGAGGTTACAAGGAGGGCATGTTTGTTGCCGATCACATGAATGCATTTGAAGAATATATGGATCAGTTCAGTAGTATGAGTATCAAATTTGATGACGAGTTATTGTGTTTGTGGCTGTTGACTACCCTACAAGACTCTTGGGAGATAATACGGATCACCATCACCAATAACACTCCAAATGGTGTGATGACTCTGGAAATAGTAAAGGGAGTCATACTAAATAAGGAGATAAGACGTTGATAATAAGAGTCTTCTTCTTTGCACTCCAAAATGTTAGTCTTTGAATCATGGGGATGGAAGAAAGGGCGTGGCTTTAAATCTGGTGAGAAGAGTCGAAAGAAGTCCCATCGAGGTATCAAAACCTCAATGTCATCACTGCGGAAAAAAAGGGCACATCAAAAAATGCTATTACAAGTGAAAGTGTGAAAGCGCCAACAGCAATGGGAAGAAAATGGACAAGGCCTGAGATGAGGAAAGAGTCTCAGTTGTTACCAAGGCTGAACTTTTGTTAGTGTGTTAAGAGGATGAGGTAATCAATCTGACGGATCATGAGACTAATAGGGTGGTGGACAGGGGTGCCTCACTTCAGGTCACGTTACGGAGGAAAGTTTTCACATTTGACACTCCTGTTAATTTTGAAGTGTTGAAGATGGGTAATGAAGCACACCCTAGATTGTCGACGGTTGTGGCGTATACCTTATCACCAACAATGGGACCAAGTTACTGTTGAGCGATGTACGATATGTCTTGGATATTCGATTGAACCTAATTTCAACAGGAAAGCTCATCGACAAAAGATTTTACAATACTTTATGCAAATTGGCGTGGATGTTGACCAGAGGATCTCTAGTAATTATTCAAGAAAAGAAAGTTTTCAACTTATATGTGTTGTAAGTCTCTATCTCAGTTGGAGATGCGCATGTCATGAGAAGGGGCTAAATTGTCTAGCCAAGAAGTACTTCCTATAGGGTGTGAATGAAGCCAAGTTGAAGACTTGTCCTCATTGCATGGAGGGGAAGTAATGGGGAGTTTCGTTCCATGAAAATCGTCCATAAAGAAGGTTGATCTTCTTGAGTTGGTCCACACCGACATATGTGGTCCTTTCAAAGTGAAGACACTCGAAGAAACACTATACTTCATTATATTCGTTGACAATTATTCAAAAAAGCTATGGGTCTGTCAGTTGAAATCAAAGGATCAAAACCTTTGATATCTTTGAACATTTTCATACTTTGGTTGAGAGGCAAATAGGGAAGAAGTCGAAGTACATCTGGAATGACAACGGTAGTGAATACATTGGAGTATTTGATGTGTATTGTTGGTCTCATGGAATTTATCACCAAAGAAGTCCACCAAAGATACTGCAGTTGAATGGTGTAACCGAACAGATGAATAGGACACTATAGAGAGAGTTTAATATGTGCTTTCAAAGGCAAACCTCCTCGATTCATTTTTGGGAGAAGCCTTGAAGACTATGGCTCATATTATTAACCTATCATTGAGCGGTCCATTGAATAGAGAAGTACCAAAGAAGGTGTGGTCCGGGAAGGAAGTATCCTATGACTATTTGTGCATATTTGGGTGCAAGGCCTTTGTTCACATCCTTAAGGATGAGAGGTTCAAGCTAGATTTGAAGACAAGGCAATGCATTTTTCTCGGCTGCAGAAAAGATGAATTGGAATATCAATTCTACAATCCAATAGAGAAGAAGTTTGTCAGATCAAGGGAAGCAGTGTTCATTGAGGATGAGACGATTGAAGATATTGACAAAGAGGCAAAGATCGTTTCCAACAATGATAGTAGCTGGGTTTGCAATACGAATCTTGAGTCTTTAATACCAGTGCCTGTTCATAATGAAGACGATGATTAAGGTAATCCCGAAAGGGAAGAAGATCATGAGACTCTCGCTCTTGATGATAAGGATGATGTTGTTCCTCATGATGTGGTTGCACTTATCAAGACCATTCAACTTCAACGATCTATGAGAGATCAAAGGCCCTCTGTTCGTCTAGCAACTGATGAGCATGTGTTACCTACCGATGGAGGGGAGCCTGAAAGTTTTGAAGAAGCGATGGAGGATGAGTATAAAGTGGAGTGTATGAAAGCCATACAAGATGGAATGAAATCACTACAAGAAAATCATATATTCAAGTTGATAAAGTTGCCAAAGGGAAAGCGAGCATTTAAGAAAAAGTGGGTCTTCCATTTAAAAGCCGATGAGAACTGCCCACAATTGAGATATAAGGTGAAGTTGGTTGTGAAAGGTTTTAATCAACAGAATGGTATTGATTTTGATGAGATTTTTACCCTGGTTGTAAAGATGTCTTCAATCCGGGTGGTTCTAGGGTTGGCTGCAATTATTGATATGAAAGTTGAATAGTTAGATGTACAGACGATATTTTTTCATGGTAACCTTGAAGAGGAGGTTTACATGGAGCAATCGGAGGGATTCTGAGTTGACAGGAAGGAATGGTTGGTATGTTATCTGAAGAAAAGTCTATATGAGTTGAAGCATGATCTGAGATAATAGTACAAGAAGTTCAAGTTTGTTGTGGTGGGCCAAGACTACTAGAAGACTATTTTGGAGGTTTTCTGAAGATGATTTCGTTATTCTCCTACTCTATGTGGATGATATGCTAATTGTTAAGTGCAATACTTCCCGGATTACCGAATTGAAACAATGGACTGGGAAGTCTTTTGCCATAAAGGATTTTAGGCTAGCAAAGCAAATTCTAGACATTAGAATATTTTGCAACCACAAGGTAAGGAAGTTATAGATATCCTAGGGAAGTTATATTGAGAAGGTACTTTAATGTTTCAACATGGAGAAGTTTAAGTCGGTGAGCATTCTATTGGCCAATCACTTTAAACTAAGTAACTGACAATTCCTTTCTATGGATGATGAAAAGGCAAGTATGAAAGGTGAACCCTACTTTTCGGCTGTGGGTAGCTTGATATTTACTATGGTGTGTATAATACCAGATATTACTCATATTGTTGGCACGGTTAACCGGTTTTAGTCAAATCCCAGTAAAGAACATTGATCCACGGTGAAATGAATATTGAGGTATCTCCAAGAAACTTCCAAATTGTATTTGTATTTAAAAAGTGACAAGCCACTTTTGGTTTGGTATACCGATGCAAATATGGCCAGTGATATTGACTCTTGAAAGTCTGCTTCAGGATATTTAGTCATATTTACGGGAGGAGCTGTTTCTTAGCAATCGAAGTTGCATAAGTGTATTATTATCTCAACCACCGAGGTGGAATTTATTGTTGTGACGGAAGCAAGTAAGGAGATGCTATGGATAAAGAAATTTATCCATAAGTTCGGCTTCAAGCAGGAGTAATATATGCTACTTTATGACAATCAAATCACAATTCACATTTATAAAAACTTGTTATTTCATTCCAAATCAAAGTACATTAATATTAGATATCATTGGGTACGGAATGTTGTGGACTCAAAATTATTGATGCTTGCCAATATCAAGATCGAAGAGAATGGATAGGACATGATGACCAAGGTGTTGCAAAGAGTAAAGCTTTACGTTTGCAGTACTATTACTGGGATGATGGTAACTGCCTCACAATCTTGAGGAAAAATTTGTTAGGTTGTAGGTAACTTTCGTGTGAACTCATACTCATTTGACATGTCATTTGGTGGTTTAATGAAATCATACGGGTATCGTATTGATATTATAAACTTTTCAAATTATAAGAGATTTAATTTTCTTTGATTAGGAAAGATTTAATTTTGAGAAATATTTGATGAAATTATTTCGTAATTGAGAGATATTGTTGATTAGAAAAGATTTAGAAAAATATTTAGTGAGATTATTTTCTAATTTGAAGATATCGTTAATTAAAAAATTATATTTATTTTCTAAATAACCTAGGGTAGAAGCTCTAAATAAATGACCCTAACATTGGAGATTCAAGCAATCAAACAATCATTCATGAGTTGAATGAAAAAGGTGAGAAAGAGAGAGAAAATGGAGAAGATAAATGTTTGCGCATCATGTAGAGTTTTCGAATCGTATTCAAATTGTATTCTAATTTTCACCATCCTTGGGTACGCTATTCTTGGAGTTGCAAAGAATATCTTTACCGGTTGTATTTTTACTCTTTCATCTTATACTTAGTGTTGCTTGGTCTATTTATTATAAGGTCTCTAGTCATTATATTTGTAGGATTTGTATAACAGTTATTTTACGGTGTCTAATCCTTATATTTGTAAGGTCTGTATAACCATTGTTTCAAGATGTCTAATTCTTATATTTATAAGGTTTGTGTAATCAGCATTTTTATAGTAGATTTATTCGGACATATTGTCCCATGACTTTTTTCTCTCATTCTTAAGAAAATTTTTCATGTAAAAATTATATTTTACCTCATTTTTTATGATTGTTGTTTTCTCATGGTATGTTATCGAATATTTTTTGCAATTCAAATGAGCGGTGCGACTCCCAACAAGCAGTATTAGAGCTCTTGCTAATACCAACAGCTAAGGCATGCATGAAATACACAAACAGTAAAACAGAGAGTAGAACATGTAAATAATCAACTTCATGGAGCTGTTTGTGTATTAATAAATTAGAAATGACTTACAATGAGAAGAATCAACAACTTATATAGTAGTTGCAAACCAATTACAACCATTGGATGACAAACTACGTAGGCTAATCTCTGCCATTTAATGGAAACACAAACATGTTTCAAAACTAAATTTACATTTGTTTAACAAGTTGAAGCATTAGGAAGCACAAATTATGCTTCTTCTAATATCTATTCGTGTGCATTGTAATTAATCAATCTGATGCACTCTGAATCCGAATTTCGAACGGTTTCGCATCAAGCTGTCCATCGGATTCCAATTTTCATCCGCCAAGCTTAGGATCCTGCACACCACAACTTAAAATGAGAAATCAGTTAACGGCAAGATTTGGTTCCACCGAAAGTACTTCGACACTCAAGTCAATAACAAGCCTTTTGAGAAAAAGAAGGTAAAACACAGTGAATGCAAAGATGGATGCTGGGAGTGTGTTGGGAACGATGGTGGGAGATGCACCTATGGAGAGAGTGGCTAGGATTATGGAAGCTTGCGAGAAATAGTTTCTCTCAGTACTCAGCCTGTAGAGAACTAGTAGCGAAGAGAATAGGAGCGAGTGTTGGAAAGTTTGAGAGTCTAGAAAGTTTATGTAACCTTTGGTTTGCTAGATGGCATTGAGTAGGCAAGAGAGAGCATCCCCGTGGAGTGATTCTCCATGGCTTATTATAGCCATGGGCATTCGCTACCTTCCTTACGTAGCGAGGTGGGATGCCCTCCTTCTATGGGGATCATTGCCTTTCCTGTGTGGATGCGGGCGCCATTCTTGGCTACAATGGTTAAGAAGGTGGATCCCTTTCCTTTCGCGCATGGAAATCGTTTGGGTTTCCTCCGTGGATTGTGCGTTGATTCATGCACTTTCCTCCGAGGATGCGCTCTGATCCTAGGAGGTTGCCATTACAGTGGTGGAGATTACCTTTCTCGGAGATGCGGAGAATCAAGGTAGACGACCGTTGAGACTTGGGTAGGAATGTGTGGGCCGATTTAGACATGGGCCACATTTATCTTAGACCGCGACCGGCGAACTTGCTACTCCTCTGGTCAATGGCAACATTGACCGTCCCAGGTACAAATGGCTCATTGTTGATTTTGAGCCACTTACGCCTTTTGGGCCGGCCCACTATTGGCATCCCTATCACTAGCCCTCCAGACTAGTGGTCTAGGACTCTGACCTCTAGCATATTCATGATGGGATGCGTTTGGTTGTTCCCTAGATCCAAAACAGGAACTAATTCTCCGGATTCTAACGTTGCGGCCTACGAATCCGGTTAACACTCTTTCCAGCTTAGTTTTCCGGATTCGGTTAACTCTCTCTTTAACTCAGTTCCCTGGATTTTAACGTTACGGTCAACGAATCCGGTCAACACTCTCTCTAACCTAGTTCTACGGATTCTAATATTGTGGTCAATGAATCCGGTCAACTTTCTCTTCAGCGCAGTTCTCTGAATTTTAATGTTGCGATCAACGAATCTGGTTAACTCACTCCCTCTGGTTCATTTCTCCAAATTCTAAGATTGTGGTCAATGAATATGATCAACATTTTTTCCAGCTCAGTTCTCCGAATTCTAACATTGTGGACAACAAATCCGGTCCACGAATCTTTCAGCCCCATCCATCGAATTCAAGCGCAATGGTCAACAAACCGTTGACCATGAATGGGCCATTTGGGATGGAACCAAGGTTTAAGTCGAACACTGACGGGCCGCTTGGCATGGGGCCAAAGTTTATTTCGACCACTTACGGGCTATTTGGATTACCAAGGTTTAAGTCGGCCGTTGACAGGCCACTTTGATGACCAAGGTTTAAGTCGGGCTGCTTGGATAACCAATGTTCGATTGCGAGCGAGTGAAAACTCGCATGACTTAGGGGCAGTATAGGTCATCTATTTTTATGCAACTTGCAATCAAGTATTCACACGGAAACAAAAAGAAAGAAAAGAAAACAACATGCAAATGAAAAGGGAAAAAGCATCTTTTATTAATCAATAGTGCATGTTACAACCACGTTCGCGGACCCAACTTGCTATTTTGGGTTTAGAGTTTATATACTTCATTCCACAGAACGGCTAAGACAAGGAATGGGCATTCCCAATTTGGGGAGAGCTTGTCCCGATTGGCTGGTTTGCCCGTGTCTATTATGCTTCGTAAGACCAGGTCTCCAAGTTTGAATTACCGCACTTTTACTTTCTTGTTATAATATTGAACAATTCGTTGTTGGTAGGCGGTTGTGCATATCCTAGCCGCGTCGCAAGCTTCTTCTCATAAGTCCAGGTGTTCCCTGATCTTTTGGGAGTTGCCAAGTGGATTGAAAGTCTTGACCCTAAGACTTGGGAGCTAAATCTTAACCGGTATCACAGCTTCAATCTCATAGTAGAGGCTAAAGGGTGTCTTACGAGCTAGTTCATTAGGAGTTGTCCGATATGACCATACCACAGAGGGCAGCCTGTTGACCCAAGAGCCCCCTGTGTCCTCCAACTTGGTCTTTAGACCATATAGTAGCATACAATTGGTGACTTCCACCTGTTCGTTCGCTTTGGGGTATGCTACCAAAGTGTAAACCAATCCGATGCCTAGACTAATACAATATTTGGTGAAACGTTTCTCCAAAATTTTGATTTCATTGTCAGTCACAATGACCTTGGGAATAACAAATCTATTGACTATATTTTGGCGGATAAATTCTAGGGCATTGTGCTCGGTGATCTTGGCCAGCAGGACAGCTTCAACCTATTTAGTGAAATAGTCTATGCCCACAATGGTGAACTTCATTTATCCAATTGCAATGGAAAATAGGCCAAGAATATCAAGCCCTCATTGCGCAAAGGGCTAAGGTGCTTGGAGAGATCTCAGCTCTGCGGGCGGCTGGTGGTGGAGGTTTCCATGGAGTCGACAATTTTCACACTTCTTCACAAACTTCAAGGCGTCCCACTTCATCGTTTGCCAGTAATATCCCTAGCGCATAACTTTTAACACTAAATTCTTGCATCCAATGTGTGATCCATATATCCCGAAATGGACTTCGCTTAAAGTGTAGTGGGCCTCCTCACGAGTAAGACATCAGAAGTACAGAGTCGAGTATCCTCGGCGATACAGCCTTCCGTCGACTATGGTGCACTAGCCGGTCATCTTTTTGATCTACTCAATCTCGTCTGCACTCTCCGACAATGTACAGTCTGCCAAATACCTCCAGTATGCCGTCATCCAATTTTCGCCATTAGAGGCTTCCATCACTTCCTATTCCTCCACGCTAAGAGTGCCCAAAACTTTTCACATATCCCTTGAGTACTACTCTGGACTTTCCACTGCCGCAACTCTCACGAGCTGGTCGGCCTTTCAGTTTTCAGTCTTGAGGATATGGATCAGGTTTAGCTTATCAAATCTCCGGATTGTATCCTTCACCTTAGCCAGATACTTAGCCAAGAGAGGGTTGCACGCCTCGAAGCTCCCGTTGATCTGGTTGACAACTAATTCTAAGTCGCTATAGACGGTCAAGCGCTTAGCAGAGCACTCTTTGGCTAGTCGCAATCCGGCTAGTAGAGCCTCAGACTCGGCAACATTATTGGTGGCCAAAAATCAAGCTTCATGGAGTATTTCACCTCAAACCCATTTGGGGTTCTTAGGACCACTTCGACACTGATGTCTGAGTTGGTAGACAAATCGTACACGTTGAAGACCCATTCTGACTCTTTTGGGCGGTGATCTGTGTCCTTAGTGTGGTGCTCATCGATGATTGAGGTCGTGGTCTCGACGATGAAGTCGGCCAGGACCTACCCCTTGATTGCTGGCCTAGACCAAAATTCAATGACAAACTCTCCTAATTTGATGGCCCACTTAACCAGTCATCCGGAAACATTAGGTTCCTGAACGATGTCCTTCAACGGCTGGTCGGTCAGGACGATCGCACGATGAACCTGAAAATAGGGTCTCAACTTTCGGGTTGAGAAAACGAGTGCCAGAGTGAGCTTCTCAATGCATGGGTAGCACGTTTCACGCCGGTCAATGTTTTGCTTACATAGTAGACCGGCCACAGTGTGTCAGAATCCTAACATATCAAAATAGAGCTAAAAGCCACCTCCGATACCGTTAGGTAGAGATACAGCTCTTCTTTGTCTCTTGGTGACGTCAGCAACGACGGGCTGGCCAGATACTGCTTCAGCTCATTGAAGGCGGATTGGTACTCTGCCGTCCACTGAAAACCGTACTCCTTTGTCCCCCTCGAGCCTTGAAAAAAAGGCTAATACTTGTCTCCCGACTTGGCCAAGAAGTGGGACTGTGCCGCTAGTCTTCTGATTAGTCTCTGGATATCCTTGACATTTTGTGATGGAGACATGTCTATGAGGGCCTTGATCTTCTCTAGGTTCGCTTTGATCCCTCATTGAGAGACGATGAAACTTAGGAATTTCCTTGAGGACAATCCAAAGACACACTTCAATGGATTTAACTTCATCTGGTGTGTACGGAGTACCTCGAAAGATTCAGCCAGATCGCTAATTTAGTCGCTAGTGGTCTTGCTCTTATGAGCATGTCGTCTACATACACCTCCATATTGCGGCTGATGTACTTTTCAAACAGTTTGTTCACGAGCCTTTGGTAAGTCGCGTCCGCATCTTTAGACCGAAAGGTATGACCTCGTAGCAGTAGGTGCCTTGATCGATCGTAAACGAGATTTACTCCTCATCATTTGGGCTCATCTTGATTTATTTGTAGCCTGAGTACGTGTTCATAAAACTCAGCAGCTCAATCTAGAAGTGGAGTCTACCAGCAAGTCAATTCGGGGTAAAGGGAAGGTATCATTTGGGCAGTCTTTGTTGATGTTAGTGAAGTCCGACGCACATCCATAATTTCCTGTTGCTTTTCTTGACCAAGACAACTTGGAGAGCCAGTCTCGGTATTGGACTTCCCTGATAAACTCGGCGTCCAACAGTTTCTGCACCTCTTCCTAGATGGTTATAAGCTTTTCGACGGAGTGATTCCTCCGCTTCTGTGTGACGAGCTTATGGTTGGGATCGAGACCCAACTTGTGAACCATTTCTTCAGCCGGAATCCTTGGCATGTCAGCGGGCATCCACGTGAAGACATTCGCGTTTCGCCTCAAGAAGGATATCAGCTCATTACGTAGGAGTCCGGAGAGTGAGCCCCCAATCTATACACCCTTCTCTGGGTCCACTGGATTTAGTAGTACGAGGTTAGTGGCCTCGCCAGATTACACCTACTGTAGGGTTGCTTCATCCCGATGGTCCAACTCTTCTGGGGCTTTTTGCTACCGCCTAGGGCTATCTGTGACATGTAGTACGTCCTCCTGTCACTTGATCACCCAACACTGGGTGATTGTTTATCTATTCCAAGAAATTTGGGTTTTCTCTACGATTAAGTTGTGTTCGAGATATCATCGTTTGACAATTAAGTGGAAATATGTGTACAAGACAGCTTTCAGGTCAAGTATAGCCATTGCGAAATTTTGATGGTGCTTTTAGGTTGTTTAATATGTTAGCGTCCTCTATGGATATTCTTGATTGGGTTTCTGACTGTGTTTGGTTCAGTTGTAGTGGCTTTGATAATGATATTCTAATTTATTTGAAGAATTTTGAAAGGTGTGAGAACCTATTGGAAGGTCTGTTGAAAATTTGAAAAAGGCAGTTATTTGTCAAAATATATGTATATATCATTAAAAGGGGTGTGAATTATGGTTGGAGAAGGCATCATTTTGGGTCACTTATTTTGTTAAGGAGACATTTGAAAATTTAAAGAAGATGATAGTAGTGGCAATTGGAAAAAGACTAGTTAGGGTTGCAAGATTGTGGAGTTTCATTGATCTGATTGGTTATGATTGGAGATATGTTAAAAGTTTTTCAATGATTGCAGTGTTATTGGCGTCCAAAGAATATAGTCGATCCCTAATGGATCAGAAAGATTGGTAGCGCTTATTGATGCTCCTAAGAAGGATCTAGGTAGATTTGAATTGTGCATAGTTGGGTGCATTTTTTCAAAGCAAAGTTGGGGATGCGGTACAGTCTAGAGGATTTTTGCTTAAAGGTGCTATAACGAGGATGTCAGTATGAAGATTGAGCTAGAGGGACTGCCTCTTTTTGTTGGTAGGATTGAATTCTCATCGAAGCTTCTATTTATAGGAGAATTTTTTATGAAGATCAGAGATGAAC
The DNA here is from genome assembly GCA_033239525.1 of Nepenthes gracilis. Classification (NCBI taxonomy): domain Eukaryota; kingdom Viridiplantae; phylum Streptophyta; class Magnoliopsida; order Caryophyllales; family Nepenthaceae; genus Nepenthes; species Nepenthes gracilis. Next base: position 4,584,642 of record BSYO01000027.1, on the reverse strand, counting down.
TTCCTTTTGGACGAGCCATCACGAAGTTAGACATAACCAAGTCAACAACCTCGAGCCTATGGTGCAAAGTGTTTTTCTAATTGTATGTTCGAGTGGAAGTATGACATCGAGAATTATCTCATTAAAGTTTTAGCTGATTGGATGAAAACTCAAAAGCTGATTGGATAGAAGTTTAGGAGCAATGAGGTTGTCAACAGTTATGATTGAGTTAGAGTGATCAAAGTTTGATGAGAACGTCGAAAACTCTCCACCTAGTGGAGTGGAGAGAAAGTTTGACGGCGGTTTAATTATGAGCCGTGGTAAGATGTGTCCTGTACCTAAAGGAAGATGCGAGAAGAAACCTTCGAGATTTTATTTTGGGTCTGCCTCGAATAGCAAAGAACTTGATATTCATTTGGATAAGAATGAGCTAGTTGATGATGCTTTAAATGATGAAGATGGTTCATTGTTTGCTAAGATTTGAGGCAGATGTTAGATGAGCTGATGAAGTCGACTTATTGCTTGTTTTTTAGGAAAGTTATTCTTGAGACTACTCATTGGCATATTATCGAGATGTTGAGATTGTAAGGTATTTCTACTTTGAGGCTTTTGATTTAATTTGAGGCTGATGATCGATTAAAGTGGCGCAGTGGAAGCGTGTGAACTCATGGCTATCGATCACAAGATTTGATTAGAGACTTGATATGGGAAATCTGTTTTGCAAACTAATTGGAAGTTTGAGAAAGTGGTCAGATGTTTCAAATTCCAAAATTTGAAATCGAATGGCAGTCTAAAGTGGATGTTCATTAAAATATTCGAAATCTTTAGCAGATTAGAGAAGTGGCCTTTAGATTGGTCTTACTTCTAAATTTGATGAATGGACACGATATGTTTTATATGAATGATCCTTTGCATATGATTGGGTTGAAGTCATTTTTGATTGACGGGAAGTGCTTTAGGTCAAAGATGTTATCTCAATTTTGGGATAGGAAGGATCTGGTGTAAAGAATAAGATATTTTGATCGACAATTATGCTTTTGAGGAATCTTCGAATTGAAGGAGTATTAAGGGATCTTGAGGATGAGTTCGAAAAAATATCTCTATTTATTGAGGATCAGATTTGAAGAAATCATTTGATTGGGAAAGTCTATTGAGAAGACCTAATATGAAATTCAGAAGAATATCCTCATTGTATAATAATTAAGGTAATGATTGACGTGCGTAGATTTCAAGGATGAAATTTCTATAAATATGGGAGAATGTAATATCCCAAAATTTTATTCGAATTAATTTACTATTAATTGTCATTTTGGGTAATTTGGATGTGGCAAAAAAATTTATTAAATATTGTGAAATTTGGAATGATATTTAGATTGGTTGAGTTGGCGCCCAGAGTATACCCATATTGTCGCATGAGTATTGATTCAAAATTTGGATTAAAAAAAATAAAAAATTAAAATAGATAATAATAATAATAAAAAAAAGGAAAGGAAAATGCAGATCAGATAAGGATTCGGGGATGAGGGTTTCAGGAAGAGAAAAGTGGAGAGAGAAGCAGTGCGAGGAGGAAAGTGATGGCCGGCGATGGTGTTGTGCGGCGAGGAGGGGCTGCTGCCGGTGGTTGTCGGTGGCTCATGGGTGGCGTAGTGGCGGTTGGTGTGGCCGGTGGTGGTATTTCGCGAAGAGAAACCATCGAGGGAGCCGACGGAGGTTGTCGGCAACGTTCTTGACGGCGACGTGTAGAAGTGGCGCTATGATGGTGGTCGACAACGGCATTGGCGGCATGCCAGTGACCGGCGAAGGTGGCGTGTGGTGGCAGCCACGCAAAGAAAGAGAACACATAGTGAGAGGAAAGGCCATGGCACTGCATGGGCAGCACGTGAAGCAAAGAGAGAAAGTGTCGATTCTGACACTTCGGGATATCCATTCTTCAAATCTACAAATTATGAGGTTAAGGCAAGTATCTATAAACCCCCTCTTTGATTTGATTTCGCATTTGATATATTTTGGATACTGTATAAATTTTTACTAATATACATAAATTTTTGTACACCAATTTTATTTATTCTGGACATGTATGTGTAATTTATTGGATTATTTTGGGGGTTTTGAATATGGGTTTTATGATTTTAGGAATTTATTATTTTTCTAAAAGCCTACAAAATTTATTGGACTCTGTATATATTTATATCAGTATGTGTAATGAAAATGTACACGAAACTTGTATAGGTCGTGTATTTTTACATGCACGAGTCGGGTTGTGGTCACTACATTTGGATTTGGATTATTGGATTCTGGCCAACTCCCAACGGGGAGATTCTTTTGTTAATTGAAAATCTCTTTCCGCTTGCAGGAAAGGCTTGGAGTAGTGACTCTTTCCATTTGGATAATTTGATTTGATCCTATAATATATTCGGACGTCCTAATATATCAAACAAACTTGGAGAATACACCCAAAGTCACGGTGGCAAAATATAGTGAGCAACCTTATTTATGGGTACAGAGTATATGAATTTTGGCCTAAGGTTATCGGGATTATATGTAACCCTTCATCAAGTTAATCTTTAAATAATGAGAACCCAAATTTAGTGTATAATTTTTGTTTTTGTATTAGTTTATGTCGGATTTTGATTTTGGATTTGAGATTTGTCGATTTTGCCTTCAGTTGGGCCTTAGTATGTCTCGTCAACGATTTTGATTATATGTTTTGATCCGGACTTTTGGAATATATGTCGCGATATTGCTCGATTTCTGCGTACGCTATTGGACCATTCGACTATTAGATTCTGCCCTAAATCACAAGTTGATCGGGCATTGGACTTGGAGTTGGATTTGGATCGGACATCTGCTTTGGAATTAGTCCAGATCACCTCTGTTTTGTTTATATATATTAATATATATATATATATATACGTCCCGATGAGGATTATTTTTGGAATTTAGATATTTATTTTGGATTTGGATATTTGCTTTGAGTACGAGACTACCATTCAATTTTGAACTTTAGATCTTAGATTTCTATTGAATTTATTTTATCGGCGATTTGGATTTATTCTGTAATTTGACTGAAGTTTCATCCTTTTGACATTCCATCTGATTCAGTGGACTCATTTTGTCTAAATATGATACTTGTTGGGTATTTAGCTCACGTTTTCTGTTTTGACCCTTCAGAATAGAAGGTTCGAAAGCATTGTAGGAGTTAGAACGTGATCCGTCAGCAATTCGTCCGATTTGGTAAGTTTTAGTTTGTTATGGTTAAAATTAAAAATTAATATTATTGTATTATGGAAATTGATTAAGTATAGGCCCATAGTTATATTTTAGAATCTGTTGGGAAAATTTATCATGTCTGATTTATGATTTTAGTTGGAATTATTATCTTCCTTACAATGATTGTGGAGCAGGTCATATTATTTTTGTTCTGACGATTGTCTAATGAGATCTTGTATGGATTTTAATTTGTGTCGAGTCCTATTTATTTGATTGTCACACTCGGATTTTGGGACTTAGGATTATTTATTTAAAAGTATTTAGAATTTTAAATTTTAGACAATATAATTAATTATTTAAATTGATCTACTTGGTTCGAATTCGTAACAAATTATGTGTCGTATCATGATGAAGACTAATTCCAAATTCCTTTAATCCTAAAGCTGTGGTACTGTATGACTAGTGTAGGATCAATGTTGTGATTTTATAGTATTTGGACTGTCATTTTTTAATATTTATGTAACAGGTTATTATCAGTATTTTAAAATTTGAATAGATAGTTCGGAGTGGTCCTATGGTCATTGTCATGATATTATTAAGGGTTTGATTTTTATCAGGTTTGATCTAATATTGGGTGGTGCATTTAGGTGTATTATTTTTGGTTACAGGAAATAATTCACAAATTTGATTATTATTATTCTTTATTACTTACCATTGGTTCAGAGTTGTGGCATGTATAACTTGATTGTGCAATTGGCCAATCCCTCATCTGTTACCACTTTCATTCATTAATTTTTTCAATTTGTCTTTCTTTCTCATTGTTTTAACTGTTTCTTCCTAGGTTAATATATTCTTCACTATTTTTTGTCACGAATCCAGATCAAAATAGGCATAATAATAATATTCTGTAAAATTAAAATCTCGAATAATACAATAAATAACAACAAATTTCAAACCCGGGTGTCACAAAACAGATATACACAGTCTAACAAATCGAAACCCGTAGAAAACCTTATCGGATATAAATCCGAACAATACAAAAACAACTTGTTATCGAAATATCATAAGAGAGATAAGCAAAAAATAATAATAACTCATTTGCATAATGCATCCAATACAACAATTCTCAAAACATGATTTAAACGCCCTTAGACAACTAGTCTCAAATGTTCAAAATACACCCATGAGATTCACACACAAATCAAAATAAAGCATTCAAATCACATTCGAACTCCTGTAAATGTTTCCAAACTCACTAGTTTAAATAGATAAAAATGAAAACGTCTATCTAAAATTCAGTGAGTATTAGCGTATATAGAAAATAATATATATGTGTGTGTGTGTGTGTGTGTGTCGCGCGCGCGCTTGAGCCCACAATCAGAGAAGAAGGGTCAAATTGCATAAATAAATCATACAAAAAAAAAAGGGCAGTTTGAAAATCAATAGAAAGACTAAGGGTAGTCTCGTATTTAAATCATTGTCCATATTAAATATGGTCCCATTGGGACACTCATAACAAATGGTGATCCAAAATCAAATCTCGTAATCCAAATTATATTATATAGAAAATCATGATCTGATATTATAAACATATCAAACGTGTATTGAATAAATCAAAATCCAGATCTAAAATACATACAAATAACAAAGGTCGAAACGGAATTATATAAATCAAAGCGTGTTTTGAAACAAATAACATATTCAAATGTACAATACTGATCAAATTATCATTCATTGGCAAATCTGTCAATCTCAAATTGAAATTTAAATACAAATTCATATTGAAATACAAAGCAAGCATAACTTGGAAAATTAAAGATTTTTAAATACTAACTTAATGAAGGGTTACACATACTGCTGATAATCTTAAACTAATTCATCTATAATTTAGGCCAACAGGTTATGCCACCTATGAACATTATCGCTTATAGATACGAAACAAGCTCATAATATTTTACCACCCACAGTATTGAATGCAATTATCAAATTTATCTGATATATTAAGACTTCCAAATTTATATAAAATTTTTATAATTATATTACGGTGGTTCTCATTTCAACACAGAATGGGATAGGTCCAACTACGAACAAAGCCATCTTCTTGATGGCGGAAGTAGGAGTCACATAGTCACAAATGTTCCTGTTGGGAGTGATGCCACATATCACATATCTAAATTAGATCACATATTGAATTACAAAGGTAACGACCTCATTCCTAGCACACGTATGTATACCAGTGCATTGCCTATGCAAGTTTTATACTCATTTCCATACAAGCTTACTAATACTGAATATATATGGACTTAAATATTTATACCGATTTTTATAAAATCATAAAACCCTCAAATTTTATAGGACCCTAACAAATATTCCAAAACAATTAGTAAATATTACATGCATGTTCACAGGAAACAAAGAGGGTGAATAAAAATAATATGCATGTACTAAAACCTCCCAAGATATAAACAAACGTTATCAGATACAAAATCAAATAAATGATAGAGTTTATATATACTTGTTTCAACCTTATATGAAGTAAATCTGATAAAATAATGTATCGAAATACCTAAACTCTATCTTCTCTCTCTTCTTCCTCTTGTTCTCTCTCTCTCTCCTCTCCACTTCTCTGACGTGAAATTGATGAAATAGTGCGCCGCACTCCCTTATATAGCCAAAATGGCACTCAACCACCAGATTAGGCGTGGCTCAAGCGCCAACTATCTGGAATCAGCGCTTAAGCATGGCTTTGGGCGCAAGCCCACTGGAATTAGCACTTAAGTGCCACTTGGGAGCGCATCAGGTGCCACCTTACTAATTCAAATTTTTTAAAAAGATTTTATAATATTTAGTTAATTTTAGTGTTTCTAAAATACGTAAAATAATAAATATTATCAAAATAAATTAAATGAAAATTCGTATATTATATTTTTATCAAAGAAAAATTATTTTACTCATTAAATTATTTAATGGAGAATAACAAGTCCTTCTACACCATCAAATATAGTTTTCACACTGACCAACTTATACTCTAATACCATTGTTGGTATTTGAAACACGTAAGTCATTGGTATAGTGGAATAAAATGCGAATTCACTATCAATCGTCAACTATTAATCTCACATATGAGTAGAAAGAACAATAATACGGAACCAATCACACAAAATTATACGACAATATATAACGTAAAAACCCTTTTCACTAAATAGAAAATTCATAAGAAAAATTTTGAACAAGTTAATTATTAAGCACATGGTTACAAAAAGATTCCTTTCACACTAATCTATATAAATTATAGTTGAATATAATTCTTACCATTTTCAGTAACTTATAAGAAAAGAATATAACAAATAAAATAAGCAAGCAATCGGTGTGTAATGGTCGGATATTTTTATTGAGGAATTTGAAATTAAATTAAGTGGATTTAATTTTTTAAGCATATAATAGTAAAAACACTTATGAAATAATAATATAAATGTTTTACGTAATAATAACAATAATTTAATAAATATATATATATATGTTTTACGTATAATAATAAGTAAATTAATTTAACAACCAAGCCACCTCACCATCTTCTCGAATCTCCTCTGCTTCTCTCGTCCCCACCTTCTCTTCCTCTCGTCTCTCTCGATTCCCTACTCTCTCTCGCTCGCAACGGCTTCCAGCATGTCGTTCCGTTCGAATATTCACTCCAACAAACTGCTGCCGTGGCAAACCGCCCGATTCCCTTTGCCTCCCCACTGTTTCACCTCCATAGTTCTATTTAAGCTTTTCGTTGGTGGGTGTGTGCTGGTGAGTGAATGGAAGAAAATCGGAGCTGTGAGGGTAGAGTGAGGTCTGGTTGCCGATTGCGTGTTAGTACTGTGCTTGGTTGCCGTCGCCATCATCGTTCGAGTTCTTGCTGCGGTGCCGTCGTCAGCGTGGTCGTCGTAGCCGTGCCGATTTCGTTGCCGAAGCCGAACAACCAACCCTGAGTTGAAGCCGACCCGAAGCCAAAGACGACGCCGAAGCTGAAGCCGAATTTGAGCCGTGTTCAAGAACCGTGAAATCAGGCAAGTGAATCCCGTTTACTGTCATTTCTTCCCTAATTGCAAGTGAACCCTCTATTGTCACTCTACTCCAATTTGCAACTGATTTCTTCCTTCCTCATTTGTAATTTTGGCTGTGTGCTGCTGGAATTCGAAAATTTGACTCGAATCTATTCATCTCTCTCTCCCTATAATTCTACCATTTATGATGTGTAAATTGGATGGTGTGTGTGTTCGTTGAGAAACTGATGAGGGAGCAGAGGTTAATCTATTTGTGACCGGTTCAAAAATTGGGTGAGAAAAAAGAGGGGCTTCGTGCTCTGTTTTTCTGTCGAGTTTTGGTGGGTCATGGGTTGATAATAGTTGGGGAGTTGGCCATGCTCTGTATGAGTGAACGACGGAAATTGGGTGTGTATGTGTGTGGGAAGCAGTGTCTGTTGTGTTGTGTGTGCGTGCGTTTGAGCAGCAGAGCTGCTGTGTGTGTGTGTGCGTAAGGAAGGGAGAAGCAGTAAGCTACTGCTTTGTGTGTGTACTGGTGTGTGTGGTGTCGTATGTGTGTGTTGGTGTGAGAGAAGCAGCAGCAGAAGCTGCTGAGTGCGTGTCACCTGCGTGAATCAGTGAGTTGCTGTGTGTGTGTGGAGTGCAGCAGAAGCAGCTGCGTGGAAGCTGTGTGTGCGTGAGGATTGGCGTGGCCGTGTGTGGTGTTGGGCCGTGGGCTGGGCCGGTTGGTGAGGGTAGGTGTGTGGAGTGTTGGTATATGTGTGTATATATGTGTGGATTATGTGTGTGCGTGTATATATATATTTGGAGGTATATGTATGTATATATATGTAGTGATGTTTTTGGTTATTATATAAGTATATATATATATATATATATGTTAATGAGTGGTGATATGTATATGTATGAGAATAAAGATGGTAAAGAATATAGAGGATATTTACAGTTTGTAAATATTGTATGTATAAAGGTATGTTGGCCGGTGTTTGGAGTGGTATTAATTGTATGAAAAAATAAATATTTTCAATGAATTTCTTGGAACCTTGCAAAATTAATTGGGGATGAGAATTGGAAATAAAAATATTGTTGGCCTTAATCGTAGGCATCGCTTCAGAATAAAATGAAAAAAAATAGTGAAGTAGTTAAGCTGATCATATCTCGATCCTTATATTCCCTTTGGATACTCTGAGATACGTTCTTTTGTGTTGGATTTGATTGTGTGAGTACGGTCTAGTCAACACCGAACGACGTTCTGTTATTGATGTTGCAAAGTTTTCTTTGCGTTATACTCGGTGTGTAAGTATGTGTATTTGTTGGCTTCTTACGGTAAAGGTTAAGGAAATTGTGTGAAAGCATTGAAGTATCTGGTCGAATGGGAGGCTTTGGTACTTTAATGTGCTCTACGCTTACTTGATACTGATTTCCGTATCCTTGTGAGTTGATGTACGTTGCCTAGTTTGGCGGGATGCTTATGGCCCTGTGATCATCGTAGATCATGATATTGTGGGTATCATGGCGGGAGATGTTGGGTTTGATGTGTGAGTTGTCTTCCGTACCTGGTAGAGTCGGAAGAGGAGCACGTAGATGAGGTCATCTGTCCTGGTTGAGTCAGATGATGAGCATGCTCGGGAGACGTCTGTACTTTGTGGGGCAGAGTCTCTGTGGACGATGGATTTGGTCGGAGGTTAAACTTGCGAGCATCGGGTAGCTCGTGCAAGTACCCAGCTGTCGGGGGATATACGCAGCCTTCGGATCACAGTGGCAGAATAAGATCCTAGTGATTCCTTGAGATATTCTATGATTGTGAGTACCTCATTTGTTGTGGTGGCAGTATCCTTGTGTGGATCCTGTGATACTCGGATTCAGCGGAATCCATGTTGTATTGTTATTGTAAGTATACCGGACGTTCTCACTGACATATGGACTGGGGAAATCCCCAATCATCGTTGATGTCGGATTCCAAGGGATTACCATTATTTCTTGGCACTCTTGTTGTTTTTGGATGTTCGGGTCTTGTGGGATTCATTTGCTTAGAGTCATATTTACGACGTGTTGTAATCTGTCTCGGATATAGTAGTTGTCAGAGTATGATGAGACCTTGGTAGATGGTATCCGAGATCGTTATTGTTAGCGTTTTTGATTATATCACTTGTTGGGTTTTGGCTCACCCTTGTGTTTTCTTAGCTCCAGATTGAGTTGACAGCGTTTAGCTTGGAGGAAAAATGCATGAGAAGATGGTCTTGATAGCTAGATGATGAGATTAAATTGTTATTGAGATTTATGTATTTTTATTTTTATTGAGTTTATCATAATGTAGAAATGCAAGTGAATGAAATAGTTGGAATATGAAATTTATGGTATTTGGTTTTAAATTTTTAGTTCGCGTGAGCGGCTCGAGCCACGTGCATGAGTATTTAGGCTTGGGTCGCCACACGGTATGTCCTACAGCAATGCTAAAACAAAATACTTGACCCTAACAGAGAAAGAAATTTAAATCGAATCTCAAATGAAAACCACAATCTTTTTTGATGAGGACATCAGTAGTAGACCAGTCCAAAAGGGATAAGTGACCCAGAATCGATAGCAACCCATTTATCCCTGGAACAGTCAACACTATCGTTGACCAAAAGAGCGCAACAAGTAGGTTAGATGCGGTCTGAGATAAGCATGGCCCAGATTATAATCGGCCTACGCGTGCCTTCCCAAGCCTCAGCGATCGTTTGCCCTAATTTTCCACACCTCTAAGAAATGTAATCTCAACTGTAATGAAAATCTCCCAAAATCAGAGCGCATCCCAGAAGGAAAGCTCACAAATCATCAGAGGATGCCCTAACGGTCATTGCGCGTTGCATCTCCACAGAAAGAAGGGAAACAACCGGCCAGTCCGTGTGAGTGTAGCAATCCATGTGGTTGGCCTGCGCAAATAGAAAAAATAGAAAAATGATAGGAAAATTAGACAAAGGTGCAGTACTCATAACATTGATGAAACGAGCTTTTCATTAATAAAATTCTATTTACAATTACAATGTAAAAGAACAAAACACAAGGTCCAAGCTTAGGACGTAGGACCACTATGAGGGTGAGGCTCTCCTACGACGTGGGAGTAGTCCACTAAGTCCTCACGAGCCACTGCCGTGCTATTTAGCGGATCGAGAGTGCCCATAGGGAAGTCGGGCGATACCAAGGTGACAATCCACCTGCAGAGGTTGACTCCCTCCAAAACTCTAGACCTCTGAAGTGCACTCACCTCCTCTGGGCACAGGCAGACTGACATCTCAGCCTCAAACGTGGTGACCCTCCCTCGAAATTCACTAGCTTGCCACTCAACCCTAGCAGCTCAAGGCTCCAAGCTCCCCAGCCTTTCTCTCAACTCAGCCAGCTCAGTCTTGAGGGTGGCATTTTCCTCTTGGAATCTTAGGGCCTGGGCGACGCTCTCGTCCCTATCTTTATGGGCTTTAGCAGCGAGGGTATCAGAGCGACTTAGGAGCTCCGCCATTCGGAGAATTTCCTCCTCCCTTTCCACAATCATCTCGTTCCGTTGGCGCAAGCCCTTCGACATTGCACCAAGGATCCTCCAGTCCTACAATCCCAACAAAACAAGAACAGAGACAAGTCAATCCAAGCCGGCAGAATTAAGAGAAACAAGAAGCTCCTCTCCAGAGCTTACCGTGTACAACTTACACGTCTTCTTTTTCCTTGCCAATCCCTGTGACCCTGAGCTTTGCAACGGGAGTTCCCGTGACGTATCGGCTAGAAGGCCGAGTAGGGCGCTTACAAGGATCACCTTCAGAGTAATCCTCTCTCCCTCTACACTCCAACTCCACCAGAAGGAACCTCCACCGGAGTAACTTTGATGCCACCCATGGCCTCTGGAGGCAGAGCGGTGGAGAGACTGACCTTAGCAGTCTCCACTAGCTCCGCAGGCGGCTCAAAGGCTCACTCCACCAGCCCTCCGGCATTCGGTGCCAACCCCACTAGCACCACCAAATCGCCCAGTAGCGATAGTGCAATGACGAGCTCCCTGACGATAACTAGCTCGATGACCCCCGAGTCTGGAAAGACAGTGGGAGTCTCCACCTCAAAGCGCTCTCCAACTCCAGCCAGTCGACCGGCAATACAATAATCTGGCTCTGTAGAGGATGAGGAAGAAGGCTTAGCTAGCACCACCCATTTCCTCCTGAGGCTGCTTGGAGACTTGCCAATGGTGAGAGCCCCAGCCTTCTTTTTAAGCTGCGATGTAGTTGGCGGTGGAATCTTGAACTTTTGGATCGGTGAGGGAGGGCCCCAGCGAGCTCTCCTAACCTTCACCCGAGATACCAAGTGATCGCTCCTAAACTCAGAAAGGTACTCCCTCACCACTTGCAGTAGTGGCTCCACAGCCTCCACCTCCTTCTTGGTAGGCTTCTCGGTGAAGCCCACAGGAACGTTGCCCTATTCCCTAGACAGGGGCCAGCCATCAAAAACTCGAACCAAGAAGAATCAATCTTTCCAATTCTTGACCAACTCGAAGATCGCTCCACTAATGCGCAGCTCCGTGGGAGAAAGAAAAATCCAATCCCCACTCTGGGTGAACCGAAATATATCCCTCACGACCTCCATTGTCAATAGCCGTGAGTGGTGGCAGAGAAATATGCAGAGCGAGCAGAGATAACGCACAACATTTGCATGAAGCCATGCGATAGGAATGCGAAACTCCATAAAAATACAGAGAAGCTCCTCCGGGACTGGAAGGCAAAGCCCACTTCTCAAGTGAGCCTCATAGACAATAATGTGGCCTACCGGAGGAGAGTAAGCCCTATCTAGCTCCCTAGGAATCGAGAACACAATGTGGGGTGGGATGTTGTACAGAATGTAAAGCTCCCTAACTTTGCTGGGAGAGATAACAGAGGAAATTTTATTAACTAAAGATGCTATGAAAATAGAACAGAAGGGGAGACAAAGACTTGAGATTTTTTTAAAGAAAAGAGCATGGGAAGTTTGAACTGCCGTGTGGCTTTTATAAAGATCGCCGACGCCAAAGAGAAACAGCGAGACGTGGTAATCATAACGGACATGTCTCAATTCCGGAGAGGGCACAATCAAGTTATATTTTCTGGCGAATTAATTGCCGGGATTACAACTGTCCTACACCGCGACACGTGGTAGAAGGCAACGGGTCGCTCAAAATGGCGGGAGTCCCAAAACGGCTCTGTAGCCCTTTCGATTGCCCGTCTAGCGGCATAACGGAATGTTGTGTCAAACTCTACCCTATGTTCTCCTGATCCTAATGTTACCGTCAATAAATCTAGTCAACATTTGCTTCCGCTCAATTCTCTGGATTCTAACGATGCAGTCAACGAATCCGGTCAACTAGCGCCCCCGCTCAGTTCTCCGGATTTTAACGTTACAGTCAATGAATCCGGTCAATATTTTCTTCCACTCAATTCTCCGGATTCAAACATTATGGCCAATAAATTTGGTCAATGCTCGCTACGCTCAGTCCTCCGGATTCAAATGTTATGATCAACGAACCCGATCAATGCTCACCTCTCCTCCAATCTTCGGATTTAGGCATTATGGCCAATAAATTCGGTCGGCATTCATTTTCATTCTGCTCATCCGTTTCAAACAACACGGTCAATGGATCCGAAATGAAAAATAAAAAGTTAGCAAATCATGCATTGTAACGAAAGGCGAAGACAAAAACAATTGCAAGTTTTCTCATTAACTTTCTCTTTATAAGTTACACCACCAATATAGGTCAATACAGGACAATACTCTTGGGAAGAGGAAAAGAGTTGCGTCAGGGGTCCACAACACTAAAAAATAGTTATAAAGATTTGAATGTGGGAAAGCTCGAACCCAGATTCAAATTTTGATAACAACCACCCCCATGAAAAAGGGTGACCAAAGCGGCATCCTGTGCGAAAAGGGGTGGCCAAAGAAACTCAAACTTCTTGACCCGAAACGACAGAGCCAAAGAGCACGAACCGCCTGAGCTCCAAACCAACAGTTGGGACAGCAAGCCTCTCGGTAGCAACGAACTCCTGTGACATCACACCAGGCATCGTGGAAAGGCAATGCTGAGGAACGTCTAGAGTTCCCCAATTTATAGTACAAATGGAAGCACTAAATACCAAGGGGCAACAGTGTTGGCAAATTTGCAGAAAATCCAAAAAGCAGAGAAATCACGCCAGGAATAGTAGGAAGGAAAATCAGAGACAAGCCTAAGAAGACAACACAGCAAGTCATATCCCATCGTGAACATGACGAAAACTATAGATCAAGGCCACCAACATTGGGGGGCTAGTGATGGTGACGTCAACAGTTGACTAGCCTGAAAGGGATAAGTAGCCTAAAATCGATAGCGACCCATTTATCCTTAAGACGGTCAACGATACCATTGACCGGAAGGGCACAGCAAGTAGGCCGGACGCGACCTAAGATAATCACATCCCAGATTGTAATCGGCCCATGCGCACCTTCCCAAACCTCAATGGTTGTTTGCCCTAGTTCTCTGCACCTCCAAGAAAGGTAATCTCAGCTATAACAGAAATTTCCTAGAATCAGAGCGCATCCCGGAAGGAATGCTCACAAATCAATGTGCAATCCTCAGATGACACTCTAACGGTCACTGCACGCGGCATCTCTACAAAATGAAGGGAATCCTCCTTCCTGACCATAGCAGACCAGAATGGCACCCGTGTCCATGTTGGGGAAGGCAACGATCTCCACAGATCGCGGACATCCCACCTCACTACCTAAAGAAGGCAACAGGAGACCAACAACTATAAAGAGCCATGGAAATCCACTCCATAAGCACACTCTCTTACATACTCAAACTAACAGAAACTCTCTAAGTTCTCAAACATCCCAACGCTCTCTCTCTCTTACTAATTCCCTATGAGCTTAGTACTCAGAGAAATCGCTTTCCACAAGTATCCAAGACCAAAGCCACTCTCTCCACAAGTACACCTCCCACCATCATTCTCAAATCTTATGCCTGAGATTCATTTTTACATTCTCTGCATCACCTTCTTATTCTCAGAAAGTTGTTTACTGACTTGAATATCGAAGTGTTTTCGGTTGGATAAAATCCCACCACCACCTGACCTCTTGTTTGAAGTTGCGATGTGTAGGATTTCAAGCACAAAGGATGGTGACCAGAATCTGACAAACAAATTCGACTCGAATCCGTTCGAAATTTGGATCTATGACACATCATTTTTATTATTTCTTTTCTCTTTTTCTTTTATTTGTACAACATTTCTTGTGTTTAAATGTTTCAAATTCTGACTTAAAATCACTCTAAAATTTTCACACATTCGATTGGCGTTTAAACACTAGCTCAAACGCCATAGGTAGATTTTACCTGTACATATCTTTGGCTATCGGAGCACGAGAGTCCCATCAGACACACTACTATTACCTGGACACATGAGCCTCTTCAAGCACAAATCTCTTACGTCACTCCAATCATTCGCTTATGTGAGTTCTTACCCCAAAGCTTAATGAACTATCAAATAATCCATTTATTGAATGTTTTACTAATAAGTGATCCAAAACTCAGTATGACGAAGAAAAACAATTTTGAATTTTGTTTTTGCAAATATATATGATTATACATGACAGCAACAAAATAACCCCTTCACCAACCAAAACCTTCCCCTTCGACGCATCCTCATCGTTTTCTTCCCCAGGAAAAAAAAAAAAACATTAATCAGTGAAAACTAAAGCCCAATTTTCCTCATTTATCCGAGAATTAAACTCCAACAATAATATATATAATATATTTAACGGACAATCATCTCAGCTTCACTCAGCTCTCTTTCCGGCGAGTGAATACTACCAATCCAGATTTCCCCACTTCCTATTTTCTCCCATTTTATGTCCAGCTAAACGCAATTGGGCTTCCGACCACGTGCTTCCCGTCCGACCACTCAATCCGAGCAAAACTCGTCGTGCTCGAGGGCATTGATCCGGCGGTAAAGGTCACACTGTAAGACTTCTTCTCATTTGGCTTTGTGAAAGTCAGCGTCTCCGGCTCGACAGATATCTCCACCCCCTGTGCCTGCGAGGTTACACTCACTTTATAAGTACCCGGCGGGCCAACATTGGTCAGTGTTCGAGTGTTCCTGATCACAGCAGGCCTGCTGCTGCCGCCACTGTCACTGCCGGTTTGGGTGGTCTGGAATGGGGCCGAAAACGACGGGTAATTGAAGTCTCCTAAGCTGTACTTCTTGCTCGGGTCACACGTAAAGTTTCTTCGGGCTAACATGTTGATTTGGGCAGGGCTGTAGTTTAATGCACAAAGAAATTCCAAGTAATCATCGACAGTCAGGTCATATACGAGCCCGGGATCAAGGGCCAAAACCGGATCGACATGTCCAGCTCCATGATCAAACGGTGTCGATGGCTTTCCAGTCGAAAGATCCTGCAGCAGCTCCCCATTCTTGTAGGAAACGTAAGCTGTGGTCATGAGCGCTGACTTGATCGCCGCTGGGCTCCAATCGGGATGTGCCGCCTTCAGAAGGCCCGCAAGCCCGCTAACATGAGGGCAGGACATTGACGTGCCCGATATGATGTTAAACCTGACCCGCCGTGGGTCCACCGATAGCCCAGTGGGCCCCACTTTCCCGGACCATCCGGCTAGGATGTTGACCCCCGGTGCGATCATATCAGGCTTCAGTACCTCCGGCGTCACCCCATTGGGCCCCCGGGAGCTGAAAGCCGCGACAACTGGCGATGGTTGGACTCCCACCACCGTGCCCTCGAACAGGATGGTGGCGGTTGGGTTTGGATCCGAGAACAGGTAGCTCTTTATCGCGACCCCGTTCTTTGCCCCCACTGTAGTGGCCGGCAATAAGTGGGCGTCCGCCACCAACTCTTCCCCATTTTCGGCAGTGTTAGCCAGGATCATGCCAGCCCCTCCGGCAGCTTTCACCACCGCCCCTTTCTGAGCTCTCGGATTCAACCCCCGATCACACAGCACTATCTTCCCGGCCACCTTTTCCGGGATTAAAGTGCCCGTCATGCATAGATTCCCAGTAGTCATGTTCGTTGCGTTACCTGCCACAAAGTTAAATTCACTTGATCAATATACGGAAATATTAAAAGAACGGTATATGGATAATTTTTTATATACCATTTTTTTCAATTAGGATGACAAGATGTAGGGTCCACTAAATCTTTATATAATATTTTCTATATACACCTATTTATACTCTGAAATCGTCAAAATTGATATAAAAATAAAAAAAATTAAAATTAAGTAAAAATCACATCTATTTTTGATATATTAATATAAATAAATATACAAACAGGTTTATAAATAATTTATTACAAATAAAGAACAAAACCAAGGACACAATAGCAACCCCCCCATCTCAAATAAAAGTCTATTATGATGAGTATACCGAAATATGGGCTGACCCAATGTCAAAGAAGGCCCAAAACAGCCTGCTAGATAGTCAACTTAAAAACGGCCCAATAGGAGACGTAGGCCCAAATCCTAAGAGGCCCGTGCTAACCATCTAGACCTCAGGGGGCCGACGCATACGGACGGCCAACTAACCATCTAGCGGCATGCCCAAAAAGGCTTTTTATGGACCTGGCCCACTTCGCCCACATCCAAGCGGCGATTCGCTCTGCTTTTCAAAGATCTTCCACGATCTCAACCAACACCCGAAAATGATATTGACAAAATCAACGCCCTTCCCATAAGGAAGGCGCCAGATTTTTCCAATCACCCCGCCAACCTCAGTCTCTCCAACGGTAAAATACACATAATGAAGGTGAGTAATTTGAAAAGTTGGCTGATCGCCATGAAGGAAGCAATCTCGCCGTGGCCAAGAACTCTGCCTCCTCTAAAAGGACGATCGAATAACGCCAAGGATCACACCTTCCAACCGAGGGAAGATCAACGCCATCCTTAAGTAAACCCTAGAATTCTCATTCAAGGATGACAATCTACGTACTCAAGCTTACTTACTAAACACCGACCGAGGCAAGCTCGAGCACACAAAATAAAATCTTACATAAACAAAATGCTAACTCGACAAATGCAAAGCCCTTAATGAAAAGATGCCCACGAACGCCAATCATGGAAGAGGTTCAATCTCTTCCTCTCTACCCAAGCAACGTCCTCCAATCCCACCAAAAGGCCTCAAGAGAGACCTATTCGGCTTTCCGAGAGTCATTCAGGAGCTTCCATTGAACTTTGCTTCCTCACGCCTCTCGTGATAGAAGTAATAGCCACGCTTTCAACTAGTCAACACTCCCGACCGATCAACTCGCTCTCTCATCTTGCTTTAGCTTTACCTTCCCTACTTAGGAGGCTTTTCTCATTCAAGAGATTTTCGGTGGGATAATCTCCCACCGTATCGACCCCTCTTACTCATTTTAGTGATGTGCGCGATTCAACTCATAGTGGAACAAAAGATGAACTCTTACAACATTACACAAAAATGCTACGCAACTCTCGGGCTGCCTCAATGCAAGGGCCCATGAAAAGACGGCACAAAAAAACCAAGACGGAGGCCCAGAGAAATTCCAGAAGCCTAGAAAACTGAAACAGGGGCCCAAAGACCAAGACTACCACAAGTCCGTGGAGATCTCTTCCTCTCATAAAGAAGCTCCCTTAACGCCAACCACGCCTCAAATGGGACCAAAAGACCGAGAAAGAGGCCTTACCAAGCCTCTTTCGAGAGGTCAAGAGAGAGACTTTTCCCTAGAAGACCCTCCTTTCCCTCTCACGAAGTCCACACGGGAACAACACATTCGGGGGAGGATCGTTCATTCAAACTGAATGGGCCTCGCAGCTTAAAAGAACTTTGCTTCCCTCAACAGGCACGCCTAGTGTCAAGAGCTTCCTACTGCTATTTAACGTGTTCCTCCCACACTCCCAAGATTAAAGGGCCGAGGGACGGTGGCTCACTTCTTAATCACTCTGGGCGCCACTCCCCTTGCATTTCCAATTTACAAAGGGGCGACCTCCTGAACATATTCTTGCTCCTCACCGAGACCACCCAAGAAAGGAAAAGTCCCACTTACCCTTCTCGGCCACTTAGTCTCCCATTCCCAGAGGAGGTTGAGACCTCAACGAGAGTATCAAAGACTCCCAGTGAGCATAACTCCCTAAAAAGGAGATACAAAACAAGAGACACGGGAAGGAACCTCAATACTTATACTTTTAAAGACTTCGACTCAAATAGTGAAGCATTTCTAAGGCCCCGAGCTCTCATTTTTTTTCCTTCCCATTTAAGAGGAGGTTTATGATTCGAAGGATCTCCCTCGCATCCGACACCTCACATACTTGTGTCGCCTGCCAAACAACGTTTTCCGATCGACCTCGCGATCCAGAATCTTGGGAACCCCCTCATCAACGAGGATTCGCCTGAGGGCCGCGGTTTCAGAACGCAACATATTCCATTTCCAGTTTCAATTTATTTTTAAAGGAAAAGAAATACATTTCTTAATGAGACATCTACTTTACATGTTACATTGAATTATTACATTGCATAACGGTACTCTTTTCATTTTTAACTTTTTTTTTCTACTTTTTGATTTGTTTCCAATTTATATTTTAGGTAAATTCCCTTACAAAATTCACTATTTTAAGTAATATAGTAATTAATATGTAAATTTGAAAATTCTAATACATAATAATGGAGTAAAAATATAAAAATTGAGATTTTTTTTCACTTTATTACGAAAAGCTGCATCAAGAAATTCACATGCTCATGCTGGTTGATGGTTATCCGAATAAAAATTATCTAATTAATATTTAAATCATACTCCTAACGTTTTGGTGGTCGCCGAGTTTGGGTTACCTGCATAGACGATTGGCACGAGTGAACTCAGTGACGAGTCCCCACTGTAGAGCGACGCGCCCGAGTAGTTCTTCCCGTTCCCAAGAACGGCGAATGCCGGGAAGTCACGATCCAGTGTGCCCGCACCTACGGTCGTGATCCACGGGGCCAAATTCGACAAACTGTACGCGCTGGGTCCCGCATTCCCCGCCGAACACGCCACCACGATCCCCTTCTCCATGGCCGCGAATGCTCCTGTCGCCACGCTATCCCGGAAGTATTCAGACGTGCCGCCGCCGAGCGATAACGACATGACATTAACACCATCATCAATAGCCTTATCCATGGCTGCCAGTATGTCGGAGCTGAAGCAGCCGCCTATCCAGCACACTTTATAAACTGCGACGCGGGCACGCGTGGCCATCCCACGCGCCGTCCCGTTTGCGTAGCCGAACAGGCTGGCGCCTTCCACGACAGACCCCGCGGCGGTGCTGGCCGTGTGGGTCCCATGCCCGTCGTAGTCCCGCGGGGACTTCGACTCCTTGGACTCGTCGATTTCGCCCAGCGCTGCTTCGTACCCTTTCGAGAAGTACCGCGCGCCGATGAGCTTGCGGTTGCAATTAGACGCCGTGAAATTCGTGCCGATTTCGCATTCGCCCCTCCATGAGCTCGGAACCGGCGCCATGCCTGCATCCTCGAAGCTCTGGCTCTCCGGCCACACGCCGGTGTCGAGGATGCCGATCACAACCTCACTCACCGAGTCCGACTCGGGGGACATGTCCGCGCTCCCGTCGAGCCCTAGGAAGGAAGGGGTACGGGTCGTGTGGAGCGAGTACATCGACTCTGGAATCACCGAGAGGATCCCGGGTTGACTCTCGAGTGATTCGGCTTCTTCAAGAGTCAGCCGTGTTGCGTAGCCTTGGACCGCGTTTTCGTAGACGTAAATCATCTCGGCAGAGTCGGTCGCGGACTTCAGCAACGACTCGTACCACTGCAAGTGGTGGTCGAAACTCGCCGGCATCTGAGATCTCGCCATGTGGACAATGTAAGTCGCCGTCCGGCGGTGTCCATTCTCCCCCACCGTTGATGGGGACACGTGGCATAAGCGAAATAGGAAGAGGACGAGTACCAGGGGCTTAAACGACATCGTTTTTATCTCCGTTAATCCCTCTTCTTGCTCTGTGAGCTGAGATCGAAAGTTTTGAGTCTAAGTCTCTTTTTATCAGCTCGGAGGTTCGTACCCGAAGATTGCGATGGAGGGAGCGACTGTTTCGTTGTGTGAATGATTGAATTTTTAGGGTTGAAGACAAAAGGGGACGACAGCTCGAGGTGGGCAGAGATTAGCTTTCATCACGTGTTGCTCTGGCTCTTTTACTACCCCCACTTCGTCTCCCTCCCCCCACAGATTCTCTTTCACACGCCTTTTTTCCCCTTCCATTCTTTCAGAAATATTTTGATTTTATATTCTGACTATTTGACTTTTGTTTAATGTATCAACGGATTGAGAGATAACCTGTATATTTAGAAAATGATTATTAAACGACAAGCGTCAACATTATTCCTTTGATCTAGTTTTCTAAACATGGCAGTTATAAGATAAGGTGCAAGTTTCATTCGGTTGCTAGTCTTATGTTATAGAGGTGATCAACTCTTTATTTAACTATTTTTTTCTCATATGACAATGAGTGATGATAACAGTTTTTCAAACTCAACTGTCAGTGAATCGGTTTTTAAAAACTGATAAAGGTATGGTCTAAATAGGATATTTTTTCCCATGTGGATAAAGGTGAGTCTCCTAGATATCAAACTAGTTCGGGAATGTCTTCGCCAAAGATTTAATGGATCGGTGAATGACTAGATGACTGAGGTAATAAAAGGCTGAAGTAATTAATGGCCTGAAAATATAATAAATATGACATTTAATCTTAATAAACGACAATATATAATCGGGGGATGATTAACTACATCCTCGTAGCTATTTGTACTAAAAAACAAATAAGGTTACCCCAACAGAATACTTTTTTTAGATTAAATAAGTAATAGCACCCAAATAAATGTCAAATATTTATTGTTAGACAGTTACTAAATCAACATAAGTGATGATCATATGATTATTGTAACGGTTGGCAATAAATATAATATAATGTTTTAAATAATATTCGTGCCAATTTTGGATAGACGGACCAATTGGCATACAAGTTATAAATACAAATTCCCAATTAGAAGCGGTGTAATATCTAATTTTTATCCGATTTAATTGGTATTATCAATTTATTTTATATTAAATTTGATATATTAGAAATATTTGTGTAATATAAATTTGAAGGATATTCGAAAGAAGGAAGTAATTTGGCACCTAAGGCACACCCAATGTGTGTTTCAGCGTGGATTCCTAGGTGGGTGAACCAAAGAAACACATGAGGTGATACCCGAGCGTGGATTTCAATATGAGAGCGTTCAAGGTGTGCCCGAGGTGGCATTCGTGCGCAAGAAGGGTTTGGCGATCACTCTTGTGCCGATTCAACTATATAAGGACTGATGCGTACTATTCAATCATTTCGTATAGGAAAGAAGAGAAGAGAAAAGAAAGAGAAAGAGGAAAGAAAGGAAGAGATAGAATGAAGAGTTAGGTGATTTCAAAGTATATTTTTGTCAGATTTTTTTAATTGGAAGTGATACTTGAGCGTGGATTACAATATGGGAGAGCTCAAGGTATGCCCGAGGCGGCGTTTGTGCGCAAGAAGGGTTGGTACAACGCTCATACACTGATTCAACTATATAAGAATTGACACGCACTATTTAGTATTTTGCATAAGAAAGAAGAGAAATGAGAGAGAAATAGGAGAGGAAGGAAGAGGAAGAATGCGTAAGATGATTTTAAAGTATTTTTTTGTCAAATTTTTTTAATTGGATGTTGAAGTAAGTATTTTTATACCCAATTATTGGTCTATTTTTATTTTCAATTATTTTGCTTACGTTTGGTTGATTTTGATGTATATACATGTTAGTTTTATTTACTTTATTTAATTTCCTCATACATGCATATTATTTTTACCTATTGTTTAGAATTTCAATTCAATTTTATTGTTATTTAAGGATTTTACTTGTTTTGGTAAAAATTGGATAAATATTTTAAAATATTACTTTTATGTATGAGTATATTTATAAAGAAAAAATCATAAAAATTTGCATGAGTCATGCATGTGGTATCCATATATCATATTTCGAGTCGGGCTCTATTTTTATTATGTGATTCAATATGTGACATTTTCCAATGGAAAAACTTGTATGACCTTCCCGAGTGAAGGTTTGACCATTTCCACCTAATAAGAAATGTTTTATGATATGTGATATCGAAACCCTCTCCAATTGTATTTTTATGAGAACTATCATAAGGAGTTGAATGAAATTAATATATTTAAATATTTTAATATATTAAATAAATTTGAGGATTACACCTATCATTCACGGGTGGTAAGAAAAGTAACATTTAGTCATGTATATAGGAGATAATATGTAGACAGTCTTACCTATAGATCTAAATAGTAGTGATATGATTTAAGATTACCGGTAATACGTGTAATACTTTCTCATGTTAATCTTCTGACTTTTGATTTTTCAATTTGTATATAGGTTTTACCCGTCATTGGGATTTTATCGGTTTCATACATTTGGAACATTTGGCCTTCGTTTTTGGATTATGTTTTTGAATATGAGATCATATTTAAACTTTCATTAATATAATATTATAGACATTTAAATATTAATATTTATGGGCTTTCATGTACATTTTGATTTTTTTTTCGTTCTATTTATGGACACATCATTTGTTATATATTATATATATATTGACATTTGTTAAATTTTTTGACTCATATTTTTATTATTCTTACCTCTTCAGGTTAGTGGGCTCAAATATATTATAGGAAATTCGAACACTGATCTAATTAAAGTTTCATATGTTTTTTTATGAGTATTAACCTTATATTCAGACTGTATTTATATCGAATGTATTTTTGTATATATTTAGGGCAATAGTCAGAATAATAATTATATGTTTTATGGTTATGGAATCAAAGTTTGGTTCGTTTCACCGTTAGGATATTTGTAGCGTTTGGATTGTGATGAACTGATATTTTTATTGGTATTATTGTTGGTCACTTTTCCTTACGATCATTAGGGAGCAAGTCACGATTATTTTGTTTGCTTGAATGAGTTATTTGATAAAGTTCTGTAAATAATTTGTATTCTGATCTACCATTATTAAATGTTGTGATTGTATGGTTTGTCATTAAGTTACACCCAAGATTTAAAATTTATTATGATTATTATTTTATATTTGGAATTTAATTTTACAAATTGTAACTATTTATTATTATTATTATTAAGACCTACTTTAGTCTAGAGTCATGACAAGAAGAGGAATTGTAATCCTTGGCAAGCAATCACCTGTTACAAATACAATTAAGTTATCTGACAATAATTTTTCTAATACACTTAAATTTATACTTATTTTTTTACATCTTTTAATTTTTTTAAAAAGATTACTAAATTGAACGTTAAATAATAGATTGTTGAGCAAATTTCGTATACCTATTACCTCTTATTGAATTATTATAATGCACATCATTTGAACTCAAAAATTATGAAGACCAAACCCTCTTTTTTTCGAATCAATCGAATATACTGTTTAACTCTCTAATTCGTACGATAAATTAAATCTCAAACACATAAATAATTTATAGAGATAATTTGTATATAAGTTTATAGAAATTAAGTACATGAAAAAAAATATATATAATAAAAAAATAAATTGATTAATTGAATATCCAAACAATGAGGCAAAACAAACAGCCCTGTCACAGTTCAAGAGAAAACCGTCGTCTGCCATTTCCTACGCACAGCTAAGCAGGCGTTGGCTTATTCATAAATAATGCTATAATAATTGACCTGCTACTCACTCTTTTTATAATTAAAAAAAGTTATTAAAATTTAAAAAATTAAAATTAATATAGTTTATTTATATAAAAAACAAATTATAAATAAGCTATAACTAAGTAAAATAATTAGTATTACGGTCGCATAAAAGTTCCGAGGAAGGCTTCGGGGTTATTTTTGGAATATAGTCAAGATGTAATGTTGCATTTATCTTAGAATATTTATAAATAAATAAATAAAATAAAATATTATATTATTTGAGAGTTTTTAAAAAATAATTTATTGGGTAATTATTTAAAATAATAATAATAAGATTTCCCCAATTAGTTAAGGCATTGTCTTTGTGTGACGGTGAGTTCTTGACCGTCGGATTAGCCGGCACTGAAATTCTTTGAGAGGAGTTTCGTCCAGATCACGGGTAACTTATGGGGCGTATTTTTCGCTTGTATTTTGTTTGCTGAAAGCCAGAACTACCGCACAGCAGATCGGGGGTGGGTTCCTAATAAAAAAATTAATAATCTAAATTTAAATATTAAATAATATTATTTAAATAATTATTTTAATTAAAATATTTATATATTAGATTTAATATCTAATAGATATTAACATTATAAAAAAATTTTAAAATATAATTTTTTTAAATATTTTTTAATTATTAAATCTTAACTATTAAATTCTAATCCAGTAACTAAGATAGCAATATAAGATTCTACTTTAAAAATAAATAAATAATTAAGACCTTCAAACCCACAAAATATTTACACCTTAAAAATAAATATTTTTTAAAAATTATTTTTAAATATAATAATATAATATAATTTTCCTTATTAATATCTACGTTTTCTTGTTCGTGGAAGTTGTACCAGCCAACCACCTTCTTCTCTCCAGTATGAACGGCTCGTAAATTCACGCCGCCCCTGCCATGTCTTAATTTTTGTGTTTTAATACTCCTTCCTTCAATATTAAATTGCTACATATATATTAAAAAAAATTAATATATAAAACAAGTTAAAAGAAAAATATGTCGGCATATCCTATACATACAACTGAAATATATTATTATGAGCTCATATTTATTTATTTTTATATGATTATGATAATACAAATTATATAGATAAGAAGGCTTACTATTTAAAAATGAACTGATAATATCTATTGGATATAATGTAAGATAATATTGATCTAATCTGTTGTTATATAGGCATGCAAACCATTTGCCCATGAAGAGAAATGAATTAACCAAGATATTAGATTAGTATTAGAAAAGAATCCGACAGAACGACTAAACTATCGAATAGTTGAATGACCGGATTGTTAGTGATATAAAATACTAAAGTATCGAATGACAGATCGGTTAATAAATCCAAACGATTAATTTTCACAAATGATTATATGAATAAAGAGATGAATGATCAGATCAAATAAATAATTAATGTAAGGTATTGGTTATTTAAAATATAATAATTATGAGTAATTAATGTAATATAATCAAAATTAAATTAAATATAAATGTAAAATTAAAAATTAGAAGCATTTCGGTAGAGAGAAGAAGGTCGCCCGATGGAGGCCAGAGTGGTGTCGGGGGCGCGAATTCCAGTATTGCAACGCCCGAAGGACACTCAAGTGGCGTCGAGAGGTGTGATTTTCATTATGGTTTCGCTCGATGATCGCTCGAGCTTAATCCAGGTGCAATTTCCAATGTGCAATCACCTGATGGATGCACGAGTTGTGCTCGAGTGCAAAATTGCCTTGTACCAGCGACACTCGAGGGACGCCTGACCGGCGCTCGAGCGTCGGTCATCCTTATCTGATTAATTGGATAAGATTTGCCAATTTTTATTATGTAAATTTTTTATATAAATAAATAAGAAGGAAAAAATTCAACCATTTTAATGCCAGAAAGAAGGAGAATGAGAGAGAAAGAGAAGAGAGGAGTAAGATAGAAGAGAGAGAAAGTTAGAGAGATGAAGAGGTCTCGGGTTAGAATCGAGCTATTTTCAAAGAAGAAAATTAATAGATTTGGTTAAAGTAAGTGCACTCTAAGCTTTATCTTTCCTTTATTGCTATTTCTTGAATATTTTTACGGGTGTTATTATTCTATATCCTATTCTGTTAATTTTTTACCGATTAAATTTTATATTTTACTATTCTTTCATATTTTTATGAAGAATTTTTACGTTTGAAAGCATGTATCATGATTTATAAGATATTATTTAATTTCTAGTTACTGTTTTATATCTGTAAAATTTCCAATGCTACTGTACAATAGAAATATGAGAAATATGATTTATGGACTAATTATAAATATATTGTAAAAGTAATAAAATTATTTGTATAGTTTACTGTTATCTGTTTATCTGTTTATATTAAAAAAATTATCTGTTATGTAAGTTTATGATTATCTACATATCTGTATTTTTATAAAAAAATTATATATTAAAATTTAAAATTTAAGTCTACAAGAATATGCAAATATGTATCTATATCTGTAAAAATAAGACAATTTATTTCTATATCAAAAGGAATATGAAATATGTTTATGTATCCTCAAAAATATAAAATCATGAATCTGTATCAATAAATTAGAACTCTATAATCTATTATATGTTTTGATATTTTCTCATGTAGTGAGAAAATCAAGAAAAAAGGATTATAAATATTTGTATAGAGTTTCTAATATCAAAATAAAAAAAAAATTATGAAATTGGACCAAGAATTTTTATTTGAGCAAGTAGTATTCATTGACATGTCTTAGAATATTACAGTAGTAGATCGAGGAATGCCCCTGGGCTATAGAAAAAGTTTTTGTGGTATAAGAACTATGGCCTCATATATCAGATTAAAAGTACACCGCTCATCACGGGATGTTGAATGGTATGGATAGAGCCTTAGAATGTGTGAAAGTATACACATTTTATTTCTCGATTGTTCACTCCATTAGCTGATAAAGCCTACTAACTTTGGTATTTAAGGGTACTTAAATTTTGACTTGTTTTGAAAGATTAAAAAAATTAGAAATAAAATATGAAAAGTTAAATGCGTTCCGATATATATATATATATATATATATATATATATGATATTTGGGACAATGCCTCTTTTCAACAGGCTCAACTCAGAGAGTTACCTCTCCAAATTTATCTGAATCTGACCAACTTGCATGAGTATGTTATGATCGGCTCTTTATTAACACAAAATCTAAAATAGATTTTAATTGAGTTTCTATGGAACAATATGAATGTCTTCACCTAGATTTTGGAGGACATACCAGGCATTTTGATGGACATTATGGTTCATAAGTTGAGTGTCACATTGAACAAAAGCCAGTTAAGCAAAAAAGATGAAACTGCTCCATTAAGAAACTCATAGGGATCCGTGAAGGGGTTAAAAAATTGACTGATACTGGATTCATCATAGAAGTAAACTACTCGAATTGATTATCCAACATTGTTCTCATCAAAAAGAGTAATGGAAAATAAAGGATATGCATCAACCTGACAAATTTGTATAAAATATGTCCGAAAGATAGTTTTTCACTTCCAAGAATCGACTAGCTAGTGGACTTAATATTCAAACACTAACGATTAAGTTTTATGGATGCTTACTCCAAATACAACCAGATATGGATGAATCTAGAGGACAAGGAAATGATCTCGTTCATGATTGACCAATGAACCTACCGTTACAAATTAATTCATTTCAGCTTGAAGAAAGTAGGAGCAACATCACAAATGTTCATAAACAAAATGTTTCAGCAATAGACTAGAAGAAATATGGAGATGCACGATGATGACATGCTAGTCAAAATCTTACTTGCCAACAACCATATTGACAATCTATTAGGTCTCGGTGCTTATCACATGATGAATAAAATTAGACCCATCAAATGTGTCTTTGGTACGACTTTCAATAATTTCCTTGGATTTATAGTTTCATAGCGTTGGATAGAGGTGAACTTGAAAGAGATTAAAACCATAATATGTAATGCTCAGTTTTTATCTAATTTAATTTGGTATTATCAGTATATTTTAGATATATCATAATTAATTATGTAATATGAATATGGAAGATATTTAAAATAAAGAAGCAGTTTCAGTGCCGAAGGCATACTTGACGCACGCTTGTGCGCAATCGACAGAGTAGGCACACCCGAAGAGCGCCTAAGGTGGCATTTGAGCACTGATTCAAATGTGCCCACGCTCGAGAGGCACCTAAGGTGGGGCTCATGTGTGCATATGGTTTGGTGTGGTGCCTAATGTGTGCCTAAGTGGTACTTGTGTGCTGATTTGTTTATACAAAGTAGAATGTGCACTATTTCAATCATTTCTCGTAAGAAGAAGAGAAATAATAGGGAAAGAAAAGGAGAAGAGAGATTTTGAGGCATCCTTTTATTAGATCTATTGATTGAAAGTCGAGTTAAATATCCTTATACCCTATTATTGGGCTGTTTTCGTTTTCATTTAGTTTTATCTACTTCAGGTGAATTTAACGTACATGCATGTTGTCACATTCTTGGAACATAATATGTAGGTCAATAAATAAAAATCCACTATAAAAATTCAATAAATACATTAATAATAACAAAACTCAACTTGGACGTGACAATCTATATATAAACAGGACCCAACACAATATAATCTGCACAAGATCTCATTGGATATAATCTGAACAACAAAATACATGACCTACTATCAATAAGTCAAAAATGGGATATCCAATGAAATAATAACACATTTATAAAACATGAATAACCCATAATTCTCAATATAGAGTCCATGACCCACAATCGGCCATCCATAATAACCAAATACACCTCTGAGATCAAAAGCCTAACAAACATATACATCCATACTCACTAGGGAAACAATGCCACGTCAAATTGAGTTTGAACTCTTATAATAGTATCCAAGTCACTAGTTTGAAGGAATAAAATATAAAAAATGTAAGCTTAAAACCCAACAAGTATTACTGTATAAGTAAAACAATACATATGAATCAAGAAGGAATGGATCTTACATAACAATTGTATAAAACAAACCACAAGGTTTGTAAAATCTCTAAAAACTAAGGAATGGTCTCGTATTAAATCATGATTCGTATCAAATCGTCTCTCCAAGATATAATCATTATAAATCATGATGTGGTCAAATCTCATAGCCATTATCATATTGTATCATAGTATATCGTGATCCGAGGTTACATTACATAAGCCGTAATTGTCACCACATTAGTGTGGGACACATACCATCATTTGGATCCAAATCTCATAATTTCATATGAAATAATCAAAGGAAACCGAAACCAAAACCAAAATATATAATCAAAATGTGTTATGGGCTTAACACATATCCATACATAAAAGATATTCCTATCGCCCAATCCCTAGGCCAATTTGCACATCACAAATCATAGTCCAATGTAAATCCATGCAGAAATATAGAGTATGCACGAAATCAGAGAACCAAAAATTATTAGAACAACTTGAGGAATGGTTACACCCGTCTGGTAACCTTGGTTATATTAGCTGTATTTTAGGTTGGCAGCTCAAGCCTATCTATATACCTTATCTCTCATAGATTCGAAACTCACTCACTATATTTTACCACCTGCAACTTTAGGTGCAACTTTAAATTTAGTTATATATTAAGACGTTCGAATATTTTAATTTTTTTTAATTTCTTACAATAATTTATATTTAAAATACACAGTATGACAGGTCAATTACAACATGCCTCAACCTTCCTATCAGCAAAAAGGAGACAACATATTACATACGTCTTCATCAAGATTAAGCAACCTCGTTAGGAGCGATACCAATGCCACATATCTCGGATCACATATATTGACCCCCTTGGGTCTCGAACTGCCATGGTCCATATGGTGACTCCGTCCCTAGCAGCATGTATGTGGACTGTTGTAAAGCCTGATTAATGGTTCTATAACATACAGACGTACAAATATACATATGTATCATTTCAAATTTTCATAAATAATAAAGCCCAATAAAATTACAAATACCTATATAAAACCACCGAACAGTCAGTAAAATATACATGCATGTACACAATAAAGAGACTGAGTGTATAATAATAACGTGCATGTAAAGAAAATTTCCAAAATATATACACAAATATTGTTGGACACGAAAATAAACCAAATATTTGGCTTACGGATACTTGGCTCAACCTTATATTCAACAGATCTAACAAAAGGATGCTTTCGATCTTCACTTTCTATCTCTTCCTTTTCCTATTTTTTCTCTCTCCTTCTGCCTGAATGCGCAAAGAATGGCGAGACTCTAACCTGCATATGTTTTTATAAAGTGACTTGTGCTCAAGCGCGCCTCAGGTGTGCCTCAGGCACGTACTATTGAGTAGCCCGATGCTCGAGCGACACTTGGCCGCTACTTAAGCGCAGCCCAAACATGGCCTATTCTAAAAATTACACTCAAGCAAGCCTTAAGTGCTCCTCCGATGTACACATTCTAGTTTTTATGCCTCGAGCACACGATCGGTGAACCATGAGCACCGAACATCGAACCAAAATCTTTTAAAATTTTACAAAATACTATTAATCTGGTACATCCGATAAATCTAAAATATTAAATGTATCCAAAATAATTTAAACGGGGATCCAGATATTACACAATCATTTTACTTATCCTATTTGATTTTCTCATGCATGCATGACACTTTTTCTGGTTATTTTGGAATTTTATTTCTATTTTATTGATATTCAAGAATTTTATTCACTTCATGAAAAATGGGAAAATATTCTGAGGTATTTTATTTATACAAAATTATGTTTATATATAAAAGATTATAAAAACTTACATATGGGTCGTGCATATGGTATCCATGTATTGTATTTTTTGATGGACTTTATCTTCATTATTTGATTCAATGTGACCTTTTTCGAGTGAAAAATTTTTTATTTGACCTTCCCAAGTGGAAGCTTTGACATTTCCGCCAAATTAAAAAAGTTTTGAATTTGTAATATAGAGACCCTCCCCGATTTGTGTTTTGATGGGAACCATTATAATAAATTAAACGAAACTAATATATTTGAAGATCTTAATATATTCAAACAGACTCGAGGATTATATCCATCATCTATGGGTTGTAAAAGAAAATGACTTTTGTGTTCGTCTATAGGAAAGAATATGTAGGCTTTTGCCTATAAATTTAAATAGTAACTCATGGTTTAACATTATCTAGAGTACGTGTAACCTTTTCTCAAAATTAATCTTTTGATTTTTGGTTCTTATATTTGTGCATGTTTTAAATTTTTGATATGTTTTACTTGCATCTGATTTTTGAATACTCAAGACTAAATTTGAGATTCGTAGGCTTAGATCGACATTGGACTTGGACATCGGATTTGATTGGTCTCGTACGTTTAGATTATTTAGCTCTACTTTGCATTCTATACTTTACGTTCAGGATTATATTGGGACACTTTGGTGGTGTGCCACACTCATTGCTTGGATTTTGACTTTTATGATTTTATATCGGCTTATTGATTTATTCATTTACTCTAATTGTGGACGTCATTTTTGCTATATATTATGTACTGATACTTACTCAGTATTCAGCTCATATTTTTATATTTCTTATCTCTTCCAATTAGAGGGCTATAGGCGTCTTGCAGGGAGCTCAAACGTGGTTTTGATTGAAACCTCATTTATATTTGGTAAGTATCTTCCTTGTATTTAGATTGGATTCGCCTCAGTTCTACTTTTTTGTTCCGTTTAGGCCGCAAATGGGATGGCAATTTGCATGCAATATTATTGAGGAGTCAATATTTGATGTATTCTATTAATTGAATAATTGTGGCATTTGATTTATCGTGGATCTACGAGTTGTTTAGATTATCGTTTGTCATCTTTTTTCTTATGAATTTTTGAGCAGACTGTGCGCATTTATTGACTAGATAGGTGATATGAGAGATCCTATGATGATTAAATATTCTTATTTTTATTCAGTTGGTTGGATGTGTCATCCGATCATGCCCAAATTTGGGTATTAGGTTTGGGTTGTTATTATCTCAGTAATTTTATTTGATAAATTATAATTATTATTGATCATTTATATTGCCTAATTTTGGGTCTAGGTTCGTGACATAATAGATATTGAATCGCATCAAACTATTAAGAAAATTCAGTGGTTAACTAGATGATTAGTTATTCTATCCTGATTTTTAGCAAAACTAGCCAAAATATGTTTTCCATTCTTCAAGCCATTAAATAGAGAAAAGACAAATGGTTCTCGACGGATGGATATGTCACGTCCCGCATTCTTATATCCATTTCAATTATAGAAAATATGTGTTTACCTTAACAATCTGAAAATCATAATAAACCATAACACACAAGATCCAAAATAATGTCAATCATCAATGACTTTGATATTTATTTAACATTAATATAAATACAATTTGTAATAAGGAAAGATACCAACTAAAATTTTAATATTCATCTTATAAAATTTTCTGAAGTTTATATGATAGCCACATGAAATTGGCAGACATACTTCTAAATTAAAACAAATACATTCCTGAGATGCTTATAAAAATTATAAGTTCTTACATTGACGCTTAAACTAAACTAATTATCTCATTACTGAATAACGCATAGCTAATGTTGATTCTTTATTTTTGTTCACCAGGTATGAACTCCTGCAAAACATCTGAAGAGAAAGAAAACAATAAGAGTGAGCCAAATATTTAGTAAGAATATAATAGTCAAAAAATACATATTTTTATTCAAAAATACATCATATATAAAAATATGAGTCGTAATTCATGTAAAAATACATATATACTTTCAGAACATTTTCATAATACTATTAACTTTTCTTTTGTTGTTCTTAATTCTTATTACTTGTCAACACATTCTTACCTTACGTATCTTAAGGAACCAAAGCTAGTAGGCATTACCAATTAACGAAACATTCAATCGATATCACGGATTATATTCAGTCTACATAATCAAAGGCTTTATCATCCTTATTTATATCCCGAAGATAAGATGGTACTACCTATTGTCTCCCGGTAGACGAGGCTAAAATCACAATGCGATACTTACGTAGATAATAATCTATACTATAATATCTTAAGATATACCGAGAGAATACTATCTGTTAAAATAAATTCTTAATTCAGTTTCTTTACTTCTTAAAATTTCATAATGGAAACCTTTATTGATAATATTGCTTCTTCTTCTTAATTTTTCGTCTCGAGAAAAATTTATATTTTCTTGGTATTATATTGGCCTTCACTTATACATAAACTTGGTATATATACATAATAAAAGTTATATCATTGGATATCATAAAAATTAAGCCATATAATTTTTCTAATTGTCGGAATAAGTTTTTAGGCGATATATTAAGTGGCTTCTGGTCCATTTACCGGTCTATCAATTGGTTCGGTTCCTTTTTTATTTTCTTTAATTGGTTTATTCAAATAGCCGGTTCATGGACCGATTCTCCCCTTTTAATGAAATTCTTCCTATTTTATCGTATGGACCGATGTATATATATAAAAAATGGATTAGCCGGTTCACTTAAATAAAATACATGCCTGAATCAGTCCACTAGTCCCCATTAAAAATCCAATTGCTAAAATCGGTCCTTAACCCTGTTTCAGCAGCCGGTTCACGTCATAATCTACCAGTCTACTTGATATTTTGTTAGTTCACTATCTTAACATACTATATATAATCGGTTCGCCCGTGAAATTCTAGCCAATTCACTCAGATTTGACAGAAATACCAAACTAGTGTTGCAGCCGGTTTCCCAATAAGCATCGATTTTTGACCAATTCAATGAATAAATTACCATGAAAAATAAATTTGAATATATTTTCAGAATCAGTACAAAATTTTGAACCAGCTCATTGAAATTTTTTATTTTTTCTTACCCAATTCAAAGTTATGCACTGATATTTTATACATAGCTCTGCTTCTAACCGGTTCAATGATACTTTTTTTCCTTGGGCTGGATGGTCAGATTTTACAAAGTAAATTTACGCCAATTTTATGATACATTGCCGATTCATTGAAGTATCACACTTAATTTTTATTGAGCTTAAATCGGCCTAAAACTTGGTAAAAATAGTAGCCAAAGGCAACACCCGTAGCTGCTCTATTTTTATACGGTTCAATCTGCCAGTCTACTTTGTTTTAATCAAACCAGCCGATTTTATGAAGAATATTTTTTTCACAAAAATATGGTGATTTATCCAACATCTTTATACATTAAAATTTTCATAGCATGACGACCAAATAAAGCATATCAAAATTCGGACATCAGTAGGGTTCAACAAAGTTCAACAACTGAACTACATTTTGACATGTTGTTAAACGTTTCCTATTCTAGCATAGATTTGGCAAGGATTTTAAATATTGGACCGATAATACTTCAAAATAATATCAAGAATTAAATAACAAATCAAAAAGGAAGATGTGTTCTTTCCTGTTTTAATATAGGATAATTTTTGAACCCCTAACTCCAAACAGCAGGCAGCTTCTTGGCTCTATTTTCCTCCTGGTTTTGGTCTGCCTTTCTCCCCTATTCCTCTCTCCTATTTTTTCTCTTTTCTTTTATGGATTTTTAGCTATAATTGTCCCCTAAAATGTTGAATCATTGTTTAAATTTTTTAGTGTTGTCACCTGCCCCATAAGGTGGCAAACTTTTAGCTGCCCAAGGGTGACTCATCACTTGCAGGGAGTTGAGTTGTTGATCCCTCTTTAAGCTACTCATTGAAATTCTATTTGTGGTTCATTTTGGCTATAAAAATAAGTGTTTTAATCTTCAATGTGTCAGGTGTTCCTCCCAATTTTTGGCCGTACAAATTATTTTTTATTCAATTCAATTAGTGGGGAGCATGACATCAGCATATGCTGATTTTTTTCATCTGCTAGTGAGTGAGACATGTGTGAGGACTCTTATGCCATGTATAAATTGAATTTTTATGGAATTATTGAAAATTTGGATGAAAATTAAGCTGTCGAGCAGCTGCTTGTCATCACTTTCCTTTGCTGAATTTTCTGTGTGTGTGAGTTTATGTGTCATAATATATATAATTTTACTTAATTAATTTAATTCATACTATATTTAATCAATCAGGCTAAGTTTGTATTAATCAGGTGCAAATTTAGTAACCGGGTTATCTTGTCGTCAACGTTGGGTCCCATGTTCCGGCCCATGAGAACAGATCCGGGCCCACAAAGCAAACAGCCCCCGAGAGAAAGGAGGAGCACGCGAAAGCGTCGGATCCAACGGGAATGGTCGCGAAGTCACGCCAACGGAAACCTTCAGCGCATTAAATGCGTCGCCGGGAACAGGCGTGAAGGGCGGAAAGGCTAGCCAATAGAGGCATGGCTGGCGCCACGCCCACGCCATCAGCTGCTGTTGTCTGCAGACGGCCAACCACTCCTTTCTCAAGGAAAATCGAGCGTGATCAACAGCGCACAGCAGCGTGCCTGGCACGCTATCAGGACAACCGGCGTGACCGGCGGTCAACGACTGCGACCAACGACGCGACGACCCAAGCAACGGGCGTCTTGGCGCCCAAGAGTCCAAAGGGGAGGAGGCATATAAGCGCCCTCACCCTCCAGAGAAAAGGATTCTGGCTCTGAATTTGGATTCCAACTCTGAGAACGATTTTCTGGTTCTGCGACCTTGCGACTAAGGGTTACCTTGGATCCCAAGCACTAATCCAGCCTCCATAAGGCTCCAATCCTCTGAGCGGATTGGGCCAAATCGTTCTCCTTCTTCTCATCCCGTCAAGCGGGAAAGTTAGCCACTCATCGCAGTGCACCAAGGAAGCCAGGCCTTCCATCACCTGCTCACTGCATTTCTCCTCATCACCACATAAGTTCTTCTTACGCATCACAGCATTTTTACGCGCACCACCTTAGCGTGCGCATTTAAGTCAGTGCGGGAATTTCGACTTGAGCGTCGGAGTGGCCTTGGTGGGAGAAATCTGCTGCGAGACCCTTCACCTCTTGTTTGTTGTTTGTGTTGTGCGAGTCCGGGTTCCGAGAGACGGAGACCGGATCCTTCTTCTTCGAGCCCCGCGCTTAGGAATCCGAAGGCTCCTTAATCCGTACAACAACCTCGGGCCGGGGACGCAACATTGGCGCCGTGCGTCTGGGAAAGCGCGAGAAAGCCAAGTGTCATTTTCCTACCCATTTGAACAACCAAGCATGGTAAACACCCCGGAGCGCAGCCGGTGCTCTGCGGTGGAGACCCTTTATCCAGGATGGAGTCCCCCCACGGGAACCAAGCGAACAACCAACCGAGCCGGGCTCCGCCACACGGCCGCGGAGTTAGACGCCCGAAGGAGATCCTCCTCGCCGTATGCGCGAACACGGGACCCCGTGCCGGGGCCGCCCCTCTAGCGGCCCGAGGCCTCAACTTCCCGAAAGAAAGGCGTCGAGACCACTCGCAGGAGGCGAGCCAATCGACTTGACCACGCAGCCCCGGCCGCACCAGTGAAAGCGGCCGGAATGAGGCGGAAAGCGCCTCGCCGATGACGACAGGGAGGACAACCCAGAAGGACGCTCCCTCCGCAACTCGCGCGGCAACGGGAGACCACCGGCCGCGGGCTCCAATGGGGAGCGCGCCTCCCACGCAGAGAGCCGCCACCCCCGACAAGCACAGACGAACCCCCAGGGGAACACGGAGCTCCGCGCCGTCCTCAATGCGCGAAGGGGCTCTACGGACCCTTCGATGGAGGAGAAAGTCAAGGTGTTGTGGGACACCCTGCACAAGGAGAAGCCCACGCCCTCCTCCGCCAATCTCCGCAGGTCGCCCTTCGCCATGGACCTGCGGACACAGCCGCTACCGAGCAAGTTCGAATGCGGTCATGGAGGGATACGACGGAAGCAAGGATCCCATGGACCATCTCAATCGCTTCCGCACCCACCTCACTCTACAAGGGGCAAGCGAGGCCACGATGTGTCGAGCTTCCCCGTCACCCCTTAGGGGGCGACGCGCTACTCGGTTCCATGGCCTCCCCCGAACTCCATATGCTCGTTCGACGAGCTCGCCGATAGCTTCCTGAGCCAGTTCGCCTCCAGCAGGCGGGAGGAGAGACAACCATGGCACCTAGTCCGCCTCCGCCAGAGGACGGATGAAAGCCTGAAGCGGTTCCTGGACCGTTTCATCACTGAGGCGCGACGGATCCCGCACCTCTCCGACGAGCTGAAGCTCAGTGCCTTCATCGCCACTTTGGCGGCGGGGGACTTCTTCAAGCACCTGTCGCACCAGCGCCCGCAGACTTTCAAGGAGGCGGAGACCATTGCCCGGGCGTATATCACGGCCGAAGAGGCCAACGAAGCAAAACGCCCCGAGCGGGCGGATCGGCCCCCGGAGACCTCCAGAGCCTCTGGAGGAAGAAAGAGGGACGGCGACAGCCAGCGCTTCATGGAGCGCCGAAAGCAGCAGCGACCCCCGCCGGGGCCTAAGAAGGATTACAGCAGGGCCTCTCTGACCCCGCTGAATGATAGCCGCACAAACATCCTGATGCAGATCCAGGATGAAAGATTCTTCAAGTGGCCAAAGACACCCAAGGGTCCCGTGGCGGCGGACAGACAAAATCACGCCAATACCACCGTATGCAGGGCACTCAACCGAGAACCGCCGCACCTGCGGCGGGGAGATTGAAGATCTGATCCGGCGAGGACACTTGAAGAGATTCGTGAAAGGCTCGGGGCAAGAACCTGCCCCCTCTGACGGAGAACCCAGCGAGCCACCAAGAGCCCGCACGGGGAAAGAAAACTTGCTTATTTAAACGTTTTCCCCCGACTTTTGGCTCCCTTCTGTACTTGCTCGTCCTCTGGTTGTCTTGACCTTTTGCGCTCGATCTCCCGCTGTGAAATCAAATGGCGGACTTTCCCAGTGACTCAGAATACTCTTCTCACGAGTCCGAATCCGGCTCTCACGGTCCCGCTCTTTCAGGATCGGGCGTCTTTGGAAGCGCCCTCTCCGAGGCCACGGTTGCCGGCCCTTCCCGGAGTCGAGGGACACCTCCACGGTTCGCAATGGCTCCGCCGCGAAGAGTGGAGCGGCTCAGGGCCCGTGTTGCATACTTGGAGGGCGCCTGGGCCGAGTCTGAGGCTCGGGCCGCTCGTCTAGCGGAAGCTAATGTGGGGGCGCAGGCCCGCATCTTGGCCCTTGAAGCGGAGCTCGAGCAGCTTAAGAAGCGACATGAAGCAGAGGTCGCCGAGTTGCAGTCAGAGTTAGGGTCGAGGCTTCATAACGAAGGACCGAATCCGATCCCGGGACGGGCCCTACGGGACGCCGCCCGGGTATACCAGAGGCTGGCCTTACTGGAGGATCCAAACTTCCGCGCAGGTGTCCTAGATCCTCGCAACTTGCGCGTCCGATCTCGTGGTCGGGTTGGTGGATTACCGCACCCAAAATTCTTACCACGGCCTCTCGGTTCCAATAATCGCTTTGATCTTTGTGGAGCACTTCTTTTTTACATTAGCGTGTAACACAAATATTTTGTCGCAATGAGAACTCTGCCTTTCGTGTTGTTTCTCCTGTCGGATTTTCCTGTTTCTTGGCTGTTTTTCTCTCTTCCCCTATTTGTGTAACACAATATATATATATATATATTTTTTTTTTTTTTTTTTGCACGTCAATTGGGGGCTCTGCTATCGTGAGCCTGCATTTAATACGGCGGCGCCAACGCGGGTGCTAGCTGATCCCCTGAAGGGACGCGTCTGCTAGCCTGTCGTCTAGCCATCATGGCACTCGATTGGAGTTCTGCGGTGTGCTGGGATGCTGCCACGTGCCTCAACCTCCGCCGGCGGTGGCTATCCAGTTTCCCGCCTCTTTGTTCGGCGTTGTCTATTTAAACCAGACGCCAATCGTTTCTTTCCTTCCGCTGACTTCTTCTACCTTCATTCTCGAAGCTCTTAAAAACAAATGGCAGCGAAAACAGAAGGCCCTTCTTCTTCCCGTGTCCGCAGAGCTGTACGCCATGGCGTTCGCAATACCAGATCGATTTTGACTGAGGCGTATATTGCCTCCCTTAGGGTAGACTATGCGATTCCCGGCGAGCTGATTTCCCTTGCTCCTGGTCCTCAAGATAGAGCAGACGCCCCTCCAGAGGGCTTTATAACAGTTTATGAGTACCATCTGAAGGGAGGACTTCGTATTTCGTTGCACTGCTTGCTGCATGCAATAGTCGATACACTGGGAGTTCCCATGGCCAGGCTTCACCCTAACGCCTTACGCTACCTGGTGTCTCTGTGCGTCTTCGCCATCATGCACCAGTGCGATTTTGACGCGAAGGCGGCCAGGGTAATTTTTCGGGCCTCGGAGTCGGAGGATTGGATATCGCTCACCCCCAGGGCAGGATTCAACTTTCGTGGCACAAATCCTGATTCCGTTAA
Source organism: Nepenthes gracilis (assembly GCA_033239525.1). Taxonomy (NCBI): domain Eukaryota; kingdom Viridiplantae; phylum Streptophyta; class Magnoliopsida; order Caryophyllales; family Nepenthaceae; genus Nepenthes; species Nepenthes gracilis. Next base: position 4,545,286 of record BSYO01000027.1, on the reverse strand, counting down.
GGGCTGGAAGGAGCGCTTCTTCTTCCTCGAGACGCCTTTCGAGTATGAGCTTCCGAGAGGGTGGGGCCCGATCTCGGAGTTCTTCCGGAACAAGCCTACCGATGAGGACATCGCTGAATCCTCGAAGCTGATCTCCGCCGTTCAGTCTGAGGAGAAGAACTTTAAGAAACGGGGCCACTACCTTTCCCCTATCACGTTCGAGATTGCTAGATGGGGACCTCCCGCTGGCTGGGCGGTGGGCGGGTCGGGGAGGTCTGGAGATACGGAGACTCATCCGCGGCCGGCGATCTTTGCGGAGGAGAGCTGTTCTCTCGCTGCGTTCTTGAGCAATGATGAGGGCGGCGGCCCTCAAAAGGTTGAGGGAAGCGAGCGCCTCCGAAGGAGGTTGAGAAGGCGAGTCGTCGGTTCTTCAACTGCGGGAAGTTCGGCTCCGACGAGATCTGCCAGGGCGCGTCGCCAAAGGGAAACTGCCGTACCTTCGTCGACTCCGATCGCGGAGCCATCCGCTCACGAAGTCGGCGAGGTCAATCTCACCTTTGGGGACCTTCCTGCTGGCTGTATCGCTGAGGCATCGGGGGATGTTGTTGTTTTGGATAGCCCTGAGAGGCCATCGGTTTCAGCGCCTGAGCCGGCGTTGGAGGCCAGGGGGCCTGCATCGTTGCCAGCTATTCTTGTTGAGCCCGTCTCTGCGTACGGGCCTCCTGGGATCCTGGTGGTATTCTCAGAGGCTGGGACGGCTCCTGCTGCTGTTCCGGAACAGGCCGGCGAAGGGGAAGCCGGGTCGCACTCGTGGCAGGAGCCCCCGAGTGTTCCTGCGGCTGCAGTCCTTCCAGTCAGCCCTCCTCACGCAGTCGAGGAGACGGAGCCCCAGAGGGTGGCCCCTTTGGATGAGCCTGCACGGGTCGCATGCTCGGTGGTCAGCGACGCTCCTGTGGCCGATGTGGTTCAGACTAGCGAAGGGGCGGCCGGGACGTCCTCGCGGCGGGAGCCTGCGAGCGCTCCTTCGGCGGCCAGCCTTCCAGCCAGCCCTCCCCATGCAGTCGAGGAGAGTGATCCCCAGAGAGAGTTCTTTCTGGGCGGTTTCGCGCGCAGGACAGCTTCTGGTACGGTTGTTTCCTTCTGGACTTCTTTCTTTGCCGCTCATCTTGGTCATACTTTTAACTTTTCCACCGTACAGGCTTCAGACGATACGGTCCCCTTCGAGGTGCGCGCTGGTTCTTTTCGCGGGAGCCTTGAGCGGGTCATCGTTGACGGGCACCATCTTGCCCGCGGCGGTCAGCTCGGATCGCATCCCCTTGCGAGGAGGTTGGGCAGTGCGGCGGAGAGTTGCGCATGATTAGAGGGCCTCCTTTTCGCGCGGAGGAGAGGATGTTTGGACTAGTTGTGGACGCGGTTGAGCAGCATTCTCCTTCAGAGTGGCGGTCGGCGATGGACACTCGCTTTTGGGACGGCATCCGCTTGTGCCGCGGGATCGTCTCCCTGGCGGCTCCTCACGTCCCAAGCGGCGTCCTCCATCCGAAACGCCGGGTAGGGAGAAGCGTCGCGCTGAAGACGTTCCCTGAGGAAGCGGGCCCGTCGAGTACTGCTGATTAGCTTCTGTCGCCGTTAAGTCCCGAGTTCGGTTTTTGTTGTTGTATCATGCTTGTCGCTTGTATAATGTTTGTATAAATGAGAAGCTTTTGCTTGCGCTTCGCGTCCATGCTTCCCTTATCATGCAGCGTTGTTCGCCTTTTGCTTCACTTTACTTGTCGGGTCATGCTTCGCGTTTGAGTATTGGGCCCTTTGGAGCCGTTCTGATTAAGGCCCTATACAGGCGCCCTCTTGCGTGGTGCTCGTCCTTCGTAAGAGGATGTCGTCACAGCTCACGCGTTTGGGGAGCTCGATCCGGTAAAGCGGATGTCGTCGCCAAGCCCCTGGAGCCTCTGCGAGGGCGGTAGCGTGTCGAGGCCGCGTTAACCGGACTCCCGGGTCTAGGCCTCGGTCGCGTATAATTGCGGGAGGTGTGTCGCTCCTGCTCAAAGCGTTATGAACACCAAGTTGAGGTCCTAGCCCACGACCATTGTAGACTGTAGGTGCTCTCTTCTGTGCAAGAAGGTCGTCGCACGCCCCCTAAGGTTTTGTTGGCCGTAGAGTGGGTTCTCCAAGAGCCCCCAGGCCTATGGGTCTGACCGCACGGGTCGTAGGCGCGTAGCCTTTGGAATGGATCGCCTGGATCCGGTGTCTCAGCTCACGGCTGGACGCCTCCGGGCTGACTAGCACGGGGCAGAGTCTCTGGGTGGCCGCTGGGGCCTTTTGGCGCGAAGCCATGGTGAGTAGAGCCGTCCCCAGGCCATCTAGCGTGAGGACGGAGTCCCGCGACGGTCTGCTCTGGACCGCCTGGCACTGAGCCAAGGACTGGTTTTACGGACGGACGCTTGTCCTCCCGACTTAGGGGCAGTCTAGGTCGTTTAATTTGATTGTGCAATGCATGCTATCGATTCACACGAATGAATATGCAATATGACAATAAGAGTGATAATGTTAACCAAAAGACAGGAAACATGCTCAAGCACTCATCATGATGTATGCGCGTGCGACTTACCTGGGCCGCCGTTGCATTATTGATAATATTTCCTTAAGTTGGCGGCATTCCATGTCCGCGGGACAAGTTTGCCGTTCTGGGCGCGTAGCTTGTACGCTCCGCTCCGGAGGATTGCGGAGACGAAGAACGGCCCCTCCCATCCCGAGGAGAGTTTGTTCCTGTTCGCGGTCTTTCCCGCTGCCTCTACGCTCCGGAGGACCAGATCTCCAACTTCTAGAGGGCGTGCTTTCACCCGCTTGTTGTAGTATCGCGCCACTCGCTGCTGGTAGGCGGCGGTTCGGAGCTGCCTTGGCCTCCCGAACTCTCGAGAGCAAGTCCGGACTTTTTCCCGAGCCTTTGCGCGTTGGTAGTTGGGTCGAAGTGTTCGACCGCGAGCTTGGCATTCCCACTTCTACGGGAACCCTTTGCCTCAACCCGAAGCGAGGTTGAAAGGCGTCTCCTTGTTGATTCCCTCGTAGTCGTGCGGATGCGACCATAGCACGATGGTAGCTCCTCCACCCGGGAGCCCCTGCGTCTTCGGTCGGGTCTTTATCCCATGCGACAACGTGCGGTTGGTAACCGACCTGCCCGTTGGGATGGCGGGTGCGCCACGGATGTGTGCACCAGCTTGATGCGGAGGTTGCGGCAGTACTTTGTAAAGCGTTTCCCAGTGAATTGGGTCCCGTTATCAGTCACCACAACCTCAGGGATCCCAAAGCGGCAAACAATGCCTTGGCGGAGGAACTCCGTCGCATTGTGCTCAGTGATCTTAGCGAGAGGGGCAGCTTCCACCCATTTCGTAAAATAGTCGATACCGACGATCAGAAATTTTCTCTGTCCGGCTGCCATTGGAAGCGGACCAAGTATGTCGAGCCCCCATTGCGCGAACGGCCATGGGGACTGGAGATAGTGCAGCTCGGTGTGCGGCTGGTGTGTCATGTTGCCGTGGACCTGGCAACTTTCACACTTGCGGACGAACTCCATAGCGTCTCGCTTCATGGTGGGCCAGTAGAAGCCTTGCCGCATGACGTTGAATGCTAGATTTTTCCCGCCAATGTGTGATCCGCACAGCCCCAAGTGTACTTCTGCCAACGCGTAGTCGGCCTCCTCTGGGGTAAGACATTTCAGGAGGGGAGCTGAGTATCCCCGTCTGTACAGCCTTCCGTTCAGAATCGTGTACCATCCTGCCGCTTTCTTGACCCGCTTGGCATCGTTGGCGTCTTCTGGTAAGGTTCCCTCCGACAAGAACCGTATGTACGGCGTCATCCAATTATCTCCCGTGTCGATCTGCATTACTTCTTTGTCCTCGGCGTCGATGCTGGGTGCGTTTAGGACTTCCCTGGGCTCCCTCGCGTACTGCTCCGCGGTTCTGGCGGCCGCGTCCCGGGCCAGCCGGTCAGCACGTTCGTTATCTGATCTCGGGATATGCTCGATCTCGAATTGACCGAACTCAGGGATCAGGGTTCTTACTCTCGCCAGATACCTCACTAGTTGTGGGTTCGCGGCTTCGAAGTTCCCTTTCACCTGGTTGACCACGAGCTCAGAATCACTACGCACGACCAGCGACCGCGCGGAACACTCCCTCGCCAGTCGTAGGCCCGCGAGGAGGGCTTCATATTCTGCAACGTTGTTCGTGGCCGGGAAGGCCAGTGTAACGGAGTATGTGATCTCCATGCCTTCGGGCGTCCTTAGCACAACACCGGCTCATTTGCTGCGGGGTCGACGATCCGCCCACGTTGAGAGTCCATACGGCGAGATCTCCGTCCGTCTTCTTCTCGCGTTGTTGTCCTCTCGCTTGCTCAGGCGTTGCCGCCGACAATGAAGTCCGCCGGGGCTCGGCCTTTCCGGCCGGTCGCGGCCGGAACTCCAGGTCGAACTCCCCGAGCTCGACAGCCCACTTGACCAGCCGGCCGGACGTCTCTGGCTTCTGCAAAATCGTCCTCAACGGCTGGTCTGTTAGCACGACGATCCGATGTGACTGGATCAATGCCTCTTTTCAACAGGCACAACTCAGAGAGTTACCTCTCCAAATTTATCTGAATCTGACCAACTTGCATGAGTATGTTATGATCGGCTCTTTATTAACACAAAATCTAAAATAGATTTTAATTGAGTTTCTATGGAACAATATGAATGTCTTCACCTAGATTTTGGAGGACATACCAGGCATTTTGATGGACATTATGGTTCATAAGTTGAGTGTCACATTGAACAAAAGCCGAGTTAAGCAAAAAGATGAAACTGCTCCATTAAGAAACTCATAGGGATCCGTGAAGGGGTTAAAAAATTGGTCGAAATCTTTGGATTCATCATAGAAGTAAACTACTCGAATTGATTATCCAACATTGTTCTCATCAAAAAGAGTAATGGAAAATAAAGGATATGCATCAACCTGACAAATTTGTATAAAATATGTCCGAAAGATAGTTTTTCACTTCCAAGAATCGACTAGCTAGTGGACTTAATATTCAAACACTAACGATTAAGTTTTATGGATGCTTACTCCAAATACAACCAGATATGGATGAATCTAGAGGACAAGGAAATGATCTCGTTCATGATTGACCAATGAACCTACCGTTACAAATTAATTCATTTCAGCTTGAAGAAAGTAGGAGCAACATCACAAATGTTCATAAACAAAATGTTTCAGCAATAGACTAGAAGAAATATGGAGATGCACGATGATGACATGCTAGTCAAAATCTTACTTGCCAACAACCATATTGACAATCTATTAGGTCTCGGTGCTTATCACATGATGAATAAAATTAGACCCATCAAATGTGTCTTTGGTACGACTTTCAATAATTTCCTTGGATTTATAGTTTCATAGCGTTGGATAGAGGTGAACTTGAAAGAGATTAAAACCATAATATGTAATGCTCAGTTTTTATCTAATTTAATTTGGTATTATCAGTATATTTTAGATATATCATAATTAATTATGTAATATGAATATGGAAGATATTTAAAATAAAGAAAGCGTTTCAGTGCCGAAGGCATACTTGACGCACGCTTGTGCGCAATCGACAGAGTAGGCACACCCGAAGAGCGCCTAAGGTGGCATTTGAGCACTGATTCAAATGTGCCCACGCTCGAGAGGCACCTAAGGTGGGGCTCATGTGTGCATATGGTTTGGTGTGGTGCCTAATGTGTGCCTAAGTGGTACTTGTGTGCTGATTTGTTTATACAAAGTAGAATGTGCACTATTTCAATCATTTCTCGTAAGAAGAAGAGAAATAATAGGGAAAGAAAAGGAGAAGAGAGATTTTGAGGCATCCTTTTATTAGATCTATTGATTGAAAGTCGAGTTAAATATCCTTATACCCTATTATTGGGCTGTTTTCGTTTTCATTTAGTTTTATCTACTTCAGGTGAATTTAACGTACATGCATGTTGTCACATTCTTGGAACATAATATGTAGGTCAATAAATAAAAATCCACTATAAAAATTCAATAAATACATTAATAATAACAAAACTCAACTTGGACGTGACAATCTATATATAAACGGGACCCAACACAATATAATGCACAAGATCTCATTGGATATAATCGAACAACAAAATACATGACCTACTATCAATAAGTCAAAAATGGGATATCAATGAAATAATAACACATTTATAAAACATGAATAACCCATAATTCTCAATATAGAGTCCATGACCCACAATCGGCCATCCATAATAACCAAATACACCTCTGAGATCAAAAGCCTAACAAACATATACATCCATACTCACTAGGGAAACAATGCCACGTCAAATTGAGTTTGAACTCTTATAATAGTATCCAAGTCACTAGTTTGAAGGAATAAAATATAAAAAATGTAAGCTTAAAACCCAACAAGTATTACTGTATAAGTAAAACAATACATATGAATCAGAAGGAATGGATCTTACATAACAATTGTATAAAACAAACCACAAGGTTTGTAAAATCTCTAAAAACTAAGGAATGGTCTCGTATTAAATCATGATTCGTATCAAATCGTCTCTCCAAGATATAATCATTATAAATCATGATGTGGTCAAATCTCATAGCCATTATCATATTGTATCATAGTATATCGTGATCCGAGGTTACATTACATAAGCCGTAATTGTCACCACATTAGTGTGGGACACATACCATCATTTGGATCCAAATCTCATAATTTCATATGAAATAATCAAAGGAAACCGAAACCAAAACCAAAATATATAATCAAAATGTGTTATGGGCTTAACACATATCCATACATAAAAGATATTCCTATCGCCCAATCCCTAGGCCAATTTGCACATCACAAATCATAGTCCAATGTAAATCCATGCAGAAATATAGAGTATGCACGAAATCAGAGAACCAAAAATTATTAGAACAACTTGAGGAATGGTTACACCCGTCTGGTAACCTTGGTTATATTAGCTGTATTTTAGGTTGGCAGCTCAAGCCTATCTATATACCTTATCTCTCATAGATTCGAAACTCACTCACTATATTTTACCACCTGCAACTTTAGGTGCAACTTTAAATTTAGTTATATATTAAGACGTTCGAATATTTTAATTTTTTTTAATTTCTTACAATAATTTATATTTAAAATACACAGTATGACAGGTCAATTACAACATGCCTCAACCTTCCTATCAGCAAAAAGGAGACAACATATTACATACGTCTTCATCAAGATTAAGCAACCTCGTTAGGAGCGATACCAATGCCACATATCTCGGATCACATATATTGACCCCCTTGGGTCTCGAACTTGCCATGGTCCATATGGTGACTCCGTCCCTAGCAGCATGTATGTGGACTGTTGTAAAGCCTGATTAATGGTTCTATAACATACAGACGTACAAATATACATATGTATCATTTCAAATTTTCATAAATAATAAAGCCCAATAAAATTACAAATACCTATATAAAACCACCGAACAGTCAGTAAAATATACATGCATGTACACAATAAAGAGACTGAGTGTATAATAATAACGTGCATGTAAAGAAAATTTCCAAAATATATACACAAATATTGTTGGACACGAAAATAAACCAAATATTTGGCTTACGGATACTTGGCTCAACCTTATATTCAACAGATCTAACAAAAGGATGCTTTCGATCTTCACTTTCTATCTCTTCCTTTTCCTATTTTTTCTCTCTCCTTACTTTGAATGCGCAAAGAATGGCGAGACTCTAACTGCATATGTTTTTATAAAGTGACTTGTGCTCAAGCGCGCCTCGGGTGTGCCTCGTGCACGTACTATTGAGTAGCCCGATGCTCGGCGACACTTGGCCGCTACTTAAGCGCAGCCCAAACATGGCCTATTCTAAAAATTACACTCAAGCAAGCCTTAAGTGCTCCTCCGATGTACACATTCTAGTTTTTATGCCTCGAGCACACGATCGGTGAACCATGAGCACCGAACATCGAACCAAAATCTTTTAAAATTTTACAAAATACTATTAATCTGGTACATCCGATAAATCTAAAATATTAAATGTATCCAAAATAATTTAAACGGGGATCCAGATATTACACAATCATTTTACTTATCCTATTTGATTTTCTCATGCATGCATGACACTTTTTCTGGTTATTTTGGAATTTTATTTCTATTTTATTGATATTCAAGAATTTTATTCACTTCATGAAAAATGGGAAAATATTCTGAGGTATTTTATTTATACAAAATTATGTTTATATATAAAAGATTATAAAAACTTACATATGGGTCGTGCATATGGTATCCATGTATTGTATTTTTTGATGGACTTTATCTTCATTATTTGATTCAATGTGACCTTTTTCGAGTGAAAAATTTTTTATTTGACCTTCCCAAGTGGAAGCTTTGACATTTCCGCCAAATTAAAAAAGTTTTGAATTTGTAATATAGAGACCCTCCCCGATTTGTGTTTTGATGGGAACCATTATAATAAATTAAACGAAACTAATATATTTGAAGATCTTAATATATTCAAACAGACTCGAGGATTATATCCATCATCTATGGGTTGTAAAAGAAAATGACTTTTGTTCTCGTCTATAGGAAAGAATATGTAGACGGCCTGCCTATAAATTTAAATAGTAACTCATGGTTTAACATTATCTAGAGTACGTGTAACCTTTTCTCAAAATTAATCTTTTGATTTTTGGTTCTTATATTTGTGCATGTTTTAAATTTTTGATATGTTTTACTTGCATCTGATTTTTGAATACTCAAGACTAAATTTGAGATTCGTAGGCTTAGATCGACATTGGACTTGGACATCGGATTTGATTGGTCTCGTACGTTTAGATTATTTAGCTCTACTTTGCATTCTATACTTTACGTTCAGGATTATATTGGGACACTTTGGTGGTGTGCCACACTCATTGCTTGGATTTTGACTTTTATGATTTTATATCGGCTTATTGATTTATTCATTTACTCTAATTGTGGACGTCATTTTTGCTATATATTATGTACGATACTTACTCAGTATTCAGCTCATATTTTTATATTTCTTATCTCTTCCAATTAGAGGGCTATAGGCGTCTTGCAGGGAGCTCAAACGTGGTTTTGATTGAAACCTCATTTATATTTGGTAAGTATCTTCCTTGTATTTAGATTGGATTCGCCTCAGTTCTACTTTTTTGTTCCGTTTAGGCCGCAAATGGGATGGCAATTTGCATGCAATATTATTGAGGAGTCAATATTTGATGTATTCTATTAATTGAATAATTGTGGCATTTGATTTATCGTGGATCTACGAGTTGTTTAGATTATCGTTTGTCATCTTTTTTCTTATGAATTTTTGAAGCGGTATGCGCATTTATTGACTAGATAGGTGATATGAGAGATCCTATGATGATTAAATATTCTTATTTTTATTCAGTTGGTTGGATGTGTCATCCGATCATGCCCAAATTTGGGTATTAGGTTTGGGTTGTTATTATCTCAGTAATTTTATTTGATAAATTATAATTATTATTGATCATTTATATTGCCTAATTTTGGGTCTAGGTTCGTGACATAATAGATATTGAATCGCATCAAACTATTAAGAAAATTCAGTGGTTAACTAGATGATTAGTTATTCTATCCTGATTTTTAGCAAAACTAGCCAAAATATGTTTTCCATTCTTCAAGCCATTAAATAGAGAAAAGACAAATGGTTCTCGACGGATGGATATGTCACGTCCCGCATTCTTATATCCATTTCAATTATAGAAAATATGTGTTTACCTTAACAATCTGAAAATCATAATAAACCATAACACACAAGATCCAAAATAATGTCAATCATCAATGACTTTGATATTTATTTAACATTAATATAAATACAATTTGTAATAAGGAAAGATACCAACTAAAATTTTAATATTCATCTTATAAAATTTTTGAAGTTTATATGATAGCCACATGAAATTGGTGAGACATACTTCTAAATTAAAACAAATACATTCTGAGATGCTTATAAAAATTATAAGTTCTTACATTGACGCTTAAACTAAACTAATTATCTCATTACTGAATAACGCATAGCTAATGTTGATTCTTTATTTTTGTTCACCAGGTATGAACTCCTGCAAAACATCTGAAGAGAAAGAAAACAATAAGAGTGAGCCAAATATTTAGTAAGAATATAATAGTCAAAAAATACATATTTTTATTCAAAAATACATCATATATAAAAATATGAGTCGTAATTCATGTAAAAATACATATATACTTTCAGAACATTTTCATAATACTATTAACTTTTCTTTTTGTTGTTCTTAATTCTTATTACTTGTCAACACATTCTTACCTTACGTATCTTAAGGAACCAAAGCTAGTAGGCATTACCAATTAACGAAACATTCAATCGATATCTGGATTATATTCAGTCTACATAATCAAAGGCTTTATCATCCTTATTTATATCCCGAAGATAAGATGGTACTACCTATTGTCTCCCGGTAGACGGGGCTAAAATCACAATGCGATACTTACGTAGATAATAATCTATACTATAATATCTTAAGATATACCAGAGAATACTATCTGTTAAAATAAATTCTTAATTCAGTTTCTTTACTTCTTAAAATTTCATAATGGAAACCTTTATTGATAATATTGCTTCTTCTTCTTAATTTTTTCGTCTCAGAAAAAATTTATATTTTCTTGGTATTATATTGGCCTTCACTTATACATAAACTTGGTATATATACATAATAAAAGTTATATCATTGGATATCATAAAAATTAAGCCATATAATTTTTCTAATTGTCGGAATAAGTTTTTAGGCGATATATTAAGTGGCTTCTGGTCCATTTACCGGTCTATCAATTGGTTCGGTTCCTTTTTTATTTTCTTTAATTGGTTTATTCAAATAGCGGTTCATGGACCGATTCTCCCCTTTTAATGAAATTCTTCCTATTTTATCGTATGGACGATGTATATATATAAAAAATGGATTAGCGGTTCACTTAAATAAAATACATGCCTGAATCAGTCCACTAGTCCCCATTAAAAATCCAATTGCTAAAATCGGTCCTTAACCTGTTTAAGCCGGTTCACGTCATAATCTACCAGTCTACTTGATATTTTGTTAGTTCACTATCTTAACATACTATATATAATCGGTTCGCCCGTGAAATTCTAGCCAATTCACTCAGATTTGACAGAAATACCAAACTAGTGTTGCAGCCGGTTTCCCAATAAGCATCGATTTTTGACCAATTCAATGAATAAATTACCATGAAAAATAAATTTGAATATATTTTCAGAATCAGTACAAAATTTTGAACCAGCTCATTGAAATTTTTTATTTTTTCTTACCCAATTCAAAGTTATGCACTGATATTTTATACATAGCTCTGCTTCTAACCGGTTCAATGATACTTTTTTTCCTTGGGCTGGATGGTCAGATTTTACAAAGTAAATTTACGCCAATTTTATGATACATTGCCGATTCATTGAAGTATCACACTTAATTTTTATTGAGCTTAAATCGGCCTAAAACTTGGTAAAAATAGTAGCCAAAGGCAACACCCGTAGCTGCTCTATTTTTATACGGTTCAATCTGCCAGTCTACTTTGTTTTAATCAAACCAACCCGATTTTATGAAGAATATTTTTTTCACAAAAATATGGTGATTTATCCAACATCTTTATACATTAAAATTTTCATAGCATGACGACCAAATAAAGCATATCAAAATTCGGACATCGGTAGGGTTCAACAAAGTTCAACAACTGAACTACATTTTGACATGTTGTTAAACGTTTCCTATTCTAGCATAGATTTGGCAAGGATTTTAAATATTGGACCGATAATACTTCAAAATAATATCAAGAATTAAATAACAAATCAAAAGGAAGATGTGTTCTTTCCTGTTTTAATATAGGATAATTTTTTGAACCCCTAACTCCAAACAGCAGGCAGCTTCTTGGCTCTATTTTCCTCCTGGTTTTGGTCTGCTTTTCTCCCTATTCCTCTCTCCTTTTTTCTCTTTTCTTTTATGGATTTTTAGCTATAATTGTCCCCTAAAATGTTGAATCATTGTTTAAATTTTTTAGTGTTGTCACCTGCCCCATAAGGTGGCAAACTTTTAGCTGCCCAAGGGTGACTCATCACTTGCAGGGAGTTGAGTTGTTGATCCCTCTTTAAGCTACTCATTGAAATTCTATTTGTGGTTCATTTTGGCTATAAAAATAAGTGTTTTAATCTTCAATGTGTCAGGTGTTCCTCCCAATTTTTGGCCGTACAAATTATTTTTTATTCAATTCAATTAGTGGGGGAGCATGACATCAGCATATGCTGATTTTTTCATCTGCTAGTGAGTGAGACATGTGTGAGGACTCTTATGCCATGTATAAATTGAATTTTTTATGGAATTATTGAAAATTTGGATGAAAATTAAGCTGTCGAGCAGCTGCTTGTCATCACTTTCCTTTGCTGAATTTTCTGTGTGTGTGAGTTTATGTGTCATAATATATATAATTTTACTTAATTAATTTAATTCATACTATATTTAATCAATCAGGCTAAGTTTCAGTATTAATCAGGTGCAAATTTAGTAACCGGGTTATCTTGTCGTCAACGTTGGGTCCCATGTTCCGGCCCATGAGAACAGATCCAGGCCCACAAAGCAAACAGCGGCCCCTGAGAAAAGGAGGAGCACGCGAGAAAGCGTCAGCCCAGTCCAACGGGGAATGGTCGCGAAGTCACACCAACGGAAACCTGCAGCGCATTAAATGCGTCGCCGGGAACAGGCGTGAAGGGCGGAAAGGCTAGCCAATAGAGGCATGGCTGGCGCCACGCCCACGCCATCAGCTGCTGTCTGCAGACGGCCAACCACTCCTTTCTCAAGGAAAATCGAGCGTGATCAACAGCGCACAGCAGCGTGCCTGGCACGCTATCAGGACAACCGGCGTGACCGGCGGTCAACGACTGCGACCAACGGCGCGACGACCCAAGCAACGGGCGTCTTGGCGCCCAAGAGTCCAAAGGGGAGGAGGCATATAAGCGCCCTCACCCTCCAGAGAAAAGGATTCTGGCTCTGAATTTGGATTCCAACTCTGAGAACGATTTTCTGGTTCTGCGACCTTGCGACTAAGGGTTACCTTGGATCCCAAGCACTAATCCAGCCTCCATAAGGCTCCAATCCTCTGAGCGGATTGGGCCAAATCGTTCTCCTTCTTCTCATCCCGTCAAGCGGGAAAGTTAGCCACTCATCGCAGTGCACCAAGGAAGCCAGGCCTTCCATCACCTGCTCACTGCATTTCTCCTCATCACCACATAAGTTCTTCTTACGCATCACAGCATTTTTACGCGCACCACCTTAGCGTGCGCATTTCCGTCAATTGCGGGAATTTGCTGACTTGAGCGTCGGAGTGGCCTTGGTGGGAGAAATCCTGCCAGACCCTTCACCTCTTGTTTGTTGTTTGTGTTGTGCAGGTCCAGGTTCTGAGAGACGGAGACCGGATCCTTCTTCCAGAGCCCCCGCGCGCTTAGGAATCCGAAGGCTCCTTAATCCGTACAACAACCTCGGGCCCGGGACGCAACAAATTTGATTATTAATCGATTTAAAAATTTATTAATCAAATTAGTTTCCTTTCATTGGTTCTATCTTTTATTAACCGAAATTAAAGTCAATTTTATTAAATAAATTTCTATTATATTTTAGGATGAGTTTCTGATTTCTGAATTTTTACTGTTCATTAATCTTAATTTTATATAAATTAATTTAACTTATCGAATTATGAGTTATAAAATCTCGATACTTATAGGATAAATATTAGAAAGCCTTTCAAGAGGAGATAGAATATCTGACATATATACCTTTACTAAGTTGTTCTCAGGAAGATGAGAAATTACACCTCTACCTAGCCATCTCAGAAACAGTCCTGAGCACTGTTTTGGTCAGGGGAAAGTTAGGGAATTAACAGCCTGTATATTATGTGAGTAAGATCCTAGCAACCTCAAAGACTCAATATGCACGAATGGAAAAAGTTACTTTAGCCTTAGTATTCACTACAAGAAATTTTTGACCGTATTTTCAAATCTACAAAATTATGGTCTTAACATATCAACTATTAAAAAGGTTCTTACGAAAGTCCAAATTATGTGAACACTTGATCAAGTGGTTAATCGAGTTAGACAAATTCAACATAGTTTTGAGCAGGACCCTCTTTTCTAAAGGGTTAAGTCCTCACAAACTTTATTATTAAAATAACATCCCCAATCTTGGGAGAAATAGGTGAATACATGGGGGCGATTCTATAAGAGTCATCACCCACGTGGATGTTACATATTGATAGAGCATATTCACAGTCGGGTAGCAGAATCAGAATAGTACTAACAACACCTAAAGGATTTGATATAAGACAATCACATTCTGGTTCCTAGCTACAAATAATATAATCGAATATAAAGCTCTACTGACTGGCTTGAAGCTACCCAAAGAATATTTTGTCTGGAACTTGATCGCTTACAGTGATTTCGAACTAGTAGTCACTCAATTATTGGCTAATTTTATAGTGATCAACCTAAAACTGGCTAAATACCTCCACAAGTTACGAGGTCTCTTATCATTCCTCAACAAATTTAAAATTATTCATATCCTTTAAAAAGATAACTGAAAAATCAATTGACTTTCCAAAATGGAAACATCCTATTGCCTACAATAATATGCTTGGAATATAAAAAAGGTGTTTTAGAGGCCAAGTATTGAGGAATATGATGATATTCCCCAAGTCCCTGATGACGTAACTTGGATGGCTCCTCATTTTAAGTACCTCAAAATGGAACGCTTCCAAACAATTCCATGGAGGCAAAACAGATTACTAAAGTGACTAGTTGGTACATTTTGGTTGATGAGACACTATATAGATGAGATCATTCCTGATCATATATGTGTTGTTTGACTCTAGTAAAAACTGATTATGCTATTAAAGAAATACATCTTGGTTTATGTGACGACTCCAACAATTCTAACTGAAAACTGGTGTTTCTGACTACAAAATAGTTATCGGACTAACACAAACCTGTACAATATATCTGTACAACATACATATACATCCACAAATAATAACACAGGATCTATGAAGCCACAACAATATCGTGGCACCAATATTATAATTCCAGTTATAACGTCGACTTAGATAAGATGTCACTAGGTACCTAAATATCAAATCATAATAATCTGTGGAAGCATATACATCCATAAAAATACAATGAAAACTAAACTATTTGTATATCATCAAAATACAGGTACATCTTTATCTTAGAATAATATACAAAAGTACTCCATGAGATACAAAACCACAAAAACTAAGTCTACAAAATTATCTTTCAAATCTTCTACTTAGTCGACTTCTAATTCTCTACTCCATCTCATCAGCCCGTAAGCTCTTTTTTTATCTGAAGGAAAGAAATAGTAAGGAGTGAGCTAAATACTTAGTAAGACACAATATAATCAAAGACAGTAAATAATATATTTAAAATAAAGTAGATGAAGGATATAGGAGTATAATATGAATACATAAACATAAAATATGAATAAATATATTTTCAGAACATATTTATCTTTTCCATTTTACTTTTGATTCCTTTAAGTTTTTAAACATGTAGAAATTTTTTATCTTTACAGATCAAGACCAACAGGCCTTACCAGCTAACAGAATAGTTATACATGGAATGGAAAGTGTATGCATCCACACATTCTAAGGCGCTATCCACGGTACCTCAAATTTTAACGTCCTGCGATGGACGGTATACCTTTCATCTGATATACAGAGCCGAATAACAAATATCCCACTATAGCATCTCCCGTAGCCTAAGAGCATTCCTTGATCTACCACTGTAATATCCTAAGGTATGCCAAGGAATACGACCATACGAAATATAAATTCTTAATCCAGATTCGTAATTACTTATTCTAAAGGAAAGGTTCTACCATAATCTTATACAAACTTCTCACTCCCTAGAGAACGAATCATCAAATATAAAAAATTGTAAAGTTTTCTTCAAATATTTTGCGTAACTTATATAATTCTTAAATACAGATACAGATAATCATTCTCTTATGAGTTCAAGTCTTCATATGGCTTTAATTACATGCACAAATCAACATAAAGTTTGGAGCATTTAAGAAATTCTTAGTACAATAAGCCGAACATAATTTTAAAACTTTCGGACAATAAATTCCTTTACAAATACATATAATATAATTTTTGAAGCACACATAAAATAGCATACTTAAGGTACATGTGAATAAATACCAATATTAACGTTTGTTGGGTCCCATGTCCTGGCCCATGAAACATGTCCAAGCCCACGAAGCAGGTCACGGCCCACAAGGGATGCAGAAGCCCACGTGAAGCAGTCAGCCCAGCCCAAGAGTCGAAAGGCGCGAACCCAGGCTGGAAGAAGGCAACGGAAACTTGCAGCGCATTAAATGCGTCGCCGGGAACAGGCGGAAAGGCTAGCCAATAGAGGCGTGGCTGGCGCAGCGCCAACGGCACCCGCTGCCGTCTGCAGGTGGCCAACCAATCCCCGCTCAGGGGAAAATCGGGCGTGGTTAACAACGCTCAGCAGCGTGCCAGCCACGGCAACAGGGCAACCGGCGTAACCGGCGGTCCACGACAGTGACCAGCGGCGCGATGGCCCAAACAACGGGCGTTTTGGCGCCCAAGAATCCAACGGGGAGAGGCTTATAAGAGCCCTCACACCCCACTGAGAAAGAGACCTCTTCGGGAAGATCTTCATTAGCAACCTCCCTTTGAATCAAGAATTCAAACGACTAATCATACTCAATTGCTCCCCTCTTCTCTAATCAATAACACGAGAGTGACGAGTCGGAACTGGGTACCACCTCATTTCCGTCGGCAATAGCTAACTCGCTCACCTTCCCAGCATCTCCCGAGATCACGGGAAAGTTAGCCACCCGTTGCGGTGCATTAAGGAAGCCAGGCCTTCCACTACCTGCTCATTGCATTCTCCACGCCACCGCACAATCACCTCTTACGCTTACACAGCATTCTTCTGCGCACCTCCTTAGCGTGCGCCATTTCCGTTTACTGCGGGAATTTGCTGACTTGAGCGTCGGAGCGGCCTCGGTGGGAGAAATCCTGCCGGACCCTTGACCTCTTGTTTGTTGTTTGTGTTGTGCAGGTCCAGGTTCGCAGGGACGGAGACCGGACCCTTCTTCCGAAGCCGCCGCGCGCTTAGGAATCCGAAGGCTCTCTAATCCGTACGACAGCCGTGGGCCCGGGACGCAACATTGGCACCCTTTGTGGGAAACTGATAAAAAGCCAAGTGTCTCCTTCCCACCTTGTTCCTCAATCATAAGCGATGGTGAACACCCGAGCACAAGCTAGTGCTCCAGCGATGGAAGTCATCACCCAAAACGAAGCTCCCCCCGCAGGGAACCAGGCCAACGATCAACCGGAGCCTGACGTCCGCCGCCTGGCTGCGGATGTAAACGATACGAGGCAGGTCCTCCTCGCCATATGCGAGAACACCGGGACTGCCTGGCCCGGGACTGCTTCTCCAGCATCCCAGGCCTCCACCTCCAAGAGGGAAAGGCATCGAGAGGCCGCTCGCAGGAGGCGAGCTAACCGACTCGACCGCGCTGCAGCCCCGGCGGCCCCAATGAAAACAGCCAGAATGAGGCGGAAAGCCATCCCGCCGACGACGACAGGGAGGATAGCCCCGAAGGGCGCAACCCCCGTAACTCTCGCGGCAATGGGAGGCCACCCGCTGCAGGCTCCAACGGCGAACGCGCCACCCGGGAGGTCGCCACCGGCTGGCTCGAGACACACCTCCAGGGGAATACGGAGCTCCGTGACGTCCTCAATGCGCGAAGAGGCTCTACGGACCCCTCGATGGAGGAGAAAGTCAAGGTGTTGTGGGACACCCTGCATAAGGAGAAACCCACGCCCTCCTCCGCCGACCTCCATAGATCGCCCTTCGCCATGGACTTGCGGACGCAGCCGTTGCCGAGCAAGTTCAAAATGCCGGTCCTGGAGGGATACGACGGAAGTAAGGACCCGATGGATCACCTCAACTGTTTCCGCACTCACCTCTCTCTACAAGGGGCAAGCGAGGCCTTGATGTGCCAGTGCTTCCCCGTCACCCTTAGGGGTGACACGCTGCTCTGGTTCCACGGCCTCCCCCCGAACTCCATACGCTCGTTTGATGAGCTTGCTGATAGCTTCTTCAGTCAGTTCGCCTCCAGCAGAAGGGAGGAGAGACAACCCTGGCACCTGGTCCGCCTCCGTCAAAGGTCAGATGAAAGTATGAAACGGTTTCTGGACCGTTTCATCACCGAGGCGCGGCGGATCCCTCACCTCTCAGACGAGCTGAAACTCAACGCCTTCGTCGCCACACTGGCGGCGGGGGACTTCTTCAAACATCTATCGCACCAGCGCCCTCAGACCTTCCGGGAGGCTGAGACTATTGCCCGGGCGTACATCACGGCCGAAGAGGCCAACGAGGCGAAGCACCCCGAGCTAGTGGACCGGCCCCCGGAAGCCCCCAGAGCTTCTGGCGGGAGAAAGAGGGACAGCGACAGCCAGCGCTTCTCGGAGCGCCGAAAGCAGCAGCAGCCTCCTCCAGGGCCCAAAAAGGATTACAGCAGGACCTCTCTAACCCCACTGAACGATAGCCGCGCAAACATCCTGATGCAGATCCAGGATGAGAAGTTCTTCAAGTGGCCGAAAGGCATGAGGTCCCAGTGGCGGTGACGAGGGCAATCTTGCCCGGTACCATCGCTATCTGGGACACTCGACTGAGAACTGTCGAACCCTGCAGTAGGAAATCAAAGATCTGATCCGGCGCAGTCACTTGAAGCGGTTCGTGAAGAGTTCGGGGTAGGAGCCTGCTACCTCCGACGGTGAGGCCAGCGAACCTCCGAGAGCCCGCATGACGGCCGACGTGGTTCACATGGTCTCCTCCGCTGACGCCGCGAACGCCAGGCGTGGACAGCCGGAGACAACTTCCAGCAACAAGCGGGCGAAGATAGGGGTTAGGAATGATGTCATTAGCTTTAGTAGCGACGACATGGCTCATGTAACCTCTCCCCACACTGACCCCCTTGTTGTATCGGCCCTCGTTTCAGCTGGTGGTGATGACTACCAATTGAAACGGGTCTTCATTGATAATGGAAGTTCACAAAATTTGCTGTATCTCACTGCGTTCCTTAAACTTGGACTAAAACGGAGCCAAATGAAGGCTGCAAGCGGACCATTGTATGGCTTGGACAACGAGCCGGTTCCCGTGCAAGGGATAGTGCGGCTGGAAGTCACGATGGGGACACACCCGCGCTCCATGACGCGCGAGCTGGCGTTCTTTGTCGTCGACCTTCCATCCGTCTACAATGCCTTATTTGGCAAACCTTTTCTAACTGCCTTCGAAGCCGTAACATCCATCCCGCACCTAAAGGTGAAATTTCCCACCCCCTGGGGCGTGGGAGAAGTTCTTGGAGACCAAGAAATGGGACAGACCTACTACCTATCCCAAATCAACCCTGTGGCGCCATGCAACCCAAGCGAAGACCTTGATCTCCGCGACGAGACCCTCTGCTGCAATGGCCCGGTCAGGAAAATCAAGCGATCGCTTAACCCTTCCGATCCGAGCGATGCGTCAACGTGGGAGATCCCTTGACTGCGGAGCGCGACAGGTTGATTACCTTCCTTAGGGCTAACTCCGACGTGTTCGCCTGGGTCCCCGCTGACATGCCCGGAATATCGGCCGAGGTCATAGTCCACAAGCTGGGCCTTGACGTGAGCCGAAAGCCCGTCCGACAGAAGCGGAGGAACCACTCCGTCAAGAAGTTGGTCGCTATCAGAGAAGAAGTGAAGAGGCTCCTGGACGCTGGATTCATCAGAGAAGTCCAGTACCCGGATTGGCTATCCAATGTCGTGCTGGTGAAAAAGAGCAGCGGAAAGTGGTGGATGTGTGTCGACTTCACGGACGTGAACAAGGCCTGCCCCAAAGACAGCTTTCCGTTTCCCAGGATTGACCAGCTCGTGGATTCCACATCCGGGCACGAACTGCTGAGCTTTATGGACGCATACTCTAGGTACAATCAGATTCTGATGGACCCAGAAGACGAGGAACACACCTCGTTCATGACAGATCAAGGGACATATTGCTATAAAATGATGCCCTTTGGTCTCAAGAACGCGGTGCGGCGGTACCAGCGCCTCGTGAACAAAATATTCGAAGCACAAATCGGACGAAACGTGGAGGTGTACGTCGACGACATGCTTGTGAAAAGCAGAGTCGTGAGCCACCACGTCAACGACTTGGATGAGACTTTTCAGATCCTCCGACGGCACGGAATGAAGCTCAATCTTGTCAAGTGCGCGTTCGGGGTGACCTATGGGAAGTTCCTAGGCTTCATTGTGTCCCAACGCGGCATAGAAGCCAATCCAGAAAAGATCAACGCCATACTCGACTTGAACCCTCTGCGGACAATAAAAGAAGTTCAGAAGCTGACCGGGTGGATAGCCGCTCTCTCACGGTTCCTAGCCAAGTCGGCCGAGAAATATTTGCCCTTCTTCAAGGCGCTAAGGGGCGCCAAATCGCACGGGTTCAAGTGGAATGGAGAATGTGACAAAGCCTTCAAGGAACTGAAGACTTACCTCTCCAGTGCGCCGCTTCTGAGCTCGCCGCGCGAAGGGGAAGATCTCTACCTCTACCTGGCCACATCGGCGGCAGCACTCAGCTCCGTACTAGTTGCGGAGCACGAGGACAGACAACAGCCGGTGTATTACGTAAGTCGGGTGCTGACTGACGTAGAGGCCCACTATCCGCACGCTGAAAAGATGGCGCTCATGCTTGTCTATGCGGCGCGGAAGCTGCGACCCTATTTCCAGTCTCACCGGATCGTCGTGCTGACGGACCAGCCGCTGAAGTCGATCTTGCAGAAACCGGAGACGTCTGGCCGGCTGGTTAAATGGGCCGTCGAGCTAGGGGACAACTGGAGCAGTACGCGAGGGAGCCCAGGGAAGTCCTGAACGCACCCAGCATCGACGCCGGAGACAAAGAAGTTCTACGGGTCAATACAAGGGACAACTGGATGACACCATACGTAAGGTTCCTAACTGAAGGAACCCTACAAGAAGACATCAATAAGCCAAGCGAATCAAGAAGACGGCAGGATGGTACAAGATTATACAGGCGAGGATACTCCACTCCTCTCCTGAAGTGCCTCGCTACGGAGGAAGCCGACTATGCGTTGGCAGAAGTGCACCTGGGGCTGTGCGGATCACACATCGGCGGAAAGAACCTAGCGTTCAACGTCATGCGGCAAGGGTTCTACTGGCCCACCATGAAGCGAGACGCTATGGAATTTGTCCGGAAGTGTGAAAGTTGCCAGGTCCATGGCAACATGATGCACCAGCCGCACACCGAACTGCACTATCTCCAATCCCCATGGTCGTTCGCACAATGGGAGCTCGACATAGTTGGACCCCTACCAATGGCTGCCGGACAGAGGAAATTCTTGATCGTTGGCATCGACTACTTTACGAAGTGGGTGGAAGCCGTCCCTCTCGCAAAGATCACAGAACAGAACGCGACGGAGTTCCTCCGTCAGGGCATCGTTTGCCGCTTTGGGATTCCTGAGGTCGTGGTGACCGATAACGAAACCCAATTCACCGGAAAATGCTTTACGAAGTACTACCGTGACCTTCGCATCAAGCTGGTACACACGTCCGTGGCGCACCCTCAGGCAAACGGGCAGGTCAAAGTCACCAACCGCACGTTGCTGCACGGGTTGAAAACCAGATTGGAAGACGCAGGGGGCTCCTGGACTGAGGAGCTACCGTCAGTGCTATGGTCGTATCGAACAACTGCGAGAGAGCCAACAAGGGAGACGCCCTTCAACCTTTGCTTTGGGGCTGAGGCTGTGGTGCCCGTGGAAATGGGGATGCCAAGCCTACGGATCGAATGCTTCGACCCAGCCGCCAACGAACAAAGGCTCCGGGAAAGTCTGGACTTGCTCTCGGAAGTTCGAGAAGCCACACAACTTCGAACCGCGGCCTACCAACAGCGAGTCGCACGGTACTACAATAAGCGAGTAAAGACACGCCCGCTGGAAGTTGGAGATCTGGTCCTCCGGAGCGTAGAGGCGGCGGGAAAGATCGCAAACAGGAACAAACTCTCCCCCGGGTGGGAGGGGCCGTTCCTCGTCTCCGCAATCCTCCGGAGCGGAGCGTACAAGCTACGCGCCCAAAACGGCAAACTGGTCCCGCAGACCTGGAACACCGCCAACTTAAGGAAATACTACCAGTAATGGAACTCCGACTCAGGTAAGTCGCACATGCTTGCATCATAATGAGTGCTTGAACATGAGTTTTATCTTCGATTAGCATAATCACTTTCTCTATCATCCTGCATATTCATTTGTGTGAGTTAATGACATGCATCGAATTCTTAAATCAAACGACCTAGACTGCCCCTAAGTCGGGAGGACAAGCGTCAGTTCGTAAAACCAGTCCTTGGCCCAGTACCAGGTGGTCCAAAGTAGACAGTCCCAGGACTCCGTCCTCACGCCAGGTGGCTTGGGACGGCTTTACGCATCTTGGCTCCGCGTCAAAAGGCCCTAGCGGCCACTCAGAGACTATGCCCCGTGCTAGACGGCCCGGAGGCGTCCAGCCGTGGGCTGGAACAAAGGATCCAGGCGATCCATTCAAAAGGCTTCACGCCGACGACCCGTGCTGTTGAAGCATCAGGCCTAGGGGCTCCCTGAGTCCCCACTCTACGGCCAATAAAACCTTAGGGGGCTAAGAATCGTAGGCGTGCGGCGACCTTCTTGAACAGGAGAGAGCACCATCAGTCTACAATGGTCGTGAGCTAGGACCTCAACTTGGTGATTATAACGCTTTGAGCAGGAGTGACACACCTCCCTTGATAAATGCGCGACCGAGTCCTAGACCCGGAGTCCGGTTACGCGCGGCGACCGCCGTATCGACCCTCGTTGCGACTCCAGGGGCTTGGCGACGACATCCGCTTCACCGGATCGAGCCCCCAAACGTGTGAGCTGTGATAACATCCTCTTACGAAGGATGAGCACCACACAAAAAGGCGTCTGGATAGGGCCTTAGCAACAGTGGCTCCAAAGAGCCCAACGTTCGAACATGAAGCGCGATCCAACGGACGTAAACAAAAGCAAACAACAAGCAACACTCAACGATAGAAAAGGCACGGACGCGAAGTATAAAAAGATGCTTCTCATTCGTGCGTAAAAAACAAACATGGTACAAAGACAAAGGCCAATCTCAAAAGCCAACATCAGCAAAGACTAATCAGGAAGACTCGATGGACCCGCTTCCTCAGGGAAAGTATTCAGGCGGGACGCCTCTTCTACCCCGGCGTTCCCTGGATGGAGAACGTCCACTAGGATGTGAGGAGCCGCCAGGGAGACAATCCTGCGACACAAGCGGATGTCGTCCCAATAATGAGCATCCATCACCAGCCGCACTTCTGACGGAGAATGCCCGCCAACCATATCTCCGACCAGCCTGGTAACGCGGGCCTCCGAAGCGACAAGTAGAGCCTCCAGCTGCGCCACTCTCTGCTGCAGGCGCCCATTCTCCTCTCTAAGAGATGCGAACTGGGCCCTCCCATTGACGATGGCCGGCTGAAGGAGGGAGGACAGCGCGTCAAAAGGGTTGACCTCATCTGGAGCCTACATAAGAAGCAATGTCAAAAGCGCTGCCAAATCGTGCAACCAAAACGAAAGGCCAGATGGAAGCGGCCATACCTGAGCAGGAGTCACGCTCGGAGAACGCGCAAGATCGCCTGGAAGAGCCTCTCCCTGGGGCTCAGCTCCCCCGCCTGCTGGAGGAGGGCTGAATGGAAGGCTGGCTGCCGTAGGAGAGCTCGGGGGCTCTTACCACGAGGACGTCCCGGCTTCCCCTTCGTCAGCCTGTGCCGGATCAGCAGTGGGAGCAGCGCCAGCCTCTGAAGGTGCGGCCAGGTCTTCGGGAGGCCTGTGCTCCGAAATGGGCTCCACAAGAATCTCCAGCGACTCCACAAGTCCCCCAACCTCCGGCGCTGGCTCAGGTGCAGTAGTAAATGGCTCCTTCGGGCCCTCGAGAACGACGACGTCATCCGTCGCCTCTGCTGCGGAGCTGACGGGTGGATTCCCAGCAGGAAGGGACTCCACCTCGCAGACTTCGCGAGCAGCTAGTCCCGCGATCGAAGTCGACGAGGGTTCGGCGGTTTCCCTCTGGCGACCCGCGCGCGCAGGTCTCTTCAGAGCCAGACTCCCCACAATGGAAGGACCGGCGACCCGTCTCCTGGACCTCCTCAAAGAGGTCCCTTCAGCTTCCCTTAGCCGTTTAAGGGCGACCGCATCCTCATCGTCGCTCGGCGACGACGCCAGCAACGAACAGCTTCCCTCCTCGGTCTCCCTGGGTAACGGAAGCCAGGCCACCGCACAATCACCTCTTACGCTTACACAGCATTCTTTCGCGCACCTCCTTAGCGTGCGCCATTTCCGTTTACTGCAGGAATTTGCTGACTTGAGCGTCGGAGCGGCCTCGGTGGGAGAAATCCTGCCGGACCCTTGACCTCTTGTTTGTTGTTTGTGTTGTGCAGGTCCAGGTTCGCAGGGACGGAGACCGGACCCTTCTTCCGAAGCCGCCGCGCGCTTAGGAATCCGAAGGCTCTCTTATCCGTACGACAACCGTAGGCCCGGGACGCAACAACATTCAATAATATTTTCGGAATATATAAAATATATGTGAATAAATACCAAATAATCAAAGTATCCACATCCATGAAGTTAGGGCTTCAAGTTTCTAAGGCAAAATCATGCATAAATCTCAAATAAATTGGGTAAATCCAAAGGGGGCATGGGTTAGGTTTCATGAAGCAATATACCACACAAATTTTAGAAATCGGATATGAAACCAACATATATACAGGCTTAAGACATATTTAAGATGGGTATCAAAACGAGAATATCAGAAGAGAACGGAATAAAAAGTGTAAAGAGAGAAAGAAAAGTATATCGATGCACTTGTCTCGACCCGATCTGTACCTTTTCTAACTAACTCTAAGTTAGAATTGGACTCAAGAGCCTCAATTTCCTTCTTCTCTCTCTTCTCCTTCATGTTCTCTCTCTCTCCTCTCTATCTTTCCACGCGAAAATGGCTGGAGAAAATAATTTGTGCGTTTAAATGCACAGACTGGTGCCTCAAGCACCAGTCGAGTGCTGTTCAGGCGCCGCAGTACCCGAAGGTCCACGCTCGAGGGCGCATCGGGCATTCATCAAGCGCACAATTCTGGCAAATGCGCTCCGGGCATGCCTTGGGCAAGGAATTCTATTTTTTCCACTCAAGTCATGTGTCGGTCATGGCTCGGGCGCGAGTTAGGCATGGGTATGGCCTGGAGCGAGCCTGCTTCACGCTCGTATCGTCTAAGATCCATTTCGACCATTCTAATCTAATTTTTCACATCCTTGGACTCTAATTTTGATTATATTAACTTAATAAATCGCGATTATCATAATTTAAAACTTGAATTTTATTTACGGATTAACTTTTTAAGGTTTATAACATTGGTTCCCGATTTTGCCAAGTTCGGGTCTTTGGGCTTTTCAATCAAATTTCTCTCATTTCCTTTGACCTCGATTCTTTTATACAAACTTAATTATTCCTAATTACTATATTTTTTGAACTGGTACCTTACAGTTTATGTAGGACGCACATGGAAGGAAAGAATGTAGATTTTAATATTCTGAGGCAGAGCTATTATTAACTGATCATGAAGAAGGATACAATAGAGTTTATCAAAAACTATAAAATTGTCAAATTTATGACAATGTAACTAGACAACCACATACAAATCTCCAAGCTTTGCAAGCTCCTTGGCCATTTGCATAATGGGGTGCTTGACATGCTCGGTTCATTCCACCTAACATCCGGTCAAAGAAAATTTAGTATCATATTGGTGGATTACTTTATGAAATGGGAGGAACTTTCTCCATCAGCCAAAATTACATAACAAAACACAATGAAATTTGTGTACTAAAATATTGCTTGTGGATTTGCAATATTGGAGGTCATAGTGATTCACAGTGATACCCAATTTTTCGATAAAAGGTTCATAAAATATTGTTATGACCTTGATATAATATTCAAGGTCATACCTTGAAACAAATGAACACATAGAAGTGACAAATCGAACAATAATCAATGGGTTAAAAACCAAGCTAGATAGAGTTGGAGGCGGTTAGGTAGACTAGCTACCATCCATACTTTAAGCCTACCGAAGAGAACCCACTCAAAAGATACCTTTCATTCTATGTTCCAAATTAGAAATAGTAATCCCAATGGAGATAGGACTGTCAAGCTATTGAGTAAAAAATATTATCTCGAGTCAAACTTCTCAGCTACTGAGGAAAAATTTTGACCTCTTAGAGGATAATAGAGAAGTCGCACACATTGAAGCAACAGTTTATCAATAAAAAGTTGCTCAATACTATAATAAAAAAGTGAAGGAGCGAACTTTCGAGGTTGGTAACTTAGCATTAAGGAATATTAAGACAACCGAAAAGATTGCAACAGGAATAAGCTATCCTCATTTAGGGAGGACTATTCCTAGTATTAACAATACTTTGCAATGAGGCATATAAACTATGTACTCATAATGGAAAGCTAGTCTCTCTCGAACCTAGAATGTTTTCATCTTGAAAAGTAATATTAATAAATTAGCTAGCTTAGGAACGTAGAGATACGCCCTACCCCTCACTCTGAAGTGCTTATGTGTTGTAAATTATATCAGCTATTGATAAAGTTAATTTTTTGATTTATTTCTTACTGATTTGCATGCTTGTGTGTTATCAATACAATCATAAATGACCTTAAATTAGACAATTGATTTAAACTCCTTGTTTGTAAATTATACTGATTCAAGGGAATGATCACGGTATAGGTTCAAAGAACCATAAGAATTCAAGTATGGTCACACACTAAAAATTTTAGAAGACTTAAGAGCTTGAGAACCAAGTGTAAAATTCCCTTTTGACAAGTCAAATAACAAGCTAGATAAAATCTATTGAGACTCAACTGACAATAGTTATTTAACCTATTAAATCTCAGAGATGCTATATATGTATAAGTGTCCACACTCCCTCCCATAAGTATACAGAATCAATTTAACAGTTAAGAATAAAGATCCTACCTAATCAGCAATAATAGTCAAAGGAATTAGCTAGTAACAAATTTAGCCAACTTATGGTCAAATTTAAAGATAACCTACTCTAGGGCTAAAATTGCCAAATAAAGATCAATTTGAAGAACAGTAAACACTTGAAGATTAAAAGGGTCTGAAAGATATATTGTAATGCCCGATTGTTGTGTAATTTAATTTGGTATTATCAATATGTTTTGAGTATAGTGGAATAAATTGTGTAATGTGAATTTGAAGAATGTTTGGAGCAAAAAAGCAGTTTCGATACCTGACGTATGCTTGTGCACATTTGATAGAGTGGGCATGCCCAAGGAATGCTTAAGGCTGCGCTCCAGCATTGATTCCAGTGTGCTCATGCTCGAGGGATGCCCGAGGTGACACTCATGTGCACATAGGATTTGGCGTGACGCCTGATATGTGCCTAAGCGGTGTTCGTACACCAATTCAGTTATATAAGGGAGAACATGCGTTATTCGGCCATTTTGCACAGGAAGAAGAGAAAAGAAAGAGAAAAGTAAAGGGAAGGGAGAGACGGATAGGGAAAAAGGTGGATTTTGAAGTATTTTTCGTCAGATCTATTAGATAGGAGACTGAGGCAAGTATCCTTATTCCATATTCTTGGTTTGATTCGCTTAATTTTACTTACTTTTGGTGAATATAATATATATGCATATCATTTTACTTACTCTATTTGACTCACTTATACATGCATGTTACTTTTACCAATTATTTTTAGATTTTTACTTTAACTTTACTGTTATTTAAGGATTTTTGCTTATTTTGCAAAAATGAATATGTATATTGAGATGTTGTATTCATATATGCAAATATTTACAAAGAAAAAAATCATAAAAATGTGCATGTGGGCCCCTAGTGTGGTATCTATACAATGTACTTTGAGTTAAGATCTATCTGTGTAATTTGATTTGTTATGTGTATCTTTCTTTCAGGGCGGAAGTATTTAACCTTTCCAAGTTGAAGTTTTGACATTTTTCACCAGATAAGAAATATTTTGGATTTGTAATATAGAGATCTCCCTAATTTGTACTTTTATGAGAATTATCATAAGAAATTAAATGAAAATAATATATTCGGATATTCTAATATATTCAGACAGACTTAAAAATTGCACATATCATTCACGGGTGACAAAAAATTGTGTTTGTCTCCATTTATAAAGGAGAATATGTAAACGGCCCGCCTACGAGTGTAAATAGTAGCTTATGATCTAAGATTATCAGGAGTACATAGAATCTTTCTTCAAAGTTAATCTTTTGATCTTTGATTCTCCAATTTGTATATATTTTAGATTTTTGATATATTTTACTTGCATATGATTTTAGATATTTGAGATTTGATTTGAGATTCGTAGACTTAAATTGAAATTGGACTTGGATACCAAATTTGGTTGGGCTCATACATTTGGATTGTTTGGCTTTGTTTTGAATTATGGACTAAGCATACGAGACTATATTTAGACACTTTGTTGTTTGCCTCACTTGATGTTTGGATTTTAACTTTCATAGATTTTATACCGATTTATTAATCTATTCCCTTACTCTGATTGTGGACGTATTATTTACTATATATTAAATACTGATACTTATTGAGTATTCAATTCACATTTTTATTATTTTCTTATAGAGGAAAACTGGTATTTTGCACGGATTTTTGACGTAAATTTTGATAGAGGTTTCGTTTATATTTGGTGAGTATTAACTATATATTCGGATTGCATTTACATTAGCTGTATTTTGGTATCAGTTAGACAAGAAATGTGTCAATGTTAATATGATTTATTGTTATGGAATTTAGAGTTGGATTATTCCCACTATTTTTTTTTTTTGGTAAGTAGTGTTCCGCTATTTTGTTGATTGTGACACTTAGTTGATATTAATATTTGGGTAGTCACTTTTTCTTTATGAATTTTTGAGCAAGTCATGATTATTTATTATCCAAATGAGTAGCGTCCAGAGAGATCCTATGAATGAATAACAATATCATCATTTTTTATTTTTATTGTTGTCCGAACTATTGGATATATTTTCATGTCACGTTCGAATTTAAAATTTTATATTGGTTGTTGTCTTATCTTCGAAATTTTATTTTGTAAGTTATAATTACTCTTAATTATTATTAGGATCTACTTTAGTCCGCAATCATGACATATATATATTAAAGATCCAATTACACCATTCTCATAACATGGGACCACAAGATTCAAAGAGTAAAATTGATCGACACTCCTATGGCTAATTCTTGGGTCCGAAACCTGGAACTACTAAGCTTGACTGTACAAGTCTATCTATGGTCCTAGCAACTACAACTATGCATTGCTCAACTTCAATAGCTCTATCCTCAGGAATTGGCTTGGTCTTTAATGATGGCTATGAATATACATTGATTAAGTTTTTTGTTAGGAAGATGCACTCGAAAGATTCTCAAAGTAAACTATATAGATTCTCATTCCAACATATTTGAAGCTTGAATTTAACCACCAAGTACGAGGGCCTAGTGTTGGTGTCATCTAAAATAAGATGGACCCTATCTGCTAATTTATAGGGCCTGCAAATAAAAAATCCATGACAAGATATGAATCAGCGGAGTTATTGGGCCAAAATAAAAAATAAATCCAATTGAACAACCAAACTACTGAGTAGCTACATGACTAGACTACTAAGATAGTAAAGACTAAGGTACCAAGTAGCTAAAAAATTAATTAAACTGAATGGTTAATCACAATAAACAATTATATAAATTGAGAGATAAATTATCGAACAAAGTAAACAGTTAATGTATTCGATGGACCAACATGAACTCAAAGTATGAGAAATAGTTGGGCAATTTAATTCCCAATAATTGTTACAGCATACAATAATAAATAATTATTTTTCTTCAGGAAATGGTCACAAGTTGGCAGTAAAATTATAAATCAACTCGCTTTTCCTAAAATAGAGAGAGAGAACAATCTGAAAAAAGTAAGTACAAAACTCTTATTATCTAAACACTTGTAAATCTCACAAATCATAGATCCAAGGCTCAATGTCACTCTTCCTCAATTTCCTCATTATCCTTTCCATTTCTTGAGAAATAATATTGGTTTGAGTATATGAGAATATACTAGAAAGTGAGTTTCGTATCACTTAACCTGTTGTTAAATGTTGTGGCATGTAAGGTCCAAATACTGAAACCTGAATGCTCAACCTGACTCTATTTAAACAACTATCTAGATCTAAAATATGTATTAATATCTCTTTAAAGTGGCCCTTAAAATATGAATATGTTAAAAAAATGTTCATAATTACTTCTATACTCTAACACAATCTTCATTTCCCCTTGGACTTTAATCATATATTGACAACAAAGTTTACAGACATACAAAGTAATTATGAGAATGGTGCATGGCTAAAATTTAAATTATAATTTAAATAAATTCATACAGAATTATTGATTTTTATCCAAATTTTACACACTATAATAGCAAATAAGAGTTTAAAGGATTCTGAACTTAATCTTCTATATATCCTCTGATATTCAAATTAATAATCCTTTTAAAAATTTATAAAATAAGAAAGATTAGAGGATAAAAGAAAGAGAGACAGATGACTAAGCTCTGTATTTTGTGGAAGAATAATTGTATTAAATGACTTAGATTTTTTCTTATTTTACAAAATTTATCTCTTTTTTTAGGAAAAAAAAAAAAGTGGGTCATATTTATAGTCACGTCATCGGTTAATAACGGTTTCTTGAAGATGAATAACCGGCCATGACTTGGATCATTATGTCAACTGAAAACTGATTAGTTCAATTGTCATTATACATAGTCTGATTGTGAGGTTTTCTGGTAGTAGTCAAATCAATTGTGATGAGCAGCAGATATTGGTCAAATAGGAGATCTTCATCTGAACTAATTGTAGAGTATATGAATCACTCATTTTTTTGATTGCTTGGCTTGGTTTAACTATTTGGTTGAATAAATCCCTTGGTTAAACATTTGGATATTTAGTTATTCAAGCCTATTACATAAACTTTTCAATAATTATTCAATAATTCAATCATTCGATTGCCCATTTAATCTTAATTCATTCTATTTAAAATTGGATCAAGATTAGATTTTGTGTTCTTCAAGTTTGGACAGATGGGATAGTAAATATTTTTGTCTTTTCAAACTGGTTTATGGGTCTACCGTGCCAATTAATTAGGCCAGTCTAATTAATGTTATATCCAACTGAGAGAATTAAATGTTTAGAAATTAAATTTATACCCACTTTATCAATAAGGTTTTGGTAATGTATGATTTAAAACTTGATATATGTGGTCAAAATCTAAAAGTAATTATTTATAGATAATGCTAATTTTATGTAAATTTGCAAGTTTAGATTAGAGATGCTCACAGTTTTGGTATTCAAACTGTGAGTTAGGACCCGAGCCAATCAAACCAATTCAGTAAAAACTAAAATCGTAACTGAATCGATTTGATTGATTAACTATTTAATCGGTTTTAATATACTTGTTAACTAGTTTAAAATAATATAACATTTTTACTAAACTATAATATATAAATCTATAATTTTACAATAACCAAGTAATATATTAACATATAAATTATAACTTTGAATAATAATTTAGCAATCAATTGCCAACAACGTAAATTTCATGCAACTACAAATGCCCATTTTATTTTCATTTTTAGTTGTAATGCGTTTTAAGAATCCAAATTAACATATAAATTAGGAAGCCGTCTGTTTTTTGCTAGAATGTTCGAACAATAATAAGTCCAGTTTTCGTAACTCTAAATCTGAATACTACACATAATAACAAAATAAATTAGAGGTAAGAGGTATACGAGATTCGCTCTTTAATATATCATTTAATATTTAAGTCGGTGATCTTTCTATTCGGATTAGAAAGACGACAATAAAGTAAATATTAAAAATTAGAGAAGATGGGAATAAGTGTAGATCTGAAGGGCAATATTCCTTTTTGTGTACTCAAAAGACTTAATGTTTTTCTTCTCCCCTCTTTGTTTGGGGAGAAGAAGTATTTATATCCTGGGGTCTTACTCAACTAGTTAGCGTTTGAATTCTCTGCACATGTCCAATACCATTTCAGATTAATTATAGGGAGATATTACTTTTGACGAATAATTGCCACCCCAATTTAATGAGGAAGCTGTCTGACCAATAATGACGATGCCGTTTTGGCCAATTTTTGGATCGAGTTATTAACTAATTATTGTAGTTTAATTTCTTTTCATCTTTGGATAACTAGCCGATTAGATTAGATCTTTCAGTTAATACTGTTGGGAGTTACTATCCGATAGGCTAATTTTGGTTTCCCCACTTCTTTGTTTGGGCTGTTGGGATTTTGGGCCTTGATCCAAACTTGCGTTGGGATAGTTGCATTAGGCTTATCCTTCTTAGGCTGTACTCATCAAATTATCTATTGAATTTTTATCTACTCAATATGTCAATATCAGTATAAATATGCTCCAATGTTAGGCAAATTGGTTCTGTAAATAATAAATAATACATTTATATTAAATTGAAACTTTTTAAAATTTTTTTATACTTTCTAAATATATAAATATATACGATTAATTAAATAATCACTAATTTTTTTTATAAAAAAAATCTGAAATTCAATGTAATCGCAAATAAAAAATTATTCTAACCCTAAGTCCCACAGGCGGGGTAATAAAAAGCTCGAGTCTTCTTTGATTCAAATTATTCGTTCAATTAATATAAATAGTGAAAGTTGTCTGCCGGTCGCCTGCCCCATCATTGGTTGGTTTTATGGCTATGATTATACGTATTAGGTCACTTTTCAAATTCAATATATATATATATATATATTTACTTGAGTTTTATATTGTTTAAAAATAGATATTATAAATGACTAAATCGTTTTAAAAACAGCCCTTTATTTAAATATATAATAAAATAAATAGTTATTGTGGAATTTTTGATAAAATGGTATAAATTAAAAGATCTTTTAATTGGAGTGTGAGATGGTTATTTTTAGCTTTTTATCTTTTAAATATATTTTAATAGTAAAAAAATCTTGTAGAGTTTTTCGGTGAAGTACAATATCGTTACTTTATTTATTGTACTGAAAGAAAATATTCACATAAAATTTATATTTTTATTGTTAATGTGTACCTCAAATATGAAATGTTATACAAATGGGGTCAGGTTGAACCTTTGGATTCTAAATTAAAAATCAGTAAACCATAATGTTTAACAAGAGATTAAAAATATATGATTCACTTATTGATATATTTTACCGTTCAAGTCAAAAATTTTACTTAGAAAATAAAAAAAAATTAAGGACAACAAAGAGTTGATATTGAGGGTTTAGCTCTATGATTTGTGAGTGATTTGCAGGTAATTAGAGGATAAGAACTCTATACTTGTTATTATTATTATTATTATTATTCTCCTCCCCTCCTTTGTTTAAGGAGAAATGAGTTAATTTATAACTTTACTACCAGCTTGTGGTAGCTTTATGTAGAGAAATTATTTTGAGTTGTTACACTGATTAAAAACTAAATAGACCAACTATTTCATATGTTCGACTCTACCAAGAAAGACAACTCACACGTCAAACACAAAGATCTCCGCCATGATATCGCCGATATCGTGATCTGCGACGATCCGGGGCCATAAAGATCCCGCCATACAAACAGCGCACGTATCCATCGGGGATACGGAAATCGATGTCGGATAAGTGTGGCGCATTAAAGTGTCGGCGCCTCCCATTCGACCCGATCTTTAATATTTTCACACACTCTCCTCAACCTTAACCGTAAAAGCCCAGCAACAAATGGCATCTCACACACCCGAAAGTATAACGAAAAAAGGCTTTTGCAACATCAACGAGAATGTCGTTCGGTCTTGTGGGGGCCGTCTTCACGCAATCAAATCCAACACAAAAGGGCGTGTCTCGAGCGTCCAAAAGGAATATAAAGGTCGAGATATGATCGGCTCCACTATTCCACAATTTTTTATTTTTATCTCGGAGCGGCCTTTACTGTTAAGGCAATAATATTTTTTATTTCAATTTCCATTCCCAACAAATTAATTGGTAATATTTATTTCTTCATACCATCAGCATAACTCCGAACACGGGCCAATACACTTTTATAACTACAACATACGCAGACTTTGAATATTCTCTATGCTCTTTACCATACATTAACATACATATATATATATATATATATATATATATATATATCCAAACACATATACACATACTTAGCCAAAACACACACACTCAATCCAGCCCAGCATACACAAATTCAGGCCCAACACAACTCACACACAACCTTATTCATTTTATTGGGCCTAACCCAATTCACACCCAAACACTCACCTAAAATCCCATTGGCGCATGGCCCAAATCTCACAACACACACAATACACAACACTCTATTGGGCCCATAGCCCAATCTAACAAAAACACTCACACACCCACATATCTTCACCTTATTGGGCCCAGCCCAAACTCACACACACACCTCTACACACACTGTTGGGCCCACGGCCCAACACACACACACGCCCATAAATTCACATTGGGCCCACGGCCCAAACACTCACTAAACCCTTCCCCTTCACTGTTGGGCCTAAGGCCCAACTCTCACCCTCTCACCCCACGGCCAAACAGCCGTTCACCACACGGCGCCGTTGCCTCACCCACGCCGGAAACACCCTGCCGTCTCGCACGCAGCAGCCTCGGCTGCATCTCCATGCCCATACGCACGGTTGCGGCTGCCTCCTCGCACACCCACGACCACACCGCAGCTCTGCTGCACACCCACACCCAAATATCAAATTTATAGTAGTACAATAAGATCCATTAGAGATTCTTTCTAATCTCATATTATTAGACCTTATATCAAATTAATTTCATTGAATAATTACGGTTCTTATTTCATTATTGTCTTATTGTTGTTCTATGGCGAAATAATGAAGAGCGTATAAAGACTATAAGATATTCGAACAAATAGGAATTTATGAGACCTTAAAATAATCTATAATTTTTTGTTACCTAAATCACTTTCAATGATTGTAGTCATATGATATTGAAGATCCATACTCATTGGTCTTGTGATCATTATATAATATGGTGTTCAAGATATTACTGGTGAGGGTCACTATGGATTGATATGGGTCATACTGTGGGTACAATATTTAGGAGAACTGTAGAGGTAGTTTCATACTATAAATATCCGTGATCTTGTGACACATACCTAACTATTAGGATATAAATATATAACCTTTAGTTTAGTGCGACATAATAAGATCCATGAAGATTTTTATTATCTCTTATAGTTGTGACTTTATGTTGAGTTGAATGTCTGAGAAATCTAAGGGAGGATCTTATTATTTGAGATACTTTGAGATTTCATAATATTTATTGAGATTCATTAAAATTTATTAAATGTCCTTTGAGATGCTAAAATTATTCATTAAGTTAATATTGAGTTTGTTATCTTTTGACAACATTTCTTGAATTTGACATTATTGATATCTAGATTTAATAGAATCCATACTTTTCAATTGACATTCAGATTTAAGGAATCCAATTCATTCCTATTGATGTTCAAATTCAAGAATCTATGTCATCCTTGCTAATAATCAGATTGAGAATCCACTTGTTATTAAGATTTATATTTGAGTCATGTTTCGACTCAATTAAAGGGTTTTTGGATAGTATTATCATATCGAGTATTGTTATTGTATTTAACCCTTTCATAACTATTGTTATTGACTTACCAAATTTTATAATTATTGATATTATCACTATTGTTTAATATCATTATTTGTTATGCGTTTAGCTCACCGCTTATATTTTCTTAGCCCTGATTAGTGTAAGACAGATAGAGCTAATTGGTAATCGAGTTTAGTTAAATTACTTGCATGATAAGGATCTCAGATATTAGATATCTTATATTGGAATTGATGATTATTTACTTCTTTTGACATTAATAGTTTGAGCGATTGTTTTCAGGGATACTACTCCTACTATTTATGATGATGTATGAGAAGTTTTATTATTTCACTGTTGTTTTGCAAATAATATTTATCATTATTATTAAATTTTTATTTATGAGGTTATTTATGATAATGAGTCATATGATTTTAGAAGTCAACATGATAGTTTGTATTCGCAGTCGTTAATCAGGTCTAAGTCACCACTTGAGGGGCTTTGCAATACCTTCCATGAGGACTGGTAGAAGCTCACTAGTCATTCTCTAGATGTTGTATATGGGAAGAAACGTTTTAGCTTGCATGTGTTGCAAGCTTTAGTCTCAAACAAAAATATAAATGTTTCTAAGGTAGATGAGTCTATCATTATTACACAAGCAACTTAGCCTTGTGAGTGAGAAATGACTCAATTACTTGGCAAAGAATAACCTTTTTCTGAGTGTAAAAGAAGAAAAATTGAAGACATGTTCTCATTATATGACCTAGAAGTAAATGAGGGTTTCATTCCATAAAAACAACTTCAAAGAAGACAAATCTTCTTAAACTCATGCATACCGACATAAGCCATCCTCTCAAGGTGAAATCGACAACTTACTTTATTTTATAACCTTTTTTAATGATTGCTCCAATAAAAAATGATGAAAAATCAAGCACTAGATGTCTTCAAACAATTTCATGCCTTGGTTGAAAGGTAAATGCGAAAGAAGTTAAATTGCATACTTAGTGACAATAGAGGATAGTAGATTAGCCCATTCGACACATTGTCGCTTCCATGAGATCAAACACTAGAAGACCCTACAAAAAAAAAACCATAACTAAACAATGTTACCGAGATGATGATCGTTTATTGATTGACAAAGTTCAATTTGTATTCTCAAATCCAAAGCTTCTCGGCTCATTTTAAGGGGAAGTATTGAGTATCATGACTCATGTAATCAATCTCTCTCCTAGTGAAACCCTAAATAGTCATACACCCGATAATGCGTTGTTTGAAAAGAGTTATCTTGCAATTGCTTGCATGCATTAGTATCCAAGTCCTTTGTCCATGTTTCAAAGGATGAAATATCTAAGTTTGTTGAGCAAACACAACAATATATTTTTCTCGGCTATAAAAAAAATAAGTTTGGCAATCAATTCTATGATCAGATAAAAAAAAAACTTATATAAGTTCTAGAGATATGATATTTGTTAAAAATGAGACAATTAAAGATACCAGTAAAATAAAAAAGGTAATCTCCCACGACAATGATCGTCCTTGCAATATGGATCTTGTATCATTGACACTTATGCCAATTAAGTTGATGATGATACTCAAGTGATCACGGAGGTGAATGAGACCGTGATATTTCTACCATTGATGAGATGAGCAATGTTGATAATTATACCTATAATGATGTTCAACATGAAGCTCCTGTGCCTATGCCGACCATCCCACTCCAATGATCCATCGAGATTCAACGTTCTTCCGCATGCCTATCTGTCAATGAGTAAGTTCTACTTATCGATAGCGGAAAGGTAGAATGTTTTGATGAGGTTATAGAGAACAACCACAAAATAAAGTGAATAGATGCCATGTAAGACGGGATGAAATGTTTGCGTGACAATCATACTTTTGATCTCATCAAATTTCCTAAAGCCAAACAAACACTGAAAAATAAGTGGATATTCCACCTAAAATTCAAATAAAACAATCCTCAACCAAGGTCGAAGGTATGATTAGTTGGAAGGGGTTTAACTAACAAAAGGTTATTGATTTTGAGGAGATATTTTCTCCCATTGTGAATATATCTTCCATTGAAATTGTTCTTGGAATAGTCGCAAGCCTTGATCTAAAAGTTAAATAAGTAGATGTGTGGATGACTTTCCTTTACAAGGATCTTGAGGTAAAAAATCTATATGAAGCAATTGGAGGATTCCAAGTTGAGGAGAAAGAGCATCTAGTATGCTACTTAAAAAAGAGCCTTTATGGGTTAAAATAAATCCCAAGATAATGATATAAGAAGTTTGAGTCATTGATAATGGAGCAAAACTACCAAAAGACTATTTCAAACCATTATAAATTTGTCCAATAGTTCTCAGAAAAGGATTTTATTATCCTCTCACTCTATACAAATGATATGCTTATTGTAAGGTAGAATGTCTCTTGAGTTAGTGAGTTGAAGGAATACTTTGAAAAGTCTTTTGCAATGAAAGACTTATGAATGGCAAAATAAATTCTTAGTATCTAAATTTTTTGTGATTGAAATGAAAAGAGATTTTTTGGATGTCTCAAGAAAATTATATTGAAAAGGTATTTCAATTATTCAATAAGAAAAAATTCAAATCGATGAGCAATTCACTTGCCAATAGGTCACTCCCTTTTTGAGTGCCATGCCCCGGACACATATTCGTATTCTCTAATCCGTTGGTGGGCCATATGGAGATTTGCAAGAGGTTTGGTTAATCCATACTTGAGCAAATGAGGATATTCCTAACATGTGCATGAGTGGCACAACAGAAGTCGCATGCTTCACACATGCCTATGAAAGCTCAGGTGCTAATAGCAAAAAAGACCACACTCTATGCACTTTACATAGTACTGAATACAGACACGTTTGATGTGTGCATCTCAGGCACTCGTACGCACACAATCATTGTATAAGTTTGACTTTAGTTTTAGGAGAGATAATATAGAATTTAGAGTTTTTTTTTATTCTTTTGAGCTCCAAAATAGAAGGAAAGAGAACAAAGGAAGAAATGGGAAGAAGTAAAAGATTCACTCATCCATTTGAATTCCGCATCATATTTTATTTTTGCCGACTTTAGATACATTATTTTTATTATTAAGAAAATTATTTTACCAATTATTTTCTTCTCATTTACACTTATACTCTTTATTGCTTTTGTTATTTATTACTATATATTGTGTCCTTGTGTTGAGGAAGACTTTTGTAATCATTCAAGTCATATAATAGATATTTTATGAACATAATATCGCAAAATTGTTTCTCATCATCAAAGGAATTTTTCACATAAAATTATTGTGTCCTATTTCATTATTATTATTTTTTATTGTGCATTATCGTATTATATCCCCATAGTTCAAACAAAAGATTTGATATCAATCATCATAGAGATTAGTATATTCAATTTTATGAGTGAAAGTTGGTGTTCAAAACCCAACACATGATCATAGATTTGAAAAACCGTTAGTAATATTATGGCTTACATATCTCCAGTTAAACCAGGTCTAACAATCTGTCTTCTCTCTAGTCTTTCTTGTTTGGTCAACCCTATGTGGTTCATTCTTATTGCTACTATAATCTAGACTATCTCGCCATTTATCAATTCACCTTTTTGATTAATTAGCACATAGATCCAATTTTGTGACTTATCTTCCAAAGGGTTTAACTTTTATGATGGACGCATCAATTAATATGGTAATATACTTGCATATGTAAATGCATTATTATATAGCGTTTAGTTTTCAACTTTGTAATTACTTATTTCTCCATGTCGATTAGCTTCTTAATTGTATAGTAACTTTCTTCTATAGCTCACTCGGCATGCTTTGTAAACATCCTTCTTGTACATTTGATAAGAATATAGTACAATGAAATATTTTTCAATTTTCTCATATGATATTAAATAATGTTAGGGCGATGGTATAAGATAAGCATTAGAAATATAAAATAAATGTCTATATGCATCTGTGATCTATTAGCAGTATAAATAATTGGCACATGAGACCTGTTGCTCGTGATTGAAAATTAACTGAACAAATTAAGGTCAAATAATTATAACAAGTAGAACCAATAATTCAAAAAAATTACACATTGTAGTAAATAATACAATTTTATTGATTGAATATATTTGAAAAAGAAAAATTAGTTGATAATTGCATCAAGGCCATCATGAGGGAGAGTCTTGAAGTTCAACAGCGTAAAGCTCGTTGTACGTGATTTCGCATCAGTCACGATTTACAACGCCGGGGTAGGAAGCAAGTGATAGAGTGCAGTGGGCCGGACACAAGAATAATTGGGCCTCTTGAACTGCTGAAAATGAAGATGGGCTGCGGGGGAATGGGCCGACCGATGAGTGGGCCTCTTGAATTATGACCCATGAATAAAATGAAGCCCAATTAATGAAAGATAGAATTCTCGCACCCCATGAAGAAATGTATGCCAAATTCAGATCTAGTAGTCTTTTTTACTTATTATTTGGTTGGAATTAATATTTATTATTTTTAATTATAATTTTTATAAAAATAAAAAATATCTTATTTGGTTATTTTTTTATTGGTAAGATAATATCTCACTCACTGAAGAAGAAATCATCATATCTACTTTAAGGGAAATTTCCACTTATGCCCCTACATCTCCTTCATTATTCTCATCTTCTGTACATAACAAATATAGAAATATAATTAATTCACAGGTAAATATATAAAAAATTAATTTACATTTATTTCTTGCTAATTTTAAAATTTGTTATTCTATACCAAACAAATAAACAAAGTAAAAAATATTTATTAATTTATATTAATTGATACGTCCTAAATCCAAATTTGAACAGACTCGGATCGAGTTGTCCATCGGATTCTGGTCTCCATTCTTTCAGTATTAGGTCTTGCACACCACAGTTTGAAATAAGAGGTCAGATGACGGTGGAATTTAGTTCCATCGAAAATAGTCCGACGCTCAAATCAGTAATCTACCTTCTCAAACTAGAAGGTGGATGCAATAGATGTAAGGAGTGCGTTTGTAAGTGAGAGTGCATTTGTAAGAATAGTGGCTTGGTAGTTGCTCGTCAGGAGCAATTTCTTTAAATATTGAGTTCATTGGAAACTAGTAGCAAAGTGAGTGTGACGACCCGAGCTCAGATCCCTGAATTCGACCTAAACCGTCACGGTAAAAATCTCAAATCATCCAAAATTATCAATTATACGTCATTAATGAACTCAACATTGTTAAGAATATCATCAATAAACCTCATAAATGCACTATTAATTAAATATTCATAATAGTAATAATAAATAACTTCATAAATGGTTGTCCCAAAATATCAAATTTCATATATGAGATATCTGATAAATATCTAAAGATTAATGAATAACGAAAAGTTTTAAATCTTTATCATTGGAGTCTCGAACTCTGATATCACATCTATCTGGTGGCTACCCAAAAGTCACGTGATCTCTTTTATCCTGATATCAACCTGTTTAATTTGAAGTCAATAAAACATAATGGTGAACCGAATGCTCATCAAGTAAACATAATCAATAATAGATGAGTACAATTAAACATCTCGGACAATAAAATAATTAATAAAATCAATAATAGCAAGTAATATATCAACTACTGTCCGATACTCAATAACATGTCGTGTCCACAACCTGAAGGCCACATGAACGACTAAGTATCAAGGAAGCAACATGGATTCCGTCGAATCCAATCATCAACTCAATACGATATCACAATTGTATGAATGATAGCAGTCTCCATGGACCTTATTCTACCATAGTAAACCAAATGCAACATATTTACGTTCCCGACGATTGGGTGAGTATCACGAGGTTACCGGGTATCCATGGTATCCCCCACTACCCCTACTGGCTCTCTCTGATCATCTAGAGGTCGGAGGGTGAAGCCTCCAGCATTACACCTTCAGATTGGTGTGGACAATCTGCGGCCAACATGATATTAATATTGGATCATGAGTCACTCTAGTGTATACTCATACTCGATTGATAGCATGATCGAGAGGGCTCAATGTCGTGATAGAGCATTGTGGTTTTCGCGCCCGCGGCGAGTTACCAGGCAGCCATTCTGAAGGTCAATCGGGAGCTGAGTCCAAGGGGCAATTAGGCGAAGCCAAGCCCGAGGAGCAACTATTGTGCCGAGGTCGAGGACAGTCGGGCTGCCAAATCTGAAGGGCAACCAGACTGCCAAGTCAGGGTGACCGAACTACCAAGTTAGAATGGTGACCAAATTGCTGAATCCGAAGGACAACCGGCTGCTGAGTCAAGGTGACTGGACTACTATCAGAATGGCGGCCAGACTGCTGAATCCTAATGGTGATAGGCTGCTGAGTCAAGGTGACTGGACTATTGTCCGAACGGCAATTGAAATGCTAAATCAAAAGGGCAAGCGGCTACTGAGTTAGGGTGACCAAACTACTATCCAAACGGCGGCAGGACTGCTATATCCGAAGGGCGATCAGCTGCTTAGTCAGGGTGACCGGACTGCTATCAATTCGTATTGAAGTCGGAATGGATTGTAGACCAGTCAGACAGGCTAGACTGGACTGGGTCAATGACCAATTAAACTGGTTGGATGCTAAACTGGATCCAAATCAGTCAGGCAATCCGGACGCTGGAGTGGATACTTGACCAGTTAAGCTGACTGGGTGCCAGACTGGATTGCCAACAAGTCAAGCCGGAGTAGATCATCGGCCTGTCAATCCGATTTTGGGCTCATCACATCTGCTTGCTACCAATTTGCTATCCTTGAGAAGTGGGGTATGGTGGTTGGGACATCCGGTTGAGCAGCAAGTGCTTATAGGCTTGGGATCAATCATCTATCCACATGGTTTCCCAATGATGGGTCATTGCCATGCTGAATATGCATCCCGCTAGTGCACTGGCTCGCACCTAGAATGCTGACCGTGTTTGTTCGTATATTTGAGGTAGAAGACTTTTTAATCATTTCCACAGATTATGCCAATGATACTTCTCTAAATCTTGGTTATTGTATGGGTTAGAAAGCTATTCGATCTTCCATGTCGAGTCAAGCTGAAACCTATTCGGTCCAAAGTGACAACTGTCGTATCAGGCATCTCCTATAACCAAGTCAAAGAATGAATGAATCCTCTTAACTGAGGATGGTTGCCATAATCAACACCCATGATCCCCGTAGTAGCTTGTCAAATTCGCGTAGACAATCATCTGCTAGCCTGGGTGCCCAATGGCCTAAACGCTATAAATACCCATTTACTCTCACAAACAAATGAATGAGAGAAGGAAAAAAAGTCATCTACACGCATGGAGAAGAGATCGACGGATATCCTTCTCTCCACCTGCATGTGAGGTCCCATTTTTCCTCCAGCCAATCACTATCCCACGAAGGTAGCCTTGCCCTCCCTCCAAGAGGCCAGCCCTTCATCTAGAAGACACCATCAGAGGAGTCCAGCCCTTCGTCTAGGAGGCCTACCCTCCATTCCAAGAGGCCATCCAAGAGGCTTACCCTCTATCTAAGGGTCATTTCCTCCACCTAGGAAGCCAACCCTCTATCAAGGAAGCCTATCTTTCATACCTCTAAGCTGCCCCTTAATCGTGCGCACCTCTAAAATTCCCTTCAACCGAGTATACCTCTAAGACGCCCTTCAACTGGTCACACCTCTAAGCCACCCGTCAACCAGATGTATCTAAATACTCAATCCCCACTACACGTATCGATACATCCTCTTACATTCTTGTATCTTTCTATTCTCTCGAAAAAATGTCTGACTTAAATATCGAAAGATATATCGATAAGCGAGTCTCACTAGTCCTCTGACCTCTCGTTCATTCGTTATGTTACGCAAGGTCCAAGTTAAAGGAGATAGGAACCAAATAGGCTCAAGTTCGACCCAACATAAAATATTGAGTAGCTTCCTAACCTATATAACTTGAATTTAGAGACGTATTAATATTATTAGACTGTGTAGCGGTATTTATTATAGGATTGAATCTCAACTATAGGATTGAGTCTCAACTTTAAGTTAAACTTGATTGTTTATTTAATCATGTGTTTGGGAATAGGGATGTAACAAGGTCAGTATCAAAGCATCATTGTAAGGAAAATGTCTTCAATAAATTAAAAAACTAAACATTATGATCTGTAACGTGTCAGGTTCTGAAATGTCTAGAAGGCATGATGGTAGGTTTAGCTCGAAGGAAGGTATATTACTATGATGGCAAGATATATAGTACCTTAACAAGATAAATAATGACTTTAGAGTAGATTATTATTCACAAATTATACCGGGATTTGAAAGATGGCATTGCAAGAGGAAAGGTCTAAGAAAAATATCTAAGTGATTGAAAAAAACACAAAAAAAAAAGGTTTCAATATTTGTCATAAAAGCATTTTTTGGAAAATATTTACTACTTATAAATACAAACAATTTCCTATAAATCATCCCAATAAGTAAAATGTTATTTGATTGTATATTTTATTAACAAAATTAAACCTAAAACCCCATAAGTTATTTATTCAATTGTACTTATTTTGTTTTTCAGTTATCCAACTCAATCAAATTGTTAGATTTTGATAGACTATAAAATGAAAATAGACGTAAATTCTGAACAATTACATATATTTACTTTATATTTAAATAATCTTGTGTGGTCGTGACATTCATAAAGTGAAATATTTATTCAAATCTAAATCATATAAATAATATCATCTTAATTTAATCAATCACATATATTTAGACATTATTCATCGATTTTAAAAATATTGAAGTGTCCCAACCTCAAAAATTGCTTCAAGGGTCAAATTATATTGCCTATTGCAAAAATAAGGTCACTTAATTTACATTATTTTATTTCTAATGTGATGAATGATTAAGACCCCATTTGATCATAACCAAGAAAAGCCAAGTCCACTCCATTGAAATTAAATAATAAATAATTATTATTATTATTATCAGAGTGATAATAATAACCACCAACAATAAATATTATTATAAAAAATTAAATCGGCTAAGTACAATT
Organism: Nepenthes gracilis; assembly: GCA_033239525.1. NCBI lineage: Eukaryota > Viridiplantae > Streptophyta > Magnoliopsida > Caryophyllales > Nepenthaceae > Nepenthes > Nepenthes gracilis. The sequence continues at coordinate 4,500,314 of BSYO01000027.1, read as the reverse complement.
ACCCTTTATAGTTTATTTATAATTTTTTTAATATGTGAGACTTGTTTTATTTTTTTATTTATTAAATGTTATTAAATTTTATATATTAAAAAATTATAAATAAAAATAATAATTTTTTTTTTTTAATGAAGGCATAAGCAGCATTTGGAATCTCAAAAGGCCAACACAACAAAGTTTGTGGGGTCAGCTGCGTCATCCTCAGGGTCCCACCTATACATTATGCTGTGGACCCCAAAATCAACTTGCTTGCTTTCCGGTGTCAACTTGATCAACCCGACCTAGCTCAGCTGATAAAATATTTTAATTTATTATGATTAAAATTTAATTTTATGATTTAATTGTTTATTATTGTATTATTTTATTGTATATGATGATTATGGGTTATGAGAAATAATGTGACCGATTGATTTAGCTTAAAAGAATTATATAAATAAAAAAATTAGGCATAAATATATAAAAAGTTAGTTATAATTTTTGTTAACTGGGATTTTTAAATGGATATATTTGATTTACTTATTGGCTAATGTAAATATCTTAATGTATACATAGTTCTATTAATTCAAGTTTATTATTGGATTTTATTTTTATGATTTATATTAAGTTTTATTTTAGTATTACCAACTTGATCATATCTTGAATTATAGGAGAATTTATAAGTAGTATTGAAAATTTTGAAAAGTATAAACATAAATTACATTAAATTTATAATTTTAAAATATTGATATCATGTACTAATGAAATATGATAATTTATTTTCTTGAAGAATACAAAATTGAATTAATTTTTGAAAATCCTAAAAAAATGCAATTAAATATCAATGAATTATTTTAAGTTTTTTATTTTTATGAGTAACTCTGTTGCCTTCAATTAAATTATTTTTACATTAGATAATATTTTTTACAAAAAAAAAATACATTTTAATATGTTTTATAAATTTAGATTCGATTCAAAATATTTTTTATCTGGCTTTTAAACCTTACAACCTAATTTTTAAACACCACAAACCAAACCGGAGATAAAGATTCGAGACATGCAGCTTTATTTACCCTTTTGATATTTAAATTTATCAAGCTCTAATCAATTAGATAGTGAGAAATATATGATAGAAATATGCTACATGAGAACACTACATTGTGCCTGATATTTTTTTATGAATGGAATGTTATATGATGAATAAAGTTATAATCTTTTTAAAAATGGAGGTTTGAGTGCCCTTAATGGCATGCACTTTTATAATCAATTGGTCTTCTCACTAGTATGGTTAGTTCAACTATTGATGGCTTCGACAAAATTGCCCCTGAAATGGAATGACTTTATAGCCTATCAGATGATTTTTTAATAGGACAGTTATTTGATATAAAGAATTTTTATTAGGATAGTCTCAATATTACATTTGACATGAAAAATAATATCCAAGAAAAATCTATCTAATAAGGCATACCCCCTACAAAAAAAATTTCAACCTTATCTTCACACTCGCTCCTGATTGCTTCATTCGGGTATTCAGTTCTAAATCGTATTGTTTTATTGATTGTATTACAGTTTAATAAGTTTTTTATTTTTATCTAATGACTAATAAACCCAAAATCTTAAATTATTAGGTAAATATTTAATAATAATTGTATACTTAAATATCTCTTCAAATATAATATCCTTTATTTAGACTTAAATTATAAATAAAATACAGATCTATTGGACACCATTTATTAAAAAATAATTATAATGATTGAAATTTTCAGGACCAAAGCTCACAGTCACTTAATTAATGAGACCATAATACTGTATAGAAAAATTACATGACCTAAAAAACTTAAGAAATTTGATACCAATCAAGAATAATTTTAGAATCTAAAAATTTTATTAAGAGCTTGTACTTTAAAGCATATATATGTGTGTGGTAATGTTCAACTTTGATTACTCTCCATTGATTTCCATGTTATGGGCCAAATTTTGATTTAGACAATAAGATCTCAAAATGATTTGATTCAACAAATCATCAAAAAGTGTTCAATCCATTTGTTGGAAGGGAAATTTTATTTAAAAAACATACTACTTTTTAGGAATATAATAATTACTTCTATAAAAAAATTATAATCTTCATATTAATTTTTATTTTTTTTTTTAATTTTGTCTTTTTTTTTCATATTTAAAAGGGTTTAAATAATTACATGTAACACACCAACTATCATTCAAAGTACAAAAGTAGTTGCACATCCACAATAAGAATTGATATGAATAGTGATTAGTGACATTTTGTTACAAGTTAGCCAAATAGGTAAAACATCAATCATTTAATAATAAAATCAATTATCTTTATTATTTTTGAGAACTATGATTTTTGGATTAAGAATGGGTATATTTTTTAGCAAGATATATTTAATATAATTTTATATTATTTTTTAGATAAAAAATTTAATGAATAAAATTTAAATTTTAAAAGATCATCTAAATAATATTTTTATTTTTTATTTTTATAATTAAATTAAATATTTAATAGATATTATATTATAAAAATAAATATTTAAAAAATAATATAAATAATTGTTTATATGTTTCGGCCTCTAATATTAAATTTTATTTACCGGTTGAGATTAAAAATGAAAAAGTATATTTTTCAAATAAGATGTATGGCTCACAATTTCTATGGTCCTCTACCCCTTTTTTTTTTTAATTTTTGTGTTATTAAATCTACTAATTGATTAATAAATTTAAACCTAAAGTATTTGATAAAAGAGAAAAATATATGATATTTAAGTAATAAAAAAATAATATGTCAAATAAATTGAAAAAATTAATAATTAAAATTATTATATTAAAAATTTAATAAAAATAATATTGTAGGATAATAAAATTGATATAAGAGAGTGTCCACGGGAATAAGTTGATTGACAGAGACATCTGCAAAAAAGAGAAGCCTTCCAGCTCAAGTGCTCCTTTCGATGTTCAATGGATAACGTAATGACACCCGCTGCCCCCAAAAATTAAAAAATAATAATATTAATTAATTAATTAATTATCAAAAAATTAAAAAAATTAAAAAAAAAAGTAGGAGAAGAAGAAGATAATGGTGGCTCAACAAAAGGAGAATAATTTAAGGCATTTTGTTTTTCTCTTTAATATTAAAAATAATGTTAAAATATCAAAAATAATAAATTTAAAATGTATTATGTTTAGTTGGAAATATAAGTAAATTTTTTAGGGTTGTAAGAAAAATTAATTATATTTTATTTAACTATAATTTATATTTATTTATTTTGAAACATTTGGATGCATAAACAATTCAAGTTTTCCAAAGTTTGTATAAAACTATGCCTAAGAAAAAATTGAGTAAATTAGGTAAATATAATTACTAGATTTTTGTTTCTTTTAAATTTATTTAATAATACTAAGATCAACCCTTTTTGAACAATGGAATTAATAAATTATCAAGACATAGAAATTATATATGCTTTGTCGGCTAATCGAATTATAATAAATTAAAATAAAATAAAATTACTTTCTTTTAAATTAATTTTTATAAAAAAAATTTGACGCATGATTATATGTATAATTTGAGATTATGAAAAAAACTATCATTTAATATTTAAATTTTTCATGCCAGATTGTCATTAGTAATTGTCTTATATCTAGTGTGAGAAATGATTCATAGTTAGGTATTGTCTCATTATATTTACATTTGACTTGATTATTTATATTATAAAATGAGTATGAGTCAAATTTGAGTTGAACCCTTATAATTTCGGCTCGAGTCCGACTTGGTAAAGGATTATGAGCTCGAGTTTAAACCATGGCTTGGTTTTTTCATGTACAAATGAGCAAAATCGAGCTTAGCTTGCTTGCGTAAGCAAATCAAGCTCAAACTTTTAAACATATCTATTAATAATGATGTATATCAAATATCTAAATTTAAATATAAGAAATTTTATAGTAAGTTTTTTAAATATTTAAATTTAGATATTGAATATCACAAACTCAAATAAGAGTTTAAGGATTTGGGATTAACTCTCTAATTTATTTTCTTTTACTCAAAACAATAAATGGACCAAACAAAGAATTTTGAGAGAGGAAATGGGAGAGTAAAGAGGTTGGAGGACAAAGTTTCGTAAAAAGTTTTAAAGAAAAGATATTCTAAATGATAAGCTTCTAGCTTTTTTCATACAATCTAAATGTTGCAAGAAATATATTGTTGCATGTGTAGATAGTGATATGCCAAAGACCCTCAGGATACAGAGAAAAAAAAGTGTAAATTCAAAATTGATCTTGTCAATATGTCTTTTTCTATGCAAATGGGCTTCACATTTATAGAAATTCTAATCCTGTTATTTTGGACAATTCATGCTTACTTTTTTAGAGAAGTTATTGACAATTCTCTTGAGAATAAGATATCAATGGTTTTCCTAATGAGTCACAAGTTATTTTCTTGATGAACCATTACTAATCATTTTAGTTGGTTGTGAAGATTGATTGTTAAATGCACATTTATGCTAATGCATTCTGGAGAGCTACTTTCTAATCAAGAGATGATGGGAATCATGGCTTCTCAGAATACTGATGAGCTATTATCGATAGATCAATAAATTAACTAAGTATAGAGATTCGACTATCTAGTTTGATAGTCTGTCTCTCCATAACTTGTCAATTTTAATATACATTTATCGGGTATGCTTTTACTGCAGCCGCATTTTGGCCCTTTTAGTTCTCCAATAATTTGATCATTCAATTACTGGATATATGGTCACCCGTTTTATAGCTAAAGCCTATAAATCTATCTTAATTGATTGTTGATTAATCTCTGAACTAAGTGTTTAGTAACTAAAACTCTGACATTTTGAATCTATTATCCTGATCTTAACCTAAGATTTCAGTATGACTCATCAAATAAAATATTAAATAAGTTTATAAACAAGTTAACAAAAACAATCTATCACTAGCTATGAAATAAATCTATCTACAAATACCAATTCATTCGGTCACAGCCTAAAAATAAAGATTATCAAATCAAGCTCAATAAACTTTAAGTTTATAAACCTAAGATTATCAAATCGAGCATGGAGGACATCTGTGTTGCCAAACCGTTCACGAGACCTAGAAATCTATATGATGTTGCAAATGAGGATTTAGGAAAAAAGAAATGATATATCAAAACTTTTAAAATATTATTTAACCATCTGATTTAATATAACGTCTAATAAATATTTTTTTAAATAATTTTAAATGATCTAATATTAGAATCGATCGCTATCTATGTCATCCCCCTTTGATCTCTTTGTATAGTAATTTTAAAACAAATTATACATTACAAATTAAATAATAAGCCATCATGAGGCCATGGGCCATGGGAAAGAGTATGGTGGGGCCATGGCGGCTTGTGCCCATAATATGATTAATGATTTGCTTTAATATGAAATTTAATTTAATTTATAATACTATATAAGTTTAATAATATAGATATACTCATTAGATATTATATTAAATTAAATATCAAAAAAATATTCCAATAATAATTAGGCAACATTACTCATTTAATAAATCTCTAAAATTGCCAAATCCAGATTTGGCCATAGGCCATACCAAATGATGGGTTGGTAAATTTTCCATGATACATTATAATCAAATAAATTATTTTAAAAATATTTAATAAATATTGTTCAAAAATTTAAAATGACCTAATATTAGAACTGATGGCTATCTATCTCGTCTACTTTGATCTTATTTTTATATTAATTTTAAAATATAATGTACAGTACAATTTTTTTTAAAAAAAAATTGATATTATTTAAATTTCATAAAAAAATTAAACATAAATTAAATATTACGATTCGCCAACATGGCAGTCATGGTGATGGGGCATGGGGCTGTAATGCAAGCATACGGTTGTCCACCCTGTCAGTTACATTTAATTCAATAGGGGGTTCAACCTTTTTTTATATCTTTAATTTTTTATATTTTTTTAATTATTTTTATAAAGTATTAACTCATAAAAAATAAAAATATAAATAAATTTAGTTATAAATTGGATCAAATTTATATTATTTATTAAATAAACTTATTTACATTGTTTTTTATAAACTTATGAATAAATAATTTTATAGTTATGTATTTTAAAATATTATTATATAAGTATGATTATATTTTATAAACTTATAAAATAATAATTTTATAATTATATATTATCAAAATATTATTATATAAATAAGATTATATTTTATAAATTTATAAAATAAAAATTTTATGATCACAATTTCTTAAAACATAATTAATAATACTAATTATAATTAATTATTTAACATGTAAAATTGTATGTGATACATTTACAATATCACATAAATAATATTACTTTTTAACTCATTTTGTTTTTTTAGGATTTGATATTATGAATTTATTTGGTTAGACAATAATTATAAAGACTAATATAACATATGGTCAATAAAATTTAAAAATAAATATTCCTTCGTGGGTGGTAGTTTTTATGGCATCAAGAATTCTCTTATGCGAATAATATTATATGATGGGTATCGTTGTCTCCTGCCTAAGAGGAAGGCCCATCAAAAATTGGCCCATAATTGAATAATAACCTAATCAACTTATATAGTTTAAAATGGACAGATGAGTTTATCGGCCCAATTAGAAAAACCCATTTTCGGTGTAGACATTTCCTATAATTGACCGGAATGAGCAACCTTCTCTTATCTAGATGGCTCAAGGCATTCGATTGCCAGTCAATAAACCGTTTGAGTGTTGGCGGAGAAATCAATTGTCTATTGACTCTATACATATCATTTATTCCCAACAAGAAAAGGGGACAAACAGATAAACAAAAAAGGATAACCTGTAAATAATTTCAAGATGCTTCTTTTTAAGCACATATCTATCTTCTTAAGATACTTTATATAAAGCATACCTGTTTAAGAGTTTTTCATATAAATATTATCATTCTTATTTTACATCCTCATTTTCTCTTTTAAAAAAGAAAGAATACTAATTTAAGTGTTAGAAGATAATCAAACAATAAGTTTCACTAATCATTTGACTATTTATTTATTATATTGTATAGGATCCAAATTTAAAATATATAGAAACTGAACCCACTTCAAATCAATCAAAACAAGCAAATCGGTTCTTATCTCCCTAATCCGTATAGTAATTCGGATCCAAGACACATCACTATATAATTTGAAAAAAAAATTCAAGCAAAAAATTGATTTTTTCAATTTTTACTATTAATTATTCAAAATTTACTATTTTTTGTAAAAAAAATATTGATATTTGACATATAAACTCTCTAATTTAATATATTTAAATTACACACAAAAAACTCTAGTTTACACAATAAAATAAATATGATTGATTTGATCTATTTTTTTATAGAATAAAATTATTATTGAATTAAAAGGTTAAATTATAATTTGAAAAATAAAAATAAATATCAAAATTTTGAAAAATGGCCTGATTTTTTTTAATCGTGGCACTGAAAATTATAAAATTACTCTTAACATTTTTATCATCCCAAATTTTCGGGATATCCTCGAATTCATACATGAATAAAGATTATATAGTGATTAATTATCACTAACACTATATTATTTTGTAATATTATTAATTATAAAAAATATATTCACATTGAAATTATTTCTAAAAATTAAAACCACATTAAAATTATAATATTTATATGTTTTAATATATGTAGTAAAATGATCATACTTTTTGTTGGGTCCTATGTCCTTACCCATGAAAAATTGTCAAGCCCGTGAGGAGTTCCACGGCCCACGAGGTGTCCAAGAGCCCACATGAGACAGTCAGGCCAGCCCATTGGTCGAAAGGCGTGAACCCATGCTGGTAGAAGACAACGGAACCCTACAACGCATTTAATACGTTGCCGAGAAGCCAGCGAAAAGGCGGAAAGGCTAGCCAGTAGTGGAGTGGTTGGAGCAGCGCCAGTGGCTCCCGCAGCCGCCTGCAGGCAATCAACCAATCCCCGCTCAGGGGGAAACCATGCGTGGCAGAAGCGTGCCAGCCACGACAAAAGAACAACCGACATGACCGGCGGTCCGCAATAGCGACGCAGTAGCCCTTGCAAAGGCGTTTTGGCGCCCATAGTCCAACGGGAAGAGGCCTATAAGAGCCCTCATAGCCCACAGAGAAAGGGATCTTCTCCTTCGATCTCTTCTTCATCTTCTCCTTCGATATCTTCTTCATCTTCTCCTTCAATCTCTTCTTCATCTTCTCCTTCAATCTCTTCTTCATCTTCTCCTGGCTGAATACTGATTCTAAATCAACTCAACCAGCTCTGAGCTTCCTCCTTCTTCACTTGAAAGTGACGAACTGGAACTAAGGAAAAACTCACTTCCGTCCAGCAAGAACAAACTCACGATTATTCACCCCACGTTTACTCAGACTACGAAAAAGTCAGCCACCCATTGCGGTGCACCAAGGAAGCCAGACCTTCCACAACTTGCTCACCTCATTCTCCACACCGTCACATGAGCTTCTCTTACGCTTTCACAGCATTCATCCGCGCACTGCCCTTAGCGTGCGCCATTTTCGTTCATTGCGAAAAATTGCTGACTTGAGCGTCGGAGTGGTCTCGGTGGGAGAAATCCTACCGAACCCCTGACCTCTTGTTTGTTATTTGTGTTGTGCAGGTCCAGGTTCATAGAGACGGAGATCGGACCCTTCGATCGATGCCGCCGTGTACTAAGGAATCTAAAATCTCCCTAATCCGTACGGTAACCAAGGACCCGGGACACAACACTTTTTTATATGTACATAATTTATTTTCGGAAGGCATCATACACAGTACAGGATCATTTTTTTTTTCAAATAATTTTTCAGATGGGTTTGGAAATAATCACTTCATAGAAAGAATTTTTTTTATAGACACCAGCCAGTCAAAGTCTATTGACGGCCAATTGATTTTGGTCATTATAAAAATTGTGCAATATTAATTTCATATATTTTAATTGCCTATAAAAAACATATTATATTGTTTTATTATATATTACATATTAATTTAATGTTTTCTGGGGCTTGTAAAATTATTATATAAATATTTTATTATTTTATTATTATCACGCTTTTGGTACCTGTAGATGATAAATAACAATAAAAAAATTTAAATAATAATTTATATATAATTAAAATTTTTAAATAATTTTAAAGTCTCACTAGACATCTTATACTCAAGAACTGAAATAACATAATAGTGACAAGCAATAGCAAACACAAAATATAGTGGAATCAAACTCTATCTAATGTCTAATAATAATATTATTATTATTTAATATAAAATTATTTATAAATTTATGAGTACATCAGTAATGGGCTTACCCAATAAGGAGTTATGGCTCAGATCCGTAACGGGCCGTTTGCACCTGGATGGTCAACACACACCGTTGACCGGACAAAAGTTTAAGTGAACCAGAAGAAACTTAGGAGCAAGACGGACGACTTACTCTCGATACAGTCAACGTTTTTGTTGATCGACGGCAGGCCTAGTTGACCATTTGAAGACCAAGTCTTAAGTGCGCCAAGCCCAATTTGACCCACGCGACCGTCCGCGACTAACAAATGTCCTCTTTTGTGATTTTACGCTCTCCACCGAGAGCAATCTCAATGGCAATAGTTATCAATAGATTCAATGCGTATCCTGAAAGAAAGCTCCAGAATCCTCCTATCTATAATAAATCCTAACGGTTGTAAAATGTAGATGAAAAATAATCAAAATAACGTCCGTTATTGCCATAAAGGCTCTACACCAGAAAATACAACGAGCTCAACAGAGTGCGGTAATCAAATCTTTTTACACAAGGAAGGCATCGCTACACAACAATTATAAAAGGCAATGAGTTCTCACTCCAGAGGGCGCATTCATTTACCCACAATAAATTCACACGCTTTTAGACTACAAACGTTTTCTCTTTCTCTTTTTGTCACTACGTTCTGAGCGAACACAATACTTAGAGCCAGCGCTCTTCACGAGCCAATAAAGTCTCTCTTAATTAAAGTACTCATTTATCTAAAACATTCTCTGCATTTCCTTACATTCCCTATTTTTACCTTTTTAATTCGAAAGTTATTTGCCGACTTGAACGTCAGAATATTTACGATAGGATAACCTCCCGTCATCATTTGACCTTCTGTTCGTAATCGTGGTGTGCAGGATCTAGACCCCATGGATGGAGTCGGATTCAAAAAACTGACTTGATCCAAATCTATTCGAAATTTGGATCCAGATAATTCTAAATATTATATATATATAAATTCAAATCTAAATATAACTAAATAAATTTTTCAAGCTTATTCTGTCTAATCCTATAAGTATCTAATATTCATAAATATTAAAGATTAGCTAAACTAGAGATAAAAATAAATCTAAAGTTAAATAAGGCATATATATATTTTTTCACATGTGAATATATATATTGAATAAAGTATGTTAAAATTATGACATGATCAAAATTTTTAAAAATTGATACTAATGATTATAAAAATCAAAATCTATATATGTATATAAATTATATCAAAATTAGTACAAATACATAAAATATGTCAAAATATGTATGCTCATAATAAAACATATCAAATTTATATAAATATATAAATTATACTGAAATTATGTTAATATATAAGAGGACCAAAAATTGTTGATAATCTACCAATAAATGATTAATATTAAAGTTTAGATTATAATTATTTTTATATAAATAAATGTCATATGTCACTATTTATGATCCATAAGTGAACCAACCAAGTATAATTCCTATAGTCGATGTCTAATGTCGCTTTTCTAACCTATGGATGATAAATTTAAATATTAATTTACTAATAATATATTATGATATATTTAAATAAATTTTATTAATTTTCTATAGTATATTGTACTCAGTCAACTTAAAAATTCTACTAAAATATAAATATTTTTTATTTTTTTATATCGAAAAGAATAACTTTTTCATGAAAGTTTATGTAGAATTTTCATTCATTCTTCTTTTCAAATGTATGACATATAGTAAAAATTACGATCATATAAGAATTTTAATATGTAATTTAATGATATGTAGAAAGCCATATTGCAAAAATTGTAAAAAAATAAATATAGTTTATGTAATTTTTAAAAAATATAAAATATATCAGAACAATTATATTATAACTAAAGATATATAAAAATATATATTTAAAATTTAAAAATATTAAATAGAATTTAAAAATATATAAGAGTATTATTATAGAAATTTCAGTACGTAGGCATAACTTTATGAATTTAGGGCATACACTTGGTAAAATTTTTATGAAATAAAAACAGAATCACATATATGAAAGTATAATTAATTTAAATATAAAAATAATAATGTATATGTATTTAAAATAAAAAATATTTAAAAAGATAAAAAAATAAATAGTAATAAAAAATTAATTTAAATACACTTTTTTTTACTTAATTTTACCAAAAAATATCTTAATTTTATATTAATTTCTTCTCATTCAATCTGCCTTTTTTTTTTCTTCTTCTATTTCTCTTTCTTATAAAAAATTTAGCAGAAATGAATAGAAATTTACCCAGGCACCTATTTATAAAAAATGGTATAAGATTGTTCATTAGGCATAGATCAAACATTAAGGCGTAATTGCACAATACAAGATCGCTGTATTAGATGCAATTCAAGTGTCAATATTTTGTTGCAAATACGCATTAGCAACTAAGAAGCGTATACCAAATGCACGACTACTACCTCAAATATACATGAGCATCTTGACAGGCACCAATTAGGCGCCGAGTCAAATTTCAAATATTATAATTTTTTTTTAATTTTTTAATATATAATTATTTTAAAATTAATCTAACATTATATTAATTATGTCATAAATTATAAATAAAAATCAAATATAAATTATATTAATATATTTTTTGTTATTTTTTAAAAATTTATTATCTTATTAAAACTCATTTAAAAAATTCGTGATTCCTATTCTTTTATCTTCACCTATGTTTTTTTTTTCAAATGGTATTTATTTATTATTTTTTGGTGCCCCAAGAGTTCTCCCTCTATTTTCATATATAAATTTGTTTACTACGACTTAAAATATATTTATTTCATATAAATAAAAATATATACTATCTATTGGCACAATTATAATTATATAATGTTATTTTATTAATTTATTTTATAGTGATATTATATTATTTTTTTGGGACTCTGGTATAAGTTCCACGAATCCGATATTATATTTATTTTTTCAGTTTGTATTATATATTAATTTTTTTATAATTTATTAATACTAAAAATACTTATGAGTCTCATCTCTTTTCTCTTAAATTCTATTTATTTGTTTTTTATTTTTTAGATACCATATGAGTTCTCCAATGTTCTCACAATAAATTTATTAATTAAATTAACAACTCAATATATATTTATTACATATAAATTAAAAATATACAATTTACTAATGTAATAAAGAAATTATATAATATTTGATTTTATCAAGTTAGACTTTCATACATTTTTATCCAAAGTTTGTGCACCATAATAATTAGCACAAGTAAGAGGATATGGGACTCACCCTCAATATATCTTATGACGTTTAAATTAAAAAAAATTTTATAAAAATTAAAAGATTAAAAATAAATGAAGATGAGTTAGAGATTGATTGAATCAAATAATTTTACTCTTTTGTGTCTCTGAAAAAAGTGTCAGGAATATTAAATGACAGTTTTGCCTTCATTCTCTCGATTTTCCAATTATCCTTTCTCTTAATGGGGTTTGTCCATTTATAGCATTGACACTGAGCAATTTTTTTAAAAAAAAATTGGTATGGCTGTTGAACTTAAATATTATACTAATTAAAATCTAACTGTTATTTAAATTTTATAATCTTTCAATATTTAGTACTTATTATTTATTTGACTATTATTTTCTATTCAATATAATTAATCACGTTTCAGTTTATATAATCATTTGTTATAACCTAATATCAAATTTATTCTTCTGTTGAATCATTAATTGACTCAAGCTTTCATGCTTATTGTTGTTCGGTTATTCAATCAGTCGACAAGTCACTCATCTGATCGGATTCTTGACTTGATTTTCTTCAGGTTGAGCAACTTGATTACTTGAATTTCCTTCTCGATTTTACTTTGGAAACTATATTAAATCAACTCAAATTATTATTATTTAGCACGTATCTAATAATGTTATTTAATTAACTTATTTATTTTTATTTTAAAATTCACTCATGGAATTGCATATTTTACAATATTTGTTACTGTTGATAATAAAAATGTCAAATCAATATTTAAAATATTTAATCACAGATCACCTATAAAATTTAATTATATTACAATTTCCAATTTGGATAACCCCGCAACAATACTAAATGGTTAGTGCTTGAAATTGTGGGGACTTATAAATAATTTTTTAGAGTTGTTATTATATGCTATTATAAATAAATTTGTATATAAAAATGGATAGAGAATTTGTGGGACATCTAAAAAATAATAAATTAAATAAATAATATTTTTTTTAAAAAAATTATTAGATAAAAATAAGAAGGATAAGACTATTTGGAGTTTTTCCACGAGTTTTGATAAATAATAAAAAATAAATATAATAAAAAAAAAATTTATATATTAATATAAAAAATAATAAAAACCAATATTATAAAAATAATATTTAAAAATGCTTTATGAAAAAAGAATATCTTTTGTTTTTGGTAAGTAAAAAAAAGGGAATATGAAGGAATCCAAACAAGTGGTGGAGGATGAGGTGTTGTCCAGTGGAATTGAGTGGTGGGAAGAAAGTTGTGGGTCCCACTATAAATGCGGCGAGGCGCGGAATTTTCTTTTTCCTTTTTATTTTTTAATTTTTGTTTTAAAAAATCCTTTGCAGTTCTCCCCGTCTGTAGACCACAAAAAGCAAAATTTTTATCCTCATTCAATAAATAATTTTTTTTATTATTTTAAAAAATAAATTTAAATAATAAATAATTAAAGTAAATAATTAGAATAAATTATTTAAATATCTATTTTTCTAAAATCAAATTATTTATTAAAAAAACTCCGTTACATAAAACATTAATATTAATTAATTTACAACAGAAACTAATTCTTATTGGAAAAAGGAAGATGCCATTTAAATATTATTAATATATTTTTAAGTAACATAATATAATATAATATAATATTTTTTTATTTATGTGAAAAAATAAGCCAATTTAAGAATATATAATTTGATGGATATAAAATTAATTAAAATATTCCTTTTAAAAATATTTTCTAATTTAAAATCCATATAAAATATCTGTCACAAATTGACGATCAATAATTTTACTTTTTAGGTGAATCGTCAAAAAGACAAAAGTAGCCTCAAGTGGGGGGGTGTGACGTCTCAGGTGGGGCCCTATGCTTCCACAAAGATGGAGGATAGAAGAGACAGAATAAAATATATAATATTTTAAAAAATAAATATAAAATATTAATATTTTCCGAATAAAGGCTGACGGGGTAACCTGACCCCAAGAGTAGTGGAACAGCTTAAAGTCCCCGCTTCCAGCGCAGCCCATTTATTATTTAACTGTTTCATATTTATTTTTATTTTTTATTTAACAATATTTTTTAATTATTTTTAAAATATTACTTAATTAATAAAATATTTATTTATTCATATATATATATTTATTAATATAAATAAATAAATAAAATATTTATAACCGAAAGATATATATTAATATTAATATTTTATTATGAGTAATACTATTTGTTATGCGTCGCCTGTTGACGTGAAGGGAGAAAATAAAAATATATATATATATAATTAAAATATGAATAAATTTATATGTATTTTTATTAATTTTTTGTATGTTTGTTATTATCCGAATGCGTTGAAAGGATAAGCAAAATCGACGCTGACACGGACAGTACGACCCGCCCACAAATGCTAGTTAAAGATTAAATAATGGATAATTTATTTTAATTACCAAAAAAATAAAATAAAGATCGTGAAATATTATCATTATTTATAAATATATCCATCCAAAATAATTAAACATTCAGGCTAACCATTTCTATTGTTGGGTGTAGAATGTTCATATATCTTGTTTATGTATCAAACTTCTTAGTTATTTTCGTTTTTAATAAGTTTTAAATCCGTAAAATAAATTAAAATATATTACAGAAATTTAAAAATAAAAAAGCTTTCTCATAAAATTTTAAAGATAAAAATAAAAATAAAATTATAAAATAAATTATGTGATGCACATCTAAAATCTGAATTAATATTTAATTGGGTCAAGTTGAATATCCAAATTTTATTATTTAAATTTTATATACTATAATAATTAAAATAAAATAAAAAATATGAAACCAACTTTTTAATAATCTTTCAATGCCAACTATATCAATTCAAATCCCAACCACATGACACTGTAAACATACAATTCTCTCCAAGTATATTTATACTTTTAATATTATTTATTAAAATGAAATAAATAAAATATCACCTTTTAAAATTTAATAAGTCTAATTAATTATTATTTATAAAATTTAAATTTTAAATAAATTTAAAAATAAACGTTAACCTCTAAATTCAGGTGACAAATCAAATATATAGGACCCTATAAATTAAAATCTGTATAAGACCTTATCGGATAACCATTCAGATAAAATAAATATGATTTGTTCTACAAACGGTAGTAAGAAGAATAACTAAATAATATAACAATTCATTCACATAATAAGATAAAACCATAAGTTCCAATAAATGGTCGAAAGATCTAGATTTGGCCAAATCTAATATCTGAATACATTCTAACCAAAAGCCAAACTAAGGAATTAAAATATAGTTGACGCCATCTATATCTAAATGGATATAATTTTCACTAGAATATGCGGTACCATGTCAGATCTCGTTCAACTTTTGTCAAGCATCCAAGTCTTTATTCTAAAGAAATAAAATAAAACATATGAGCAAAAATTTAATAAGTATAATCATATTTGCATATTAAATAATACATATAAATAAGAGGAATAGTAAAATCACATAACAAATTGTATAAAATAACTTGTAAGGTTTGCAAATCCACTAAAGGTCCAAGGGTAGCCTCACACTCCAATCGCATATCAGTTCACCCCATCCCACCGGGACGTCCTTGTAACAAATCGTGATTCAAAACCACGTTGCATGAACCGTGACCGTCTCCATCTTCCCATGGAACACATCAAGATCCAAATCTGAATCTCAACTGCATAAACAACGACTATATTTTAGCTTACATCTACTTGATCATCTTTTATCAACATCGATTATATTTTAAACCTACAATTACTTGATTATCTTTTATCATTATCGGTTATATTTTAGGCCTACAGTTACTTGGCAAACTTATTATCTTTATCGGTTACATTTTAGATTTGTAACTATTTAGCCATCTTTTATCATTATCAACTATATTTTAGGTATGTAACTATTCGATCATTTTTTATCATTATTAGCTACATTTTAGACCTACAACTATTCGACCATTTTTTTATCATTATTGGCTATATTTTAGGCTTATAACTATTTGATTATTTTTTATTATTATCAACTATATTTTAAGTCTATAACTATTCAACTAACTTATTATCATTACCGACTATATTTTATATTTGCAGTTACTTGGATATCTTATTATCATAAAAGTTTATTGAATCACATATTGCTCCACGAGGATCTCGAACCACCAGAGTCTTACAAACATATATCAACCCACCAGGGTCTCGAACCACTAGGGCTCCACACACATATATCGACCCCCTAGGGCCTTAGACTATTAGGGTTCCACAGGGTCTCATACCACTATGTTCCCTCACACATATTTTAACTCTCTAAGACCTCGGACTACCATAGTCTTTTATATATATTTTGACCCACAAGGGTCTTCCCCAATGCCCCTTGCACAGATACTCTCACTTTCTCCCTTCATCACCTCCACTCTATCGCTAACCTTTCTATCGGTTAAAACATCCTTCCTCCTAGTGAAATTTCTAAGTGGCATAACCGAGGGCCACTTCTGCTCCATAAAGCTCTTGTACAATGACTTCCGGATGCAGAAAACCATCCAAGGTCACAAAGTCAATAAAATCTCTAAATCGACTGATAAATCATACATGTATATATACAATAAATAAATAGGGTGTATAAAAATAATATACATGTAAATAAAATATCTAAAACTCAAGTAAATATCATTAGACACAAAATTAGACAAAGAATATAATTTATACATACTTGTCTTAATCTTAAACTAAGTAGGTTTGACAAAAGAATACTCTAAAGTGTTTGAATTCTTCTTCTTTCTCTTCATTCTCTCTCTTGCCTTGCGGTCCTCTCTTTTCGCGCTACTCTGCCTTCACCCGCGTGCCTCCTCTCTTCTCATTCTCCCTCTTCTCTTCTCGCGCACCTCTTCTCTCTCTCTCTCTTTCTCACTCCTGCCGTGCCTCTTTCCCAGCACTCCTCTCCTTTGCATTGCTCTACTTTCACCCGCACGCTCTTCTCTTCTTTTTCTCCCTCTTCTCTCCTGCGCGTCTCTTCTCCCCCTCTCTTTCTTCACTCTTCCCATGCGTGCTCTTCCCTTGTCCACTAGAGCTGTAGCTCTATTTTTATCCCTCAACCAAGATTTTGAATAATTTTTTTAAAAAAATTGATACATGTAAGTAAACAATCGACAACAAAAACGAGAAATAAAGAATTTATTTGTCTTAATTTCATACATTTCTTCCAGCGACGGTGATGGTGGTGGTTTACCCTTTGCTCATTTTATTCATTCTTCCACCCATTTTCCTTCTCCTTTTTCTACCCTGCACTTCAAATAAAAGAGGAAAGTCGCATCTTAGGGCTACTTTGTTTCCATTTTTGCATTTTGACTTCCTTCCTCCGATGAAAGGTTGCCGCACTCCACTCTCTCTCTTTTCATTTCCTTTTTCTTCATCTCTTTTTTTTTTCTTTCATTTCTTTTCTTGCTTCTGTTATCACATGTTGTTTCCCCCTTTCTCCTTATATTATCTTTATTATTATCATCATCATCATTATTATTTTATTTTTAATTTTCTTTTATTAACCAATTGGTGCTTGGGCACTAACACCGGTGCTCCTTGGGCGCGAGCCCACTAGAATCGATGCTCAAATGCTTCTTGAGCGTATTTTAAATGCCAACTTTACCGATCTAAATATCGCTTAAAATTTTATAATATTTAATTAATTTTTTTATATTTAAATTAAGTAAAATAATAAATAATACCAAAATAAATTTAATGAAAATCCAAAATATTACATAAAATTAACATGCACTAATATTTTTGATTAATTATATGATAAATGTTAGCCAGAAATGCTATCAATTTTAATTTATCTCTAACATATATAAAATTTAATATTATGTGTGTGTGATTTTATTAAAATAATAAATAATTTAATTAAAATCAAATTTAATTGTATGAAATATATTATAAAAAATTACAAATGGATTAAATATGTTGGAAGATTATCCTTTGATTAAAAAACACAAGGGAAATATTTTCCAAGATCTGTGGGGGCCACCGAACCGCCCTGTGGTTTTGGATTCCTAATAAATCTAATTGGCCAACTCTCTCGCCGCATCAAAAGTCACCGCCCACTGTCGCGGCTGTCCGACGACATTTAGGATACCTCTTTGGAAAATATAATGTTTATTTATTTAACTAAATTATTTAATTTATGAGATATATAAAATATAAATATTATTATTTGAAAATTATATTTCATATAAAAGTTTGCACCATAAGATTAGTTTGTATTTTGTTTTTTTAATAAATTTATTCATAAAAATATGATTGGATGAACATGAATTAAATCTTAAAAAAATAAAATTAAATAATTTTTGATAAGTTGATTGGAAATTAAATTATCGGTTGCATATATTATTGCTAAAATCCAAAATATTGTCACACGTTACTGTTTAAATACAAAATGACAATTAATTAGCTCAATTTTCCCACCATAGGACCGGGTATACAGTGATATATCATACAATCATGCTTAATTTGTCTCTCACGATTTAATAAAAATTTTCATTTATTTCATAAATTTGAATCGAATTATTGACAAATAATCTCATTTATGAGATTTATATAAATTAAGCCCATGCAAGGAGACATTGCTTTTGCTAAGATTTTGATATAAAATTAAGCATCATATCCATAGTTAGCGCATTCATCATATGTAACTCCGTATCAGTAGGATACGTTATCATCAATATTGATATCATCAATAAGAAAAATATTTTTATAGTTTATTGTAGGATTTGACCAAATAGAAGTTCCCATAAAACCTATCACTAAAATACCCCTAAGGGGATAGGGTTAAAAGCGAAAAGGGTTTTCCATGAGATGGAAATGAAAACTATTGTTGAATATCCGTTTATGTAACAGTAGGATTATATTTTTTCCTAAAATATTTTTATAGTATATTGTGATTTAAAGTTTAATTACAAAAAAAATAATGTTTCACAAACTAGTGTTGAAGTTTTTTTTTTTTTTTGGTAAAAAAGAAGCTAAATCATGACACACAAAAACCACATTATTCTATGAGATTTGATCATAAAAATTATTATCAAAAGTTATGATATTTTTAATGTAAATATTTTTATAATTATTCAACAGTTAATATAAAAAATTTAATAAATAAATAGTATAAATTATATCAAATAATTTAAATAATTATTAATTTATATTATTTATTAATCTAACTCTCTTTATGACCATTATATCAGCTTTCTGTATTGGGTTGCGCAAGACAACGCAAAAAAATAAATAAAAAAAATTAGATTGGTAGTGCTACTACTTTGACCTTTACACTGCGGTAAATTTATACGTATTTAAGTTGAAATGGTATTAATCGATATTTTTTTAAAAATATATATATTTTTTAATATTAATAAATTTATATGAAAATTAATAAATAAATATTAAATTATTATAATGTTTTTAAAAAATAACTAAAAAATCATAATCCAAACATTAATCGTTTTGGTCGTGAACCATCTACGTGGAAGTTACTGAAAATAATAACAACAAGCAATGGCTACAATTGAAGTGCTCAGTATTCCCCATAAAGAATATCGAAAGGAAAATCCCACCAATAAACACCTCAAAAAAATTTAAAAAAATAAAAAAATAAAAGAGAATTCTGGAAAGGAAATTGGAATCCAACGGTGGGAATACTCCCATCCGCGGAAACCCGTTGCTGCTTGCCCAAGTCTCTTGGAATCTGACCCTCTCTAACTGTACCCACTGAACTAACTTAACCACGGTTAACTTAACCACACATTCTCTCTTCTCCACCTCGCATCTATATAATCCCCCTTTTCCCCCTCGATTTTCCGCCTAATTTGCTCTCTTCTCTTGCAGCATCCTTCCCTCTGCAGAGACAGGAAGGTACACATTGACTTGCCGTCGAAGTGGATTTTTTCGATTTTTATGTGCTGAAGAAAGAATTTGAGTAATTAGGATGAGTTGTAATGGTTGCCGAATCTTACGGAAAGGATGCAGCGAATCGTGTGCCCTGAGACCCTGTTTGCAGTGGATTGAGAGCCCTGAGGCTCAAGGATACGCCACCGTCTTCGTCGCCAAGTTCTTCGGCCGCGCCGGCTTGATGTCCTTTGTTTCCAACGTTCCAGAGAGCCAAAGACCTGGTGATTTTAGTAGATCGTGATAGGATTACCTGAGTATCATGGCTAATTTGTGGATCGGTAGGCCCCTGCTTGTTTTTCTCACTGATTTTCATTTTTGTTTTGTTTCTTTTACAGCTTTGTTCCAGTCGCTTCTGTATGAAGCATGCGGCAGAACGGTGAATCCGGTGAACGGTGCGGTAGGGCTGTTGTGGACGGGAAACTGGCACATCTGCCAAGCTGCCGTGGAGACAATCCTACGAGGCGGTTCTTTGCGTCCGATTCCGGAGTTTTTGAACGGAATTCCGTCGCTGACGGAGGCGGATGAGGCTTCCGAAGTGATGTGTCCGAATATATGGAAGCTACAAGATCCGAATTCCGGCTCCAACTCGCCGAAGCGTAAGAGAGCAGAAGATCAGAAGTCGCCGAAGGCGAAATCGGCGCATCTGGATCTCAGCCTAACGCCGCCTTTTCCAGCCTCCGCACCGCCGCCGCCGCATCAAGAACGCGGGTTTTCTGCAAATAATTTCGCGCAGAAACAAAAGCGGCCGGCGACGCCGTCTCGGAATTCGGAAGAATCCGTCACGACTATTATGAGCTTCGAGAACAGCGGCCTCGCTGATCATCAGCATCCAAAGCTGTTGAACTTGTTCGTTTGAGAAAGCCTTATCCTCTCTGTGAGTTCGGATGTCGCAATATTTTCCGCCAGATCCAAATTGACTCTTTAGGGCTAGCCCTCCTCTCTCCCCTCCCCCCCTCCTCCCCCTCTCTCCCTCTCGTTTCACTGGGTGGAATTATCCCGGAATTCGATTCCGGCGAGATTTTGTAGCTTGCTGGCACAAGATCCCTCTCTCCGGAGAGGAAAATGAATGTTTGCCAGTGATCCTTATTACCAAATTTTCACTTCTACTGTTTTGATGCTCTAATAAAATTGTATTTTGGTTGATTTACATCTCAATTTGTTCTGCTGTTTGGCCAAATTCTTTCTCCATCGTGGCTAATTCTTTCTGAACAAAACTTCATCTAATCACCTACAAAAAAACACACAATCAAACCATAGCTCTATTATTATTATTATTACTTTAAAATTGATTTTAAATCTGTTTTAATCAATCATGTAAAAAAAAAAATAAAACTACAAGCACACATATCTTTCATTCAAAAATAAAATGTTAATTTCAACATAAAAATCACATCTTAAAATTAAATTAGAAGAAGATATATTCTTCTATTTTTGTAATTACAGTTTCAAATTTATTAGCAATTTTGTTTTTTTTTTTAAAAATAAAATTTATATAAAAATAAAAATCAACTAAAATAAAATATTTTTGTATAAGGTCCATATTATGCTAATATAATTGCGAGTAAAGAGCGTACAACGTGAATTTCATTTGTATAAGGTACCCACAAACTGTACCCAATACGAGGTACATGCACTATTCTCACGAGAAGAATAATATATCTACTCATACAGTGTCAGACGTTTATATAATGCACTCATAACGCACAAATATTCCGTACACATTTTTTAATTGTATTTTATCTGCCGTTATTCGTCTGCAATGACTCTATCAAACGCACCGTATAATGTTACCAATTCTCTTGTGACAGTATATCCTCCATCGTTCGATGGCTTTCTATAGATCATGCCCACTTTGAGTAACACCTCATGTAACTGCCTTGTTTAATTTGTTTTTTTAAAGATACCTATTAAAAATATTTTATATTAATATCCTGGACATGTACTTATTATTTACAAATGTATTATTTTTTAATTTTTATGTCCAATGTGTGCCTAATCACAACACACCGGCGTTCAATATACACTTGAGTGGCACATGAATATGACTAAGTAGTGTATGTATGCTAAGGTGTGGTTTTTTAGTCGATACCTTTGCGTTTGATGTGAGCCCGTTCACCACATTGAGGCGTTACTCTCTAAATGACCACGTATTTTTGATTTAATTTTTAACCTTCTCTATAAGTATCGTTCTTTCATTCATTGATGAGGGATACAAGAAGTAAAAAAAATGATTTTTGCTAAGAAAAACTCTCATCATTTAATGTGAAAAGTTATCATCTAAGAAAATCAAAACTATCTTATTGAGACAAATTGTTAGGGTTTTTTCATCAAACTATTTTCTCAATAGTTTACACATTAACTCTAATCTATAAACCTTCATTGGTATATTAGTGGTATGAATATTAAGATCTAATAGTGTACGAAAATTTAATTGCTATTAAAACAAGTTTAATAAAAAGATCAGAACATGTCTAATTCAGCAATTATAAGAAAATTAAGGGAATTTTTTTGTAAAGGGTCACAAGTGAAGAGTGAATTGACTAAGATTTAGTATATTTTATACCACTTGAATTATAAATTGACTTTTATGTTATATTATTTTTAATAGTTAGAGAAATTTAAAAAGTTTTACTTGATAATTGTTAATTATTGAGTTTATTTATCGTTAAAATTTATACGTTATTTTACTTTACTATTTTGGTAGTATACTTATCTATAAATACTGATTTTGATTTATATCTAGTAAAAAATATACATCACATATGCTATGCATTCATGAATATTTTGCTTTTATTTGGTTTTGTGGTCTAAAAGAATTGAGATTAAGCATTCTCTAGCCCCTTTAATATTTAAGCAGAAATATCGGTAGAACACTATCTGTGCACTCCATTTCTATAACATTTTTACACTTCATCCATCCAAACATAATCAACACTTCACACGTCCAACAGCAACAACAACTCTCTGATGATCCATATAATAATTTCTTCATCAGATCTGCACCTTGTGGGTCCTAATGCTTAGTCTCAGTCTCTCTAGAGTTGGTTTGTTGTCTTTGTGTGTGTCCAACTTCCATGGTTAATAATTAAGGTGGACGATTTGGTCCCCCCTTCAAGTCTTTCACCCATTGGTTGAGATGGCCCTTCGACCGTATTTTATTGGTATATGTCAACAAATGATAGATATTACCTATCGCTTCCTTAAATTTGTCTTATATTATTATTATATGATAATTTTTTAGCTATATTTTTTAATGAAATCATATATTGAAGTGTTCTTAGTAAGGTCCCTCTTTATGTTTTTCTCATTGTCGATAAATATTTAGCCCCACACTACTTGATAGAGATAAATTTAGCCTTATCAATATGAGAGGGGAGATCATTATGGGAGATTGAAGGTGTTAGAAAGAGGGACGGAGGATAGCTAGGGTACCAGATGTGGCCTTGACAAAGGAAGGTGGGGTCGGAGAGGATTAGGAATGTGTCGGGTAAGATTGAGGTGGGATGGATACTTTTTCTTGTTTATATATAATTGTTTAAAAATTATATTTACGGTAGATGAGATGAAATTATATCTATAACAGATGAGATGAATATATCTAAAATAATTCAATGATTTTAATACTATAATAAATAAAATATTTCTGAGAAAATATAAATTAGTTATAGTTAGTAAAAATTAATATTCAAATAGACAAAAGAAACATTGAATTGATGCATAAGAAATAGTTTAAAATTACATATACTTAAAAAAAATTAAATTAATTGAGTAAAATATTAAAATTAAAAAAATATATTTGAACCAATATTATGAAATTTAAACTTGATGTGTCTCATGGATCCAAATTAATGTACGAATCAGAGAACTGCATTATAATATCTGAATTTTTATTTGATTCATTTTGGTATTAATTGTTATTTTGGGTCATTTGAAATTTTAAAAATGAATTATATCTTGTAAAAATTTAAATAAAATTGCATTAGCGGGTTGGCGTCTGAACTGCGTTCGAGTGATGCCTAAGTGCAAATTCCCAAGGACCAAAGCCGATGGCACGCTCAAGGCTTCCTTCATGTGCCAAAAGCCGTGGGGTGGCGCTCAAGGTACACTTAAGCTGGCGCTCGAGTACTGTTTGAACTATAAAAGGGGAGCAGTAGGCATTGTGGGCATTTTGCGTGGGAGAAAATAAGAGATGAGAGAGAGAGGAGAAGAAAGAGAAAGAAGAAGAGGAGAAATGGTAGATCGAAATATCTTTTTATCAGATCTATTTGGTATAAGATTAAGGTAAGTGTCTATAAATTCTATCTTTGGTCTGTTTTAATGTTTGATAAGTTTTGCATTTGTTTTTGTGATTTAACTTTCGTACATACAATTTTTACTTTGCCAACATGTTTCCTTTGTGTGTGCATGATGTGTTTATTGATCGTTTAGGGATTTTGTTTTGGATTTATAAATATTTTAGGAATTTGTTATTTTATAAAAAAATAAGTAAATATTTGGGACCATATATTTAAATATCAGTATATTTATATGAAAAAAATCATAAAAATCTATATGGACTGTACATTAATACTCATGCATCGTTACCTGAAGATTGAGGTCACTACTTTTGTGATACAAGTTGATATATGATTTGGACACCTCTTATGGTGGGATGACTTCGTTATCGATGGAAAAATTATGTGACTTCTTTTTTGCCGGTAGGAAAAGGATTTCTTTGTAGATGATTCACTCTATTTGTATTTTAATGAGAATTATCGTAATTGAATTGAACGAAAATTAACATATTTGAATGTTTTAATATATGTTTTAAATTTGAGAATTGCATTCAAAGTCATGAGTGACAAAATATAATGAGTACGTTCATTATTTATGGGAGACAGAGTATATAGATGATTTTATCCATTGGTCTAAATAGTGGTTAATATATTTAAGAATATCAGAAGTATATGTAACCTTTGTCAAGTTAGTCTTATGATTTTTAATTCTCCAATTTTGTACATGCATTATATTTCTGCATGGATTAGTATTTAAAATTTGATTTAAGATTTGCAAGTCTACACTCAATTGGGATTTGATTATTCTCATACATTCTAATATGTGATTCATCCCAAAATATGTTTTAATTTGTGTGATTTCATTCTGAATTTTGTATATTCATATATGATTGGATTTGAATTTTATTTCATTTAGTTTACCTTTTGTATGGATATGATATGATTTGGATTATGTAATTTGGCTCTGAATTATGATTTGTTATGAGCACATTCTGATAGGATTACATTTCAATTTGATTTATTATTTGAGTATGAGACTACCTTATAACTTTCATTATTGGACTTTCGAATTTGAGTCTTGTACTCATTATTGATGTATTTATAGGCCATCCCTATGATGTTGGACATATTTATTTAACATATATAATATGATATTTGTTAAATTTTTGACTCATATTTTTAATTTTTTATCCCTTTAAAGTAGAGAATTTGGATATTGTATAGGAGTCAAATGTGATTGGAGTACATCTTCATTTATCTTAGCGAGTTTAGTTTTATTTTTTGGTTGAATATGTATCAGATGTACTTTGGATATGGGAGTTCGGCCGGTTGTAACTCTTTGGATATATGGTGAGACGTTTGGGTCAAGTTTTTGATGGATGTGGATAATTAGTTACCCCATCCCTTGTGATTGTTTGGAATATGTTATATTTATTATTGTGTTCATATGATTGTCCGATAAGATAATGTGTGAGTTATGACTGTTATATTGAGTCTTCTGGTTTATTTATTTGTCACATTTAGGTTTGAGATTTGCTATATTTATTTTAAAATTTATTAATTAGATCTACTTTGATATGAATTTGTGACACATCTTACTGCACCTGGATGCTTGAACAGCAACAAGTCTAGCATTCGTAACTCAAAATTTAGATCCTACGTATCACAATAAAATAAATAATAGGTAAGAGGTATATGTGACTCACTTCTCGATAGATCCCCAAATACTTAAATTATAAATCTTTCTACTCAGGTAAGAAAGATGTAAGATAGCATATAGGAGAATTTAGAGAGGATTAAACAAGTATTTATATGGAGGATAATACTCTTTTTTGTGTACTCAATAGGTGGAGTGGCTTTAATAGTTGTACACTCATCTAGTAGAGTGTCTGATTACTCATCGTTTTGTTGTCTTAGTCTATGGGAAAAAGGGTTTATTTATAACAAGAGATGTCATTTAGTTGACGGGCCTCTGAATTAATACACGTGTATGATACCTTTTCGGTAGTAAGGGACGTTATTTGTATGTGTAATGGTCATATCAATCCAATGGAAGGATTGTCTGACTTTCAATCAATGGATTAGTGTAGTCATCGTATAAAATAACTTATTAAGCAGGTCATTATAATTATTTAATATTTGACTGTTCAGGTCATGTTCCTTAATTTATGCACTGCGCCGTTCACTTGATAGGCTCTATGATATTTTTTATTGCGCTGCTAATGCTTGGGCCTCCTATCTATTTACGTATTGGGCCAGTCCATGATTGGTCATATCCATCAAAATTATTTTTTATTCTAAACATAAATTTTTAGTCGTAAAAATCATAGTTTTTTTGTTGGGAATTTCAGTCCCTTGTCAATTTGATAGAAAATTAATATAGAATTTAAGAATAAAATTTCTAGATAATATTAATATGTATAACTCTAACTTAACTTATCATTGCTTGTGTTTAATAAATTTTTGTAATTTTCTCAAAATTAAGACGTCATGAGCGGATGATAGGAGCACAGAGAGAGAGAGAGAGAGAGAGAGAGAGAGAGCTCGTGGGTCCCGGTGACGGGGAAAGAAGGAAACACTATGAATCAGAGCGTTCGTGGCATTCTTATCCGGAGAAATGTACAATATCTTAAAGGTGTTATCTTATTCTATAATATCCTACATTACTAAAATGATATTTTTTATTTATAGAAATATATTTGCTAGCATTGAATGTTTATTTTAATATAGGATAGTTATATACTTTTTTTGTAATTAATTAGTTGATATTAAATCACAAGATAATAATTTAATATATTGAATATAATATTTTCATATCTAGCTAAGTCACATCAAAGCAAAGGGTAATGCTAGAGAAATGCTTTTAAATATTATTATGCAACTAAAATATAAATTTTAACATGAGAGATTTTGAAAAAAATTTTTAAATTTTTAATTTAAATTTTACACATCATAAATTAGGATGAAAGTTTAAAAGGATTTAGCCAGACTTTTTAATTTATCATTCGATATTTAAATTAGCAAATACTTCGAACAAATAAGTTAAAAGAGAACATTAAATGACTTAATACTCAGAGAATATTTTACAGGGAATGAGGTATTTTCGATAAAAAACTTCAAACCTTTTGTCTAATGAAGAAATTAGATCTTCTAGAGATTATAATGATCAATGAAAGATCATTATTCTCTTTTCTTCTTCCTCGCTTAGTGGTCTCATCCCCTTTATTTGGTGAAAGGGTTGCTATTTGTAGCCACACTTGTTTTGGTGAAGGTTTGCTCCTTGAACGGTCACTATACACAATAGCAATCTTGGCTACGTCTGTGATTATAATGGGAGGTTGGCCGTATTAGATAGTGTCGATCGTACGCATTAGGGCTATTGTCACAAGGAGCGCAAACCATCGGTAGATTGGCGGATCAAAGCCATTCAAGCCTTCACGTCATGGTGTCATCTACCCCTTGCATGGTATGGATCTAAAATCGCCTCTCGGTTGTCTAATCTTGATTTGGTTTGATTTTCAGCCTAAGTGAGCTATTGTAGGCTTCTATTCGCTCGGCCTTGCCTTACTAGACTTTCAATTCTTAGACTTTTATATGTGTTCAGTTGGATTCAATATCTTTTGGCTCACATTTTGTTTTGAATTTTGACGGATCCACCTAGATACCCTTTAAATATTGTTAAAAATATAATGATTTATTCTTCAATTTATGATAATAAATTGATATAAAAATAGATATACATTAAACCATCCAAGTATGTTTTATAAGTGATTACAAAACTTTTCCTAAATATTTTTTTAGAAATATCATCCCACAGCAGAGAAATAGGAGCCAATAGCTTGCCACGGCATTTGACACATTAAATATAGTAGAATGAGGATTATTTTAGGCCACTTTGCCTTATCCTATCTATTTCTTTTGCAAATGTATGTTTAAATAATAATTTTATGATAATATTGATCATTATTGGATGTTCTCATTTGTTCTTATGCTTTTATTTATAATATTTGATATATAATCTATAGATTTATAATATAATAATTTAAATTATAAGCCATTGTCAAAGTTTGAATTTTTTTTTTTATAACAAGGAAAATATCACTACTCACCTCCTTGCAAAATAATTCTTCACATTTTTTCTCCATGATTTTTAATGAAAAATAAATAGTAATTGAAAAGGCCATTTAACTGGACATTCTCCATGATTTTTCTCCAAAATTAACACTAGTAGAATTTTTTTCCTTTCCATTTAATGCTAGCAAACTGAATCCCATAGAGCCACTCCTTGAATGGCCAACAACATCCACTTCTACAACAAATGATTTTTAAAAGAGTCTGAAAATATCAATATAAAAAGAAAAGATGCTGATAAGATTTTGTACTACTCCCATGAAGAGAACTTGTTGAGCCACTAGCCACAAATTTGGAGATGTGATATTTCATGGTAAGACACTCATAGATAATTAACCAAATACCGAAGGAGTAAAAAGAAACTTTACGAGCCACCTGACTCTGCCAATCCAAGGTATTGTGTTGAAAAATCCTCCAACTCGATTCAAAAAGAACACACAACATACTTATTGTGTTGAGGGCCCTTCAACGGCCCAGTAGAGGCCCAAGTAAAAAAAGAAGTCTCGGTGTCCAGGCGGTCAGGAAAAGGCTCCCGGACTTTCAAAGAAGATCCTCCAAGGATGGCCGCCTCTTGAAAGTCCACAAGCTCACCAGTGCCCCCCAACATACCCAATGACCATAACCGATTCGATTAAAAACACGTCGCCCGTCGACAAGCCCACAAGGTTAATAGTTTGGCATATGATGTATGACAAGACATTAAAAGGAGTCGGATGGACGCCAAGAGCTTCTCCTATAAATCTCAGCAAAGCCCCTCTCAAAAGGGACGGGGACCGGACACTCTCTCCCAGACTAACCCCAGAGAAGAGTAAAAGCTCCCGGTGGCATAGTTTTCCAAAGAGAAACGACACAAGAGACGGGGAAGGGTTAACTCTTTATTTGTATTTTGTAAAGATTTCGACCCAAATAGTATCATTATAAAAAATCCGGTCTCAATCTTCATCCCGTGTCCAACACCTCAAATACTTGTATTGCTCGGAAACCACTTATCCGATTCCGTTTCGCTCTGAAAGACCAGCGGAACTAGGATAACAATACCCAATGACCAAAAAAATGACAAGCTGCAAGGTTAATAGTTCGACATTTGATGCATGACAAGTAAGGCAAGAATGAAGACTTATCTGGCAGTATCAATAATTTTCTTAAATAATTGAAAGCGACAAGCAATGGTTCATGAATTACATAAAAAAGGAAAAAAATTGCGACAACACTCCTTCAAAATCCTAATGGATGCCATGGATCACTTCAAAGCTTGAATGAATGAGACATTACCAATAGTGAACGATATGGATCGTCTAATGCCCTCAATGAGACTCAAAATCTTTTTCAAGCTCCAATTATCATTATGAGAAATTTAAAGAGAACATAAATTGTTGTCTTTCAATCTATAAGAATGAAACCAATCTACCTAAATAAACTCACCTCGAGCTAAGAAAATCCTCCACATTTGCTGGGCCAAAATAGTTTTGTTGGATATATTTAAATATATTATTTTTGTGTAATTAATAATTTTTATATAAAGATTTTATATATAAATATATAGTTAGATAATATTTTAATCTAATTGAAATAATTTTTAAAAATATTTTATATTTTAAACTACTTTTTATGTAAGTATAAATTTTTAATTAAAAATATATTAAAATAAAACTAGACATGGATCAACTCAATTTAGATTACGAACAAATACAGTTATACCTTTTAACTTGAGTAATTGAGCTATATCCCCTCACGCAACTTACCCATCACAAAATTTCTCCTATTGATGGCTAGAAGCCAGCGCGGGTCACTCATCCCCACAGGTTGGCAACTCGATGTCGCACCAGCCCTTCCTCTACTATTGACTACCATAATGAATATTTACAGTTGAAGTCTTTACACCATTAAAATTTTATTTCTCAAAGTTATTTTTTACATTAACTCAATAAATTTCTAAGAGTGCAATATTATAGGACCATCGACATGACAACACCGAGCTATCTTTTATTGTGTATGCTCATTTCTATAAATAAATAAGGTGACTGTCTCATATTATTTTATAGGACCATGTACAATCAACCACTCTGAATATCTAACAATCATATTAAAGGGTATCTAACTAATATAAAAGAAACGGGGCAAGGACAACAGATCCACATTCTGTCCTCGGAACAAAGACAAAATTTACATGACACTCAGCGCAGAGAAAGAACCTATGGACCAGACAGATGCACCACAAATCTCAGTTAGAGCCATCGCATCCATGCTCCATCCTGTTTCAACATCTACCTTCCAATAATAAATTTTTTTGGATAGTTTGAATATCGACATCTTGATTGAAAGACTTGTCACTTGTAGCATATGATTTTTATTTTATATCGATAATTTTATAATTATTGTGTACTAGGTTAATATGAAAAAAATAATTATATAACAAAAATTTTAAAAAAATTACATTTTGAGAAATTAGGTTCAGCTCCTGATTGACGCAAATGGAATATGTTGCATCACAGGTTATAAATGCGGATTAGGAGCGCCCGGATTCCTTAGCGCGGCGTCGATCGAAGGGTCGGTCTCCGTCTCTATGAACCTGGACTGCACAACACAAACAACAAAAAAGAGTCGAGTGCAGCGGGATTTATCCTCACAGAGGCCGCTCAGAAGCGCTCAAGTCGACAAATTCCCACAATGAGCGGAAATGGCACACGCTAAGGGCGGTGTGCGGATGTATGCTGTGTAAGTGTAAGAGATGCTCGTGTTATGGTATGGAGAATGCAGTGAGCAGGTTGTGGAAGGCCTGGCTTCCTTGGTGCCCGCTGATGGGTTGTTTGACTTTTCCGTCCGAGTAGACGGAATGAGTAATTGTGAGCTTGCTCTTGCTGGGCGGAAGTGAGTTTGTCCTCAGTTCTAGCTCGTCACTTTCTTGAGGTCAAGTGAAGGAGAAGGAAGCTCAGAGTTGGTTGAGTTTGATTCAGAATTAGTATTCAACAAGAAGAAGATAAAGAAGAGATCGAAGGAGAAGGATCCTTTTCTGTGCGGGGCGTGGGGGCTCTTATATGCCTCTTTCCCTTGGACTATGGGTACCAGAATGCCCGTTGGTAGGGCTTCTCGCCGTAGCCTTGCGTCGTGGACCGCCGGTCATGTCGGTTGTCCTCTTGCGGGGTGCCGGCTGCACGCTTCAGCGCGGCCCGATACGCCCGACATTTTTCCTAAGTGGGGATTGGTTGGTTGCTGCGGGTCAACTGCGGGCAGATTGTGGTACACCGACCCACTCATCTATTGGCTAGCCTTTTCGCCTTTTTCTTTGGTTTTTCGTGACGCATTAAATACGTTGCGGTCTGGGTGCCAGCCAACATGGGCTGCGCGCGTCTCTTGACCAGGGTGTGGTGACCACCTCACGTGGGCTTTTGGAACTTTCGTGAGCCCTTTGCATCCTTCATGGGCTTAGCGATTCTTCATGGGTCGGGACATGGGACGACACTAGCCCCCAATGCTTGGGCCGGCCCAGTGTCGGGCACGGCATGTCCTTTGAGCCCCATACGCAATTTGACACCCTTCCTCGTCTTTGCGTTATCATTTGTCGTTTTCTGAGTTCGCGCCTTCCCGGGAGCGAGGTAGGCTTTTCGAGCGCTGCCCGCGGCTTGTCACTTCAGCGTGCGAGATTTTGCGCCTACAGGTTGCGTCGACCGGGGGTCTCTCATTCGGCGAAAGGCGTCTCTGGATGCCGTGTTACATTGGGTAAGAGGATGGCTTGCGCCTTGCCCATAAATAGGAGGGGTACTCAAGCAAGTGGAGTTCATCCTTGAGCAGCCAGCAGAGAGGCAATGAGAAGATTCTGGCCTTCCCCGCTGTTGGTGGGCATCCGAGAAGGAGTTGGATGGATCAGCCGATTGTTTGAAGCTCTTGACGAAGACTGTTGTAACCCTCATCTTGCAATTTGCCTTCTGTGCTAACGAGAGTAGCTCGGCCATTCCGTTGTCGCCGCGTATCCTTCCGTGGTTGTGGCTCACCCGAACGCAGGGTAGAGTCTCGGCGGCATCCTTGCGGGTATGTTCACCTGTCCGCAGATGCTGCCGCTCGTGATCTCCCTCCTGGTTGGGCTAAAGCGCCAACCATGGAAGGATCTCGAGGTCAGTAGCTCTCCGTGGGAGCTGGGTTTTTCACCCTACTTCCTCTGAGTGCTTTCCTGACCTTGGTGCTTCCCCCATCCCTGTGGATGGTGCTTCGGCGACTTCCACCACGGGATGCTCTGCGCCTCCAAACCAGTCCGCTCGGCGAACCACCGACGGCTCCAACCGTGGGGTTCCCATGCGGATCACGTTCGCCCAGCTCATCTGGGACATGGTAGGGGAGCATACGGGGCTTCGCACCGTTGTCTTCCTTCGTCTTTCTCGCAGCCTTATTGCTGCAAATTTTGTACTTTGTAAGAAAGCATTGATTAATAAAAGAAGTAGCCTCTTTTTGCCTTCATTTTCGTCTTGTTTGTGTGCGTACTCTTTTTCGTTGCCAGGCGTTTTGCCCTGGAGATCTGCATGTAACTCTGTGGGAGCTGAGTGGAGTCTGTCCCGCGTCTCTCAGGATGACCGGGCGCATTTAATTCCTGGTCATCGGGAGGCGTCACGTCGTGGAGCCTGCCTTGAAAAACGCGCGAGGTTTCATGAGCCCGCCACGTGTAAAATCCCCGCTGGCCACGCCTTAATGCTTCCTGTCCTTTGGAGTTGCCGCCTTTTCAGGAGAAAACTCGCCTATTTAAACATGCTATTTTCTCCTGGAACCTGGCGCTCCTTCGCACTTGCATGTTTATTGGCAATTTGCTCTTTCTGGGTGTGTTTTCTTGCTGCGAAATCAATGGAAGATTCCTCTTATGACTCGGGCGCTCTTGGCCAGTCCGAGTTTTGCTCTCATGCTCCCGTGTCTTCAGGAGTCGGCACTTCAGGAGGGGCTCGCTCTGAAGCCACGGTCGCTGGTCCTTCTGGGAGAAGGGGAGCGCCTCCGGGTTTCGAGAGGGTCAGCCACGCCCGGGGGAAGGCTGCGGCTGAGGTGGAGTGGTTGAGGGCCTGCGTCGCACATCTTGAAGGCGCTTGGGCCGAGTCAGAAGCCAGGGCCACCCGTCTTGTGGGTGCCAATGTGGGGGCGCAGGCCTGCATATTGGCCCTTGAAGGAGAGGTTGAGCAACTCAAGCGACAACACGAGGCTGAGGTCGTCGGGCTACGGTCGGAGGCCAGGGTCAATCGTCTTGTTGGCGCCAATGTGGAGGCACAGGCCCGCGCATTGGCGCTTGAAGAAGAGATCGAGCGACTCAAGCAACAACATGAGGCTGAGGTTGCTAGGCTGCGGGGTCGGGGCGGGAGACGAGGCTTCGGCGGAGGAGTGAACCCCCGCCTTGGAGCGGAGTTACTTTGATGCCGTTAGGCTTTTTTGGAAAGGCTGGCCTCATTGGAGGATCAAGCTTCCGCGTAGGTGTTCTAGATCCTCGCACTGACTCGCTTGCGAACTCGAGATCGGTTGGTGGACTACCACGCCCAAAGCTCTTCCGGCCATTGGGACCATTATTTGATTGTTTCTTTTGTTAGCACTTCTTTTCTTCTTTTTGTAATTTAGCCAACGAGGTTACGCTATTATAATGAAAGTCGTTATTTAGGTAGCACCGTTTTGTCTTCCGATTTCCTCGTACGGATTGGTTTTCCGTTTTGTGCTACCATGCGCCTCTTCATGGGCTCTACTATCGTGAGCCTCTATTTAATGCGGTGGCGCGGCGTGGATCCTCGCCGGGACAGGTGAGGGGGCCGCGCTGTCGATGCAGCGTTTGGCCATGATTACGGACGATTTCGGATCTTGCGGTGCGTTGTGAAGCTAACTCGTGTCCCAATCGCCCGTGGCGGTGTCACTTTGGCTTCCCGCCTTTTGGCTTCCCGTTGCCTATTTAAACTAATCGGGGATCGCTTCCTTTCTTCTGCTGATATTTTCCCTGCAACGTACTTGCGTCTTCCGAGAGGGAAATGGCGATAAAGAGAGAAAGCACTTCTTCTTCCCAGGCTCCCAGAGCCACACGTCATGGTGTTTATAACACCAAGTCCGTCTTGACTGCAGGAACCATTGCTTCTCTTGTGGTCGACTACGGCCTTCCCAACGATTGGAGTTACCGTGCTCCTGGCGCATTGGATAGAGCTAGCGCCCCCCCAGCGGGCTTCATTATGGTGTACGAGCACCATCTGAGGGGCGGCTTCGTTACCTGACGCATTGCATGTTGTATGCGCTGGTGGACGCGCAGGGAGTTCCGATGGCAAGGCTGCACCCCAACGCCTTGAGCGATCTGGTGTCGCTGTGCATTTTTGCCATCCTTCACGGCGGCTCCTTTAATGCCAAGGCAACGAGATTGATCTTCCGGTTCACGGAGTCAGAGGATTGGGTGTCAATGTCCCCTAAGGCGGGGTTTCGCTTTCGCGGCACCAACCCTGACTCGGTGAAGGGCTGGAAGGAGCGCTTCTTCTTTTTGGAGGAGCCTGACTGCGAGCTCTCGCGAGTGTGGGGCCCGATTTGAGTACTTTCGGGACACGCCCGGCCCGCGAGGATCTTTGCGGAGTCGGCGGGTGTATCTGCTATCCAAGTCTCAAGAGGCGAAGTTCTCGATCCGGTTACTTCCGACTTCCATCACGTTCGAGGCACAAATGGGGGCCTCCTTCGGGATGGGACGATCCTGGATCGGGTAAGAGCGATCCCGGAGATCTGACCACTCCTCCACCGTCAGGAATGAGGAGAAAAGGCTGCTCATTGTTGGAGTCGTCGACTGGACGAGTGATGAGGACGAGGCCACCTTAAAGAGGAGGGAGGCCAAAGGGGACCTCCAGCGGAGATCCAGGAGTCGGATCGCCGGCTCTTCTGTTGTGGTGGGAAGTCCGACTTCGAAGAGACCCACGAGCGCGGGTCGCTAGGGGGAAACCGCTTAGCCGTCGTCGACTTCGGTCGCGGGATTAGCCACTCGCGAAGTCTGCGAGGTGGAGTCTCTACCCACTGGGAGTTCCCTCGCTCGCTCTATCGCAGAGGCGTCTGCAGGCGTTGCCCCAGAGGTGATGGAGGATGTCGTCATTCTTGAGGGCCCGGAGGGGCCATTTATAGTCGCTCTGTGGCTGTGCACGAGGCCGGGGGGCTGTACTGCGGCGGTGATCTTTGTGGAGCCTATATCGAATACAAGCTCCATGAGAGGCTTGGCTCCGTCTCGAGGAGGGGCGCCGCGCTCGCTGCGATCCGGTCCAACCCGAGGGGGTGCGGGGCGTCCTCGTGGCAAGAGCGCCGAGTGTTCCTTCGGCCGCCGCCCTTCTAGTCACCCGCCTCTAGCGGTGAGGGAGCGAGAACCCCCGCGAGAGGCTCTTCGAGGTGATCTGTGCGTTCTCCCCGCTGCTCCTACTCGGGTATAGTTGTTTCCATCGGCCTTTCTTTACGGAGTCATATGCTTTGGAAGCGCTTCGATGCCGCTTCTTATGCGGGCTCGGGGTGGTGCCAATCCTTTTGAGGCGTTGACCCGTCCTTCACGGGGACTTGCAAAGTCATCTCTAGCGAAGGGCCCCGGTCGCATCTCTCGAGGAGGAGAATGGCGCTGCGCACAGAGTGGCGCAGCCTGAAGCCCTACTCATCGCCTCGGAGGGGACGAGTCGCCAGGCTGGTTAGAGACATCGTTGGCCGGCTCTCTCCGTTGGAAGCACTGCTGGCGCTGGAGGCTCGGTATTGGGATGGTATCCGCCTGTGCCGCAGGATCGTCTCCTTGGTGGCTCCCCACGTTCCTGAGGGAGTCTTTCATCCGGGGAACGACGGGACACAGGAGGAGTCTCGCCTGAAGAACTTTCATGAGGAAGCGGGTCCGTCAAGTCTGCCTTATTAGTCTCCGCTTATGTTGGCTGTTAGACCGACTTTTGCCTTTGTATCATACTGGTTCCTCATATATGAATGAAAAGTGTCTTTTTCTTCTTTGCACTTGTGCTTCCTCTATCGTGGGACGTTGCTTGCAGTCTTCGTTTGCTGTAATCTGTTGGATTGCTTATCATGCTTGAGTGTTAGGCTCTTCAGAGCCGTTGTTGCTAAGGTCCTATCCAGGCGCCTTCTTGCGTGGTGCTCGTCCTTCGTAAGAGGATGTCGTCGCAGCTCAAGCGTTTGGGGGGCTCGATCCGGTGAAGCGGATGTCGTCGCCAAGCCCCTGGAGCGGCAACGAGGGTTAGCACGGTTGTCAGGCCGTGGTAACCGGACTCCTGGGTCTAGGACTCGGTCGCGTATGATTGCGGGAGGTGTGTGGCCCCTTTCAAGGTGTTATAATCACTAAGTTGAGGTCCTAGCCCACGACCATTGTAGACTGAGGGTGCTCTCTTCTGTTCAAGAAGGTCGCCGCACGCCTGCGATTTTTTACCTCTTAAGGTTTTGTCGGCCGTAGATTGGGGACTTGGGAAGCCCCCTGTGTCGATGCTTTGACCTTTGGGCCGTCGGGCCAAGCTTTGTTTGATGGACCGCCTAGGTCCTTTTGATGAGATGTCTTAGCACTCACGTGGCTACCTCCGGAGCTGTCCTAGCTGGGGCTTGATCTCTGGGGGGCCGCTCGGGCCCACTGGCGCGGAGCCAAAATGCGTAAGTCGTCCCCAGGCCATCTGGCGTGGGGAAGAAGTCCTGGGACGGTTGATTTTGGACCGTCTGGCACTGGGCCAAGGACTGGTTTTACGGATGGACGTTGGTCCTCCCGACTTAGGGGCAGTCTAGGTCGTATGATTTAAGAATGCAATGCATGTCATCAATTAACACAAATGAATATGCAGAATGATAGAAAGAGTGATCATGCCAATCAAAAGATAAAGTTCATGTCCAAGCATTCATTATGATGCATGCTCGTGCGACTTACCTGAGTCGATATAGTATCACTGATAGTATTTTGTTAAGTTGGCGGCGTTCCAGGTCCGCGGGACTAGTTTGCCGTTCTGGGCGCGTAGCTTGTACGCTCCGCTCCGGGGGATTGCGGAGATGAGGAACGGCCCCTCCCACCCGGGGGAGAGTTTGTTCCTATTCGCGGTCTTTCCCGCTGCCTCCACATTTCGGAGGACCAGATCTCCAACTTCCAATGGGCGTGCCTTTACCCGTTTGTTGTAGTACCGTGCGACTCGCTGCTGATAGGTCGCGGTTCGTAGTCGTGCGGCGTCTTGAACTTCCGAGAGCTGGTCTAGACTTTCCCGGAGCCTTTGTTCGTTGGCGGCTGGGTCGAAGCATTCGATCCGCAGGCTTGGCATTCCTACCTCCACGGGCACCACAGCCTCAGCCCCAAAGCAAAGGTTGAAGGGCGTCTCCCTTGTCGGCTCCCTCGCGATTTTTCGATACGACGATAACACGAACGGCAGCTCCTCAGTCCAGGAGCCCCCTGCATCCTCCAACCTAGTTTTCAATCCGTGCAGCAATGTGCGGTTGGTGACCTAAACCTGTTCGTTTGCCTGAGGGTGCGCCACGGACGTGTGTACCAGCTTGATGTGAAGGTCACGGCAGTACTTCGTAAAGCGCTTGCCGGTGAATTGGGTTATGTTATCGGTCACTACGGCCTCAGAGATCCCAAAGCGGCAAACGATACCTTAACGGAGGAATTCCTTCACATTCTGCTCTGTGATCTTGGCGGGAGGGACGACTTCCACCCACTTTGTAAAGTAGTCGATGCCAACAATCAAGAATTTTCTTTGTCCAGCAGCCAGAGGTAGGGGCCCGAGTATGTCGAGCCCCCATTGTGCGACAGCCACGGGGATTGGAGATAGTCTTTGCTCAGGTGTGCCGGCCTGTGTGTCATGTTGCCATGGACCTGGCAACTTTCACATTCGGACCAATTAGTGGCGTCTCGCCTCATGGTGGGCCAATAGAACCCTTGCATGACATGACATTGAATGGCGGTTATTTCCGCCGATGTGTGAGCCGCACCCAGTGCACTTACGCGGTAGCGTGTCGACTTCCTCGGCGTGAGGCACTTCGGGAGGGAGCGGAGTATCCTGCTTTGTATAGCCTCTCATTCAGGTGGCATGTACCATCCTGCCGTCTTCTTGATTCGCTGCAGCTTCGTTGATGTCGTCGGGTAGGGTCCCTTCAACTAGGAACTTCACGTACGGCATCATCGAATTGTCTCCTGCGTCAAGCCGTAGCACCTCTTTGTCTTCGGCGTCGATGCTGGGTGCGGTCAGGACCTCGCTGGGCTCCCTCGCGTACTACTCCATGGTCCTGGCGGCCGTGTCCCGGGGTAGTCGGTCAGCGCATTTGTTGTCTGATCACGGGATGTGCTTGATCTCAAAACGACCGAACTCAGGGATCAGGGCCTTGACTTTCGCCATGTACCTCACAAGCAGTGGGTTCGAGGCGTTAAAGTTCCCATTCACCTGATTGACCACAAGTTCGGAGTCACTACGCATGATCTATGATCGCGCGGAACACTCCTTCTCAAGTCGTAGGCCCGCGAGGAAGGCCTCGTATTCCGCCACATTGTTAGTGGCCGGGAAGGCCAGCCGTGACAGTATGAAATTTCCCATCTTTGTCGGGTGTCCTTAGCACAACTCCGGCTCGGCCGCCTTTGGGTAGGCGATCCGTCTACGTTCGTGGTCCACGAGGAGGATCGCCGTCTACCATACTTCCTTGGTTGCCGTCTTCTTCTGCCGGGCGTCCGCTCGACAGTAAAGTCTTCCCGGAGCTTGTCCTTTCACGGATGGTCGGGCCGAACCTGTGTCGAATTCTCTAGCTCGACCGGCCCTTAACTAGCGGCACCGGACGTCTCGAAACACGCAAGATCGACGACCGCTGGCAGCCGGTATGATGATTCGGTGCGACTGGAAATAGGGCCGTAGCTTCCAAGCCGCATAGACAAGCGCGAGCGCCATCTTTTCAGCGTGCGGATAGCGGGCCTCTATGTCAGTTAGCTCCCGGCTTATGTAATACACTGGCTGTTGTCTGCTCTCGTGCTCCGCGACTAACACCGAGTTGAGGGCCACTGCCGATGTGGCCAAGTAGAGGTAGAGATCTTCTCCTTCGCGTGGCGTGCTTAGGAGTGGCGTGTTGGAGAGGTAAGTCTTCAGTTTTCTGAAGGCTTCGTCACATTCTTCACTCCACTTGAACCCTGATTTCATTGCCCCTTAGCGCCTCAAGAAGGGCAGAGTATTTTCTGCCGACTTGGCGAGGAACCGCGAGAGGCTGCTATTCGCCCGGGTCACTGCATGCCTCTTTTATTATCCGCGGAGGGTTCAAAGGTCGAGGATGGCTCTGATCTTCTCCGGATTGGCCTTGATGCCGCGTTGCGACACGATAAAACCTAGGAACTTCCCCGAGGTCACTCCGAACGCACACTTGGCGGGGTTGATCTGGGACAGGTAGCACGTCCGCCCCAGTACTTGATCTGTGGGAAATTTCACCTTCAGATGCGGGATGGACGTCACAGCTCCGAAGGTGGTTAGGAAAGGTCTTCCCAATATCGCGCTGTAAACGGATGGAAGGTCAACGACGAGGAATGCCAGCTCTCGCGTCACAGAGCGCGGGTGGGTTCCCATAGTGACTTCCAGCCGAACTATCCCTTGCACGGGGACTGGCTCATTGTCCAAGCAGGTACAGAGGGTCCTACTGACTTTCATTTGGCTTCGTTTTAGTCCAAGTTTAAAGAAGCGCAAAGTGAGGTACAATAAATTTTGAGAACTTCCATTATCAATGAATACTCGTTTCGATTGGTAATCATTTCCACCTCCCGAACGAGCCGATACAACAAGGGGTCGGTATGGGGAGAGGTTACATGAGCGTATATCGCCGCCGCTAAAGCTAATGACATCATTCCTATCCCCTATCCTCGCCGCTGTTGCCGGGAATGGCTCCGATTGCCCACGCTCGGCGTACGTGGCAGCCGTGGAGGAGACCATATCACCCGCCGGCGGCCGTGCGGGCTCTCGGAGGTTCACCGGGCTTCACTGGTTGGAGGTCGCGGCTCCCCGCCCGAGCTCTTCACGAACCCCTTCAAGTGTCCGCGCAGTCTCGGATCTTGATCTCCTACTGCGAGGTCCGAGAGTTCTCGGTTGAGTGTCCCGGCAGCGGTGGTACCGCAAAAGATTTCGTCGATCGTCTGCCGCGGGACCCTTGGGCGTCTTTGGCCATGAAGAACTTCTCATCGGGATTTGCATCGAGAATGTTCGCACGATTGTCGTTCGGAGGGGTCGGGAGGCTCTGTAATCTTTGGCGGCCGGCGGGGTCGCTGCTACTTTTGACGCTCGAGCGCCGCCATCGCTGTCCCTTTTTCTTCCTCCAGATGCTCTGGGGGCTTCCGGGGGTCGGTCCACTCGCTCGGGGCGCTTCGCCTCATTAGCCTCTTCGGCCGTGATGTATGCCCGGGCGATGGTCTCAGCCTCCCGGAAAGTCTGAGGGCGCTGGTGCGACAGGTGCTTGAAGAAGTCCCCCACCACCAGGGTGGCGACGAAGGCGTTGAGTTTCAGCTCGTCGGAGAGATGACGGATTCGCCGCGCCTTGGTGATGAAACGGTCCAGGAACCGCTTCAACTTTCATCCGACCTTTGATGGAGTCGGACCAGGTGCCATGGTTGCCTCTCCTCCCTTCAGTTGGAGGTGAACTGGCTCAAGAAGCTGTCAGCAAGCTCGTCAAACGAGTATATGAAGTCCGGGGGGAGGCCATGGAACCAGAGCAACGCGTCCCCCCTAAGGGTGACGGGAAAGCACCGGCACATCAAGGCCTCGCTTGCCCTTTGCAGAGATAGGTGAGTACGGAAGCAGTTGAGGTGATCCATTGGGTCCTTGCTTCCGTCATATCCCTCCAGGACCGGCATCTTGAACTTGATTGGCAACGGTTGCGTCCGCAAGTCCATGGCGAAGGGGGATCTCCGGAGGTCGGCGGAGGAGGGCGTGGGTTTCTCCTTAGGAAGGGTGTCCGACAGCACTTTGACCATCTCCTTCATCGACGGATCCGTAGAGCCTCTCCGCGCATTGATGACGTCGCGGAGCTCCGTGTTGCCCTGGAGGTTTGTTCGAGCTCGTCAGGGTTGACGACTCTCTGCCTGAGTGGCTCGTTTGCCGTTGGAGCATGCAGCGGTTGGCCCCCCGTTGCCGCATGAGTTGCGGGGTTGCGCCCCTCAGGGCTATCCTCCCAGTCATCGCGGGCAGGACGACTCTCCGCTTCGTTCTGATCGTTTCCATTTGGGGCCACCGGGGCTGCGGCGTGGTTGAGTCGATTGGCTTGCCTCCTGCGAGCGGCTTCTCGACGCCTTTCTCTCTTGGAGGTGGAGGCCTGGGATGTTGGAGGGGCAGTCCCTGGCCAACAATCCCCGTGTTCTCGCACAGGGCTCAAAGAACTAGCTTCATTTCACCCACGTCTGCAGCCAGGCGGTGGACATCGGGCTCTGGTCGGTCGTTCGCTTGGTTCCCAGTAGGGGGAGCTTCACTTTGGGTGACGACCTCCACCGCCGGAGCACTAGCTTGTGCTCGAGTGTTTACCATCTTCTGAGGTTCAGGAGTAAAGTGGGAAAGAGACACTTGGCTTTTCGTCAGTTTCCCACAGACGACGCCAATGTTACGTCTCGGGTCCGCGGTTATCGTACGGATTAGGGAGCCTTCGGATTCCTTAGCGCATGGCGGCGTCGATCGAAGGGTCCGGTCTCCGTCTCTATGAACCTGGACCTGCACAACACAAATAACAAGCAAGAGGTCAGGGGTCCGGCAGGATTTCTCCCACTGAGGCCACTTCGACGCTCAAGTCAGCAAATTTTCGCAATGAACGGAAATGGCGCACGCTAAGGGCAGTGTGCGGATGTATGCTGTGTGAGCGTAAGAGATGCTCGTGTTATGATATGGAGAATGCGGTGAGCAAGTTGTGGAAGGCCTGGCTTCCTTGGTGCAACGCAATGGGTGGCTGACTTTCCCGTAGTCTGAATAGACGTGGGATGAGTAATCGTGAGCTTGCTCTTGCTGGGTGGAAGTGAGTTTGTCCTCGTTCCATTTCGTCACTTTCTTGAAAGTCAAGTGAAGGAGAAGGGAAGCTAGCCTGGGTTGAGTTTGATTCGAATCGGTATTGACGAGTAAGAAGATGAAGAAGAGATCAAGGAGAAGGATCCTTTTCTCGCGGGGCGTGGGGCTCTTATAGGCCTCTTCCCCTTGGACTCGGGTGCTGCACGCCCCTGAGGGGCTGACGCCGCTGGTCACCGTCGTGGGACCGCCGGTCATGTCGGTTGTCCTCTGCCGGGCCGGCACGCTCGAGTGCCGCCACCCACGCCGATTTTTCCCGAGTGGGGATTGATTGGTTACCGCAGCCGCCGCGGAGCCGATTGACGCTCACACACCACCACTACTCTATTGGCTAGCCTTTCCGCCTTTTCGTCGGTTTTTCGGCGACGCATTAAATGCGTTGCAGGGTGCTATTGTCTTCTGCCAACACGGGCTCTGCATGCGTCTCTTGACCACTGGGCTGGGCTGACCACCTCACGTGGGCTTTTGGACCTTTCGTGGGCCACTGCATCCTTCATGGGCTTGGCAATTCTTCATGGGCCAGGACATGGACCCAACAGTGTACTCTTGTGTGTTTCTGGCAAAAGTTTTATGTTTGAGGAGCACATATGGGGCACTTGTGAGTGGTTAGAATAGAACAGGTCACACATAAGGTACGACGAATACTGTGCACGTACTTACATGTACCTAGGAATGGAATCTGATACGCCTGATCAGTACTTATGCATCAATTTAGGCATTTAAGTCTCCATTCTCCTTATTCAACCATTTGTATGGAAAAAAGGGTGAGAAGAGAGAGAAAG
The DNA here is from genome assembly GCA_033239525.1 of Nepenthes gracilis. Taxonomy (NCBI): domain Eukaryota; kingdom Viridiplantae; phylum Streptophyta; class Magnoliopsida; order Caryophyllales; family Nepenthaceae; genus Nepenthes; species Nepenthes gracilis. Next base: position 4,456,666 of record BSYO01000027.1, on the reverse strand, counting down.
AGGAGGAAAGAAAGTCGAGAGAGAATTTAATGCCTAATTTTTTTATTCATGATTTATGATGTCATAATTAATATACATATAGTTAATGTATAAATAATTATATAACAAATATTAAAAAAATTAAAATTGTGGAGAATTAGGTCTAATGCCTGATGATAGCCTATTACTATATTCATGTGAATTTTAGGTAGAAGTTGTGTGTCTAAGGTGTACTTATAGGGTGTTTATGTGTAATTGAAATAGAATATTATCACTTGAAGTGCGTTTAATACAACGCTTATGAACGCCTATGTAAATGCAATGACGCTTGATTTGCACCTAATTAGTACTCATGTGTCAATTTAGTATACAAGGGCCCTTCACTTGATTTTGGTTCATTTTGCCTAGAAAAAGAGATATAGAAAGAGAGGGGAAAAAGAAGAAGAAGAGAGAGAATGAGAAGAAAATATTATTTCAAACATTTTTCAAGTCAAATTAACTAAATTTGAGATTAAATACAAGTATATGTATGCCTGTTCTTTACTCTATTTTTTGAATATAATTATTATTTTATTATACATGTATATCATCTTTTATACCCAATTTTGAATATTATTACATGTATATGTATTTTATTGAACGTTTTGAGATTTTATTTAGTTTTGTTGAATATTTAAAAGTTTTATTTAGTTTTTTACAGAACAAGTGTGCGACGGATTGGGTTATTTTCTTTAAATAACTTCCGTCAATAAACACATAACTAAAGCCCAATAATAATAATATAAGATTTCTATAGAAAATTTGGTAACATTCTGTTTGTAAATCGGACATTTGTCAAAATATAAACATATGTAATCAACCCTGTACAATAATCCACAACAAATTCCACAACACAACATTGCAATTTCACGATTCATCGTACTACACAGGATCTAAACGCCACAACAACAGGGGCGGCACCGACATTATAACTTCGGTACAAAACCGACCAGGAAGGATGTCAACTAGGAACCTCAATCACGTCCATAATAAGAAAAACCTATGGAAGCATAATAACCAAAATATATAGCGGAAACTAAACCTTTGCCTATCCATATAAAACATAGACAACATAATATATGCTTAGGATTCTTAAAATAAAATACAAATCCTTATTCTATACATAAGCAAACTAAGTCCTCAAGCTCCGCATAGGAAATCAGGTCGCCTATCTCGCCCCACAGCTTACTCAGTCTCGTCGAGTATTAAAGCATTCTTATCTGAAAAGAGAGACAGTAAGTGTGAGTATACAACTCAACAAATGTAATCATACATCACTACATCAGGGAGATAAACAATGAAAATGATAAATGGATGGGGGAAGACATACACTTTCAATGAAACAGAAACATGAGAGGAAGGGGACATCTGGGATTGCTTGGGTCACATGTTTACATTAATTGCATTCTTATACGTTTTTATTATTTTTATTAATCTTTGCGGATTAGGACCAATAGATCGTACTAGCGAACGATGCGAGAGAACGAGGAAATGAATGTGATCTTTATACATTCTAAAGCACGGCTACATTTTAGACTTGCAGCACTTGGCCATCGACTACATTTAGGCTTGCAGCACCCGACTATCACAATTCGTCCCATATCCCCCAAGGATTAGGGCAATCCTCGTTCTTCTACACTAGTGTCCTAAGTTGTACCGCGAACATCACCCACCCCCATGAATGGTCGGAGCATTTCTTAGGTTCTCACCGTGATGTACGTGGCAAACCAGAGGGCACCACCCAATGAATATAAGTCCATGATCCTAATTTAAAAATTTATCATTTTTTTGAGGGAGGACCCACCATTTGCCATTTACATTCTCCAATCGGGAGATGACATTTCTATCATATATCTCCATTTGGGAGATTAAATCCATAATATCACACTTTGTAGATTTTTTTCCATTTACTTATACGATTCATATCTTTCTTTTGGGACTTAAGTCTCTTAACAATACATTTCATGTGCTTGAACATTAAATACATGGAGGAGAGCGAAGTTTCTTACCTGAACATGGCAATTTCACCTCGGAGGCCCTCCGGAGCACAATTCTTTACAACTGGGGGCATACTGACTTATTTTCGGGACTTATAATTTAGTATGAACATTTAAATATAAATTTCATAACAATTAAATTGAGGTAAGGAATGCAAATTCATACATTCATCTCGGATGAACAATGTCAGTGTCCATTTAGAGCTTTCGGACGCTGTAAACGGGTTGAAACTTGTGAGATTAATTATTCGGTCAATATATATGCATATTTGGGACGTGGTGATTCACATTTTGAGGTCAATTTAACGAAGCACGTTGGGAAAAATGGAAAGCCCCGATTCTCGCATGGGTTAGGGTTTGCCGGAACTGAACTGGACGAATTGGAGAACGATTTGGGCAAATAACTATGTATTCATTAATCATTAATCCTGGGTTTCATGATTTTCACATTTAGGGTGGGTATCGAGACAAAAATACCCAATAAAAATGAGTAATAATTAAAAGAGAACGAGTAGTGAGTATGAGAACACTTGCTTCGACGTTTACTATCACTTTTATAACTAGCTTTCGGACGAATTGGGACTCTACGGCCTCGATCTCCTCCTTCTCTCTCTTCCTCTTCCTTCTCTCCCTCTTCCTTCACTCTGGAATCATCTAGAAATGCCCTGAGAAAAACACGCACGGCCTTTTATAGGGAGTCAGGCGCTCGTGCAGTGATCGAACGCCACCAAGGCGCACCGCCTTGCCAACGTTGCACCTCAAGCGCCCTCTTGGCGCATGGCGAGTGAGAGGTTCTGTTTTTCGCGCCCCATTGGCGCTTGAGTGCAACTCGGGCGTGGGTTAGGCCCGCATCGAGTTTGTAGTAAGCCTACTTTATTTTTTTGCCATTTGGGATCCGTTTTGACCATTCTAACCCAATTTTTTACATCCTTGGACCTTAATTTTGATTATATAACATCAATAGCCATGATTATCACAATTTAAAGCCTAAAATCTTATCTGCGAATTAACATTTCTCGTTTTACAATTTCGGTTCCCTATTTACCAATTCTGGATCTTTAGACTTTTCGATCCGATTTCACCCGTATCCCTTGACGACAATTCACCTATCCTAACTTAATTACCTCCTAATTATCATATTTAAAAATTCGAAATCTCACCACCCATATTAACCATATCTTGAAAACCGATACCTTACAGGACTCAACTTACTTTTTCTACCTCCGGATTCAATTTTCATATATTCTATACCCAATCCTTAATTATTATTAAGTCAATTACATCCAAAGTGCATATTTTGAAGGATTATATTTATATTATGAAAACATTTATAAGATGTTATGCATTTGACCTTATATGCAAAATTCCATGCAAGTGTTTAGTAAGCACTCCATTTTATTATTTAATATGAATTTACTATTTCTTCAAAGGATGAAAAGTTATATATATATTTTTAGAGTCCTTTGTTTGTTTTGTTGAGAGTTATTATAAAAAATTAATAACATATATTTGGATATATCTTAATATATTAAGTACATTTGATAAATGTATATAATATTTATAAATAAAAAAGTAGTATTTGACCCCATCTATATGAAGAAATATGTAGATAGTCCACCCATGAAGTTTAAATAGTAGTGTACTAGTCCAATATTACTAAAAATATAAGTAAGCCATTTTTTAAAAATTAATCTTTTGATTAGTTGATATGTGAGTCACATTAGTTATTAAGATTTGATCTGTATCGTATTTTACATATTCAAATCTTTTTGCCTTCTAAGTTTTGTAGGTTTTGATATGATTCTTGGATTGCATGATTTTATTGATACATTATATGTTTTAGACTTCTAATATTTTCATACAATTTGTATGATTTGGATATTTGAATAAGTAACAAACTGTTTGTATGAAATTGTAATTTATAATGTGTTTAATAGAAAGTTTGATATATTGAATTTTATATGTATTTTAAAATTTTTATGTTATTTTATCTGTTTTATTAATACATATTAATATGTCATATATATACACTTATTGAGCACTAGGCTTATGATTTGAAATATTTTATTATCTTTTTAGATTACCGGATATAAATATTAGCAAGATATATATGGAGGACTATTGAAGAATTTTTATTTTGTTATATTTGTATTTTTAAAAACAATTGAAATTTTATGTGTTGGATTTATGTCTATTTTGAGTTTCTCACTTTGCTATTTTGGAATAGTGTATCAATGGATGTTTTAGTATGGTTTTATTTTGTGATATATTGGGTATTTGGTTAAATTTTTTTCCTACAAATATTTTGGATTGAAGTAGGTATTTATATTATTGGAGGTCAAATGGGATTTTAGTTTGTCCAAGTTCTATATTTGTTATTAAGTTTATAATTTATCATATTGCTTGTGTTTAAGTTTGTATCATCCCATTCGACTTGGATTATTTAGGTTCTAATTATTTAAGGACAAGAATAATATTTTAATGTCTTTAATATTTACTTGCATGTGTCTGGTCGTGATAGAAAATAGTATCATAGAAAATCATAAAAAATATCTTATTGCACTGAAGAATTAAATATTAAAATTCATTGCATGACAAGTATTAAAATATCAAGAGATAGATGAGTCACGTTTTAGCTGTAAGGAAGACTATTTGGCTATGATAGCTAGAATATTGACTATTATCTACTGGATGGTTTAACGACAAGATGAGATGCTTGCAAAAAAGCAAGGAGGTGGGAACCTAAGGCATGGTATGATTACATTTGATCGTTTCATAAATGAATGAGTTTTTAAATTTTAAAGTGATCCAAATCCAATCAAATTTTAATTTATGAGTGGTAAAGTTATTTGGAGTGATAAAATACTACGAGGTGGAGTTCATGTTTGCTGCCTACAAGTTGGATGTAGAGGCCAAATATTGGTGGACTTTGTAGAGGAGAATATTAGGCCTGAAAAACAAAGAGATCTTGTAGAATATATTTTTAGAGGTTTTATGAAAAATTATTTTTTAGTTAGAGTCTATGAGTAAAAGGAGAATGAATTTTATCTACTTGAGAAAAGAAAATTGATTGGTGGTGGAATACAACACTGAATTTATGGAATTATTTCATTTTACTCCATACATAGTGACAGATAAAATCAAGAAGATGAGGAAGTTTTTCTGAGACTTGTAGGATTCAATTCAAAAGTAGCTTGTGCCTTTGCATTTAAGGATTTATGGATAAGTGCTTGATCGAGTCTCCCTTATAAAGTAGGAGTAAGAGTGATCCAAATTTTTTAGGAAAAGCTGACAAGTCATGGAAGGTAGTGTTCAGGACTAGGAAGATCCTTTTCGAAGTCAAAGGCTTAGGACAAGGGAAGTCTAGTGGAGTTTGATTGTTGCCAATAAAGCCATAACCCTCTAGGCTCATGTGTGACCATTGTGAAAAGTATCACAGAGGGTGATTGTGCTACAACCAACTTGGAGATTGTTACCATTGTGTTCAAATTGGCCATGTAATAAAGGAGTGCCCTTTTTGGTTGTGGCACATGGATCAGAAGCTGACTTCCCAAGGGAGACATTTTGTAGTGTCAGTGAAAGTTGCTCAAGCTAATCTGTTGATTGTAGAAGGCAATATGTTAATATTTGAATCTTTGATGTATGTCTTAATTGATTGTTGGTCTACACATTTTTTCGTGGCCCTTTGATTTTTTTATAATTTGTGTTCTTCCTCTATAATTTTATATTATATATTGGTGGTATTCACTCCTATGGGCAAACCTTTAGTGGTAAATATTATGTATCTCCAATGTGTCGTTTGGATCAATGGTTTTGAATTATTTGTAGATTTAATTTTGTTGGAGATATACTAATTCGGCATTATCTTGGAAATTGATTAGTTGGTGTGCTATCACACTAGTATCGTTTGTTTTAAAAGACAGCTTTGTTTTATATTTGGGGTTATGAATCTTTTGTGTTTCAAGGAAATTTTAGGAGTTGACATATTTAATATATGCTTTGCATGTGAGTCATTTAATGTGGTATGAGTGTCAAGTTTATTTTGTTTATGTCATGTCTGTTGGAAGCTATAATGTGCCTATTGAGGTAATTCTGGTGGTTTTTGAATTTGAAGATATTTTTCAAATGAATTATCCAATTTGTTTCCAAATAGGAAGATTGAATTTGTTATTAATCTAGTACCAAATTCTGCACCTATTTTGAGGATTTCGTATGTAATGCTCCATCTGAATTAAAGGAATTGAAGTAACGGTTATATGAATTGTTAGAGAAAGAATTTATTTGACCAAGTGTATTATCGTGGGAGTTTCGGTACTATTTGTGAAGAATAATGATGGATCAATGAGACTATGCATTGATTATTAGGAGTTGAACGAAATCACGATTAAGAATAAGCATCATTTGCCAAGAATTGATAATTTATTTAACCAATTTCAACGAGCTCAAGTTTTCTCCAAAATTAATTTGTATTTGATGTATCATTAGTTGAGGATTAAGTGAGAGGACGTACTAAAGATGGTGTTTTGAATGATGTATGACCACTATGAATTTTTCGGTTATTCCTATTGGTTTGACAAATGTGCCAACGACTTTTATGAATTGGTACTTTATCCATGTTTGGATCAATTTATGATGATTTTTATTGATAATATTTTAATATGTTTGAGGAGTTATGATGATCATGAGGTACATCTAAGAATTGCCTCATTGACATTGAGAGATAGATGACAATTTGTAACGTTGAAGAAATGAAAATTTTAGCTAGAGTAGATGTCCTTTCTCAAACATGTTGTTTCCAACGGAGGAGTGGCACTAGATCAAAAGAAGATTAAAGTGGTTGCTAATTAAAAACAACCAACGAATGTTACTGATGTTTAAAATTTTCTTAGCTTAGTCAGATATTAAAGATGTTTCATTGAAAACTTTGATGCCTTTGGCACATTTGACTCAAAAGAAGATAGCATTCCATCGAGACGAGGAATGTGACAAGAGCTTCCAAGAATTAAAGAATCAATTGATTTTTGTAACAATTTTAGCAATTCATGAGGGAATTGAAGGTTTTATAGTTTATTGTAATGTTTTGAGAAAAAGATTGTGTTGTGTTTGGATACAATGCAATAGGGCTATCGCCTATGGATCAGGGCAACTCAAGGTCTTTGAGCAAGCTATCCTACCCATGATTTTAAATTGGCTTCCATTGTCATTGCTCAGAAGATGTGGAGGCATTTGTATGGAGAAAATTTATAATATATTTTAATTATAAGAGTTTAAAATATTTATTTCATATAGCGAATTAAACATGAGAAAGTGTTGATGGATGGTTTTATTGAAGGATTATGAATTTGAAATCTAATAACAATTAAGAAAAGCGAATATTGTGACAGATGCATTGCATTGGCAAGCATTGGGGGTGATGGCCCACATGATGGATAAAAAGTAGGAGATGCTTGACATAATGAAGAGCTACAATATTCATTTTTACTCTTAATGTTAGAGGATGATATTGTCAAATTTTTAAATACAATTAATAATTATAAAAAAAGATTAAGGAGTTTTAAATGAATGATCCATATTTGATAGAAATTGTCAAAAATTTAAATAATGAATTGGGCAAATTTCATCATTTGGATAGCTGGAATTCTTAGGTCTTGAAATTGTATTTATGTGCCTAACATAGGAGATTTGAAGGAAAAACCATTGAATAAGGCCCATAGAATTGAATTTATAATTCATCCCAATATCAACAAAATGTATGAAGAAAGGTTTTTTGTGGATGAATATGAAACGGAAGATAGTAGCTTTTATGAGAAAATGTATTGTCTGTTAACAGATCAAGGGTAAAATTAAATGCCTCTAGAATTTATACAATCTTTGTCTATTCCTATGTAAAAATAAGAGAATATCACGATAGATTTTGTGTCAAGATTGCCTATGATGACAAGGAATCATAATTCTGTTTGGATAATTGTGAAATTCTTGATAAAATTAGCATATTTCCTTTTGTGAGAACAACATTTTCAAGGGACTATTTGGCACGGTTGTATATAAATTAAATCATGATGTTATATGAGATTTCAACTTCAATAGTTTTCGATAAAAACTTGAGGTTTGATTCAAAATTTTGGGAAAAACTTGCACAAAGAATTGTGTTTGAATTTGAAAATATGTACAATGTTTTACCCTTAGATAGATAGAAAATTGGAGAGAACAATACAGATTTTGGAAGATATGTTTAAAGCCTTTGTTTTAGAGATTAAAAAATTAAAATAATTATTTATTGTTAGCTGAAATTGTGTACAATAACAACAATTAGTCCTATATTAGGATGGCTCCATTTGAGACTTTAGATAAGAGGAGACATTAATCTCCTATGAATTGGGATGAAATTGATGATCATAAATTTTTTGACCAAGATATAATCTAAGAGACATCGGACAAGGTCAAATTAATTTGGGGTCATTTGATAGTTGTTAGAGTTGATGGAAGAACAATGCTAATTCCTAGGGATCCTATTTGAGTTTTGAGGTGGTGATCACATGTTTTTAATTGTATCTTCAAGGAAAGGAACTTTGAGATTTAAAATGAAGGGAACATTAAAATTGAGGTTTATTGGGTCATTGAAAATTTTATAACGAATTGGACATGTGACTTATAAAATTGCCTTACCTCCCAATTTGGCTTATTGCCTCAACATGTTTCATATTTTGATACTCCAAAAGTATGTTTTTGATCCCTTGCACATTGTAGAATATGAATCGTTATAAATTGATGGGAATTTAACATATATTAAGGTTCCAATTCAAATATTGGGAAGGAGAGACCAAATTTCGCATAACAAAATGATTCCATTGGTCAACATATTTTGGAAAAATTATTTATTTGAGAAAGCAACTTAGAAATGCAAGGATGAGATTCGGGAGATGTATTCAAATTTGTTTCCTCAATGAGATATATGAATTTTGAGATAAAAATTTCATAAGGAGGGAAGAGTTGTTACATCCGATTTTTTTGTTTATAATTCATGGTGTTATAATTAATATAGATTGGGTTAATGTGATAAATAAATATATAATGAAAAAAAATTGAGGAAAATAGAAAATGGAGAGAATTAGGTTTAGAGCCTGATGGGTGCCTTTCACCGTGCATGTACTTATTTTATGTAAAAGTTGTACGTTCATGTGTGTCTATTGAGCACTTATCCATAATTGAGATAGAATGTGAGTGCTTGATATGCATTTGATATGGCATGCATATGAAATCATGTGTGTGCAATGGCGCTTGATGTCCACATGTCTAGTGTTTGTGTGCCGATTTAGTATATAAAGGACATTTGCCTGATTCTTGGTCATTTTACACAGAAAAATAGAGAGAAGAGAGACAAAGAATGGAAAAAGAAGAAGAAGAAGAAAGAAAGTCTAAAGCTTCTTTGAGTCAAGTATGCTAAATCTAATGTTAAGAGTAAGTATATTTAAGCCTACTCATTGGTTTATTTTAAAATTTTTTAATTTTATTTATAATTTTTATTTTGTTGTATATGCATGTTACTCTTCAAACCCATTTTTTAAATATAATTGCTACATGTGCATTTCATCAAATATTTTGAGATTTTTATGATTCTACCTAATATTTGATGATTTTATTTGTTTTTTACTGAACAAATAAATATTTTGAAGGATTGTATTTATATATGAAAATATTATGAAAAAAACTAATGAAATATTTTACATATGATCATGCATGTAACATCCCTTGCAAGCAAGTACTCTATTTTATTATTTGATTTGAATTTATACCTTTTTTAGATGGTGGCAAAGTTTTATATATTTATTATAGAGTTCTCCATTTATTTTTATTGAGAATCATTATAAAAAATTGATGATATATATTTGGATATATCTTAATATATTATATGTATTTAAGAAATAAAACTATCAATTACAAATAAAAAAGTGACATTTGATTCCGTTTATAAGAATGAATATATAAATGGCTCGCATATAGATCTTAAGTAGCAGTTCATTGGCATAATGTTACCAAGAATATGATTAATCCAACTTCAAAGTTTTGCCTTTTGATTAATCTTGTGCAAGTAACTAGTTATTAGTTCTTGAAATTGGACCAGCATTGTATTTCATATTTTAAGATGTTTTGACTTTGTGAATTTTACACGCTTTGATATGATTTTTTGGATCATATATATTTTTGGATGCATTATATATTTTGGACTTCTGATATTTTTGTACGGATTGTATGATTTGGATATTCATATATGTAAAGATTTGCATATATGAAATTATAATTTAAAATGTGTTTAATGAAATATTTAATATATCAGATTTTGCATGTGTTATATGGCTTTCCGTCATTCAATTTATTTTATTAACATATATTAGTAAAATGTGCATATATATACATGTATGTATATATTATACTGAGCATTAGACTAATGTTTGTAAATATTTTCAAAATCCTAGTAGATTAGTGGGTAGTGGATTTTTGCAGGTTTTAAATGGAAGATGTAAAAGAAAGGTAATTAGGAGTTTATTTATATTTTTTAATTGTTTCTAAATCTTCCATATTGGTCACAATTTATATTTAAAAGTTCTATAGTTCAGATTTTTGAGGCACAAAAAGTTATGTATGATTTTTGCTATTATTTATTTGATATTTTGGTTAGATATTTTTTCTTACATTGATTTGTAGATTGAATAGATATAATATTATTTCAATACTAGATGAAAATAGTTTGGCCAATCCTATTACCATTTCAATCTATATTTAATCACGTTAATTATAGTATTAGTATATAATATTTGACCCAATTTTAAATTTTGAATTGTGAATATTTATGGATAGGTCTTACATTTTATGTCTTATTATTATTTGTTTGTATTGTGGTCTTGACATCGCTGTTAAAAATAAATTTATTATAAATGTAAACAATAGCCCTGAACTCTAATATTTTTCAAATTTAAATGTTCATGAAGCAAGGAATTTTCCCATCCCAATTATATTTCATTCCATAATGAGGTGTTGTATAAAGATTATACTACTAGGAAATGGACCTAACTAAAGTTGGACCACTTGATCGGCTCAATTTGATTAATTTGAACCGATTAAAATTGGACCATTCGACATGCTTAGTCCTATTACTTTAAAATTTTATAAGATTTGGTCAATATATAAATGTATTATCAATAGGCACGGTCATAAAATTTAGTTTGATTAATTAGGGGGCATGGTTATGGATGAAAGTTTTAGGTTTGGCTCGATTTGGATTATAATTTTTATATATTATTTTAAATAAATAACAAATTTAAAAAATATTTTAATATATTATATTTTTATATAATTAATATCTTTTTATAAAGTATTTTTTATTAAAATATACACTTATATAATATTTTATCTTAAATATTATAAATTTTAAAATATTATATATTTCTAAGTATTGATGCGTCACTGGATTTAAATTACTATTTGGATTAAGAAGCCACTTGATCTCTCCTGATGGATTGAATTGAAACGGGTCTGGTCTCCATTCCTAATAACCTGAATCTTGTACACCATAACAAATAAACGAGAGGTCATAGAATGGTAGGACTTGTTACCGGTATATCCTCTGAAATTCAAGTTAAAAATCTTTCTACGTAGAAGAGAAAGATGAAAGATTCAAGATGTGTGGACACACGTAGGAGGGGGTTGAGTGTGGACTGGAGAATTGGGCTTCTATTAGTGTGCTTGGCGGGGAGTGACTTTTGAGAAAGTTGGCTCTCATGGGCTGTGTAACGTCCTCGCCGCATCCGCATGTGGATATTATCTGCTTTGCGCCGGGGGAACTTTATAGCGTCCCAAGCCATCATGCGGCCCGCACGGTTTTGTTCATGGCAGACTGAGTCTACCACCCCCAAAACGCGTCCACAAGGAAGAGGTATCCGCGCCCTTATAAGGCACGCTTCGTTCACCTTTTCGTCTGATGTGGGACTCTACAGTCCACCCCCCTTGGGGACCCAGCGCCCTCGCTGGCACACCGGACCGGATCCCGACTTTGATACCATCTGTAACGTCCCCGGGACATTCACATGTGGATATTGTCCGTTTTGGGCCGGGGGAACTTTATGGTGTCCCGAGCCATCACGCGGCCCGCACGATTTTGTTCCTGGTAGGCGGAGTCCACCGCCCCCAAAACGCGTCCAGAAGGAAGAGGTATTTACGCCATTATAAGGCACGCTTCGTTCACCTCACCATTCAATGTGAGATTCTACAAGATCAGAGGCTTTTTCAGGCCCATCTCTCGTGGAGGAGCAGCCTATCAAAGAGGTATGGGCCTCATGGCTTCTTGCTTTCGTATTCATTGTCATCCTTGCTTGACTACTGGATTGACCCCCTTTTCTTTTTTCTTTTTTTTTGGCAGCCACAGGAGGCATTATGCTTGATGGAGACTTGTTTGTGCCAATGAGTGGCCATGGTATGCCAGAAACAAGCTAAGATCTCTTGCCTGACCCAAATGAGCGTCAACTTGGGCTTGCTCAAAGAGATGGAGAGCTGGGTGAACACTGCCATTGTTAAGGCCCAATGGAGTTGAGATTGTGTAACCAGCCTCAACCTCGAGCTATTCGAGTCCTGAGAGAGTTCCCAAGAGGTTACAAAGGAGAAATCTCGGCCTCTAGATTAGATTGCCTCGCTTAAGGACGCCCTTTGAGGAGCTGACCAACGCCTTGCCGATCTCCGGAGCAAGAACGCTCATCTTGAGGAGGAGCTGAGGACCCGACTTAGGTCGTAGGAAGTTGGTCAGGCGTTGAACGTCAAATTTTGGGTCAACATTTGCCTTTGTCAACGGATTGCATCCTCGGAGGCTTTGGACTTTCCCATTGGTTTCTTCAATCCTAGAAACAGTGGTGCCTGATGTTGATCTGACTTGCTGGATTTCTTGGAGAGATGAGGGGAACCTTCCTAGCCCCAGGATACTAGTGGGTCCAAACCGTAGGTAACGGCTGTGTTTTATACCTTAAAGATGGATGGAGGCTTATTGTGTATTTTAATTCTTTAATAAAACAACTAGATCGATTTGACCATTGTTGCCAATGTTTTTGCATTTATGTCGGACTTCCTTTTAATACTTCACTTCTTGCTGGCTAGGCGTTGTCGCCATTATTGCCGGGCTTAGTGTAGATGCAAGGTCTAGTTGTGCTCATTTCTGCAGGAGGAAGTCGCAGCACTTCAGTTTTATTAGGCGGTGCTCTTTCCTGTGAGAAGTTGTCATCACACATCTATCGGCGAACCTCATTGGGGCCGACTTGGTATGGTTGGGCAATTGCCGAGTTCTTGTGAAGTCAAGGTCGTCGTTTGCACGGAACCTTTGGTGCTTGGTTCCACTGGGGGGACGTCCTTACTTTTGTGCATTTGATCCTAACTTGCCGACCATTGTTAAGTAATGCCCCCTAGGGTTTGTTATGGCCGCCTAGCTAGGGGGTCTGATTTTAGTCCCGAAGACCCCTAGGCTATAGCATTCAACCACACTTGGGCTGCTCGGTTGTTAAAACTGAGGTTTTGGTCCGGCTTTAGACAGGTGGTTGATAGGTGAAGTATTTTTGCCTGACCTAGGGTTAGTCTAGGTCATTTGATTTTATGCAGAGACATGCAAGAATTTATTTGGACAAATAAAAATTTAGTAAATAATTATTTTATTAATTTAAATGTGGTACATTTTATAAGCATTCCTGATAGTGTATGTCGGACTTACTTGGATTTGGCGAGAGATCATTGGTAATATTTTTTGTGGTAGATAACATTCCATGTCCTCGGGACCAATTTACTGTTCTGAGTGTGTAACTTGTACACGCCACTTTGAAGAATCACTGGGACGAGGAATGGTCCCTTTCAATTTGGGGAGAGTTTGTTCATATTGGCATTCTTACCAGTGGCCTCTATGTTTCATAAAATTAGATCCCCCATCTCAAATTGGCGTGCTTTCACTCTTTTATTGTAGTACCAAGAAATCCATTGTTGAAAGGTCGCTATGTCCAACTTGGCCGCATCCATAATTTCTTCAAGCAGGTTGAGATACTCTCTAAATTGTCGGGAGTTGCTAATTGGGTTGAAACTCTTGACCCTGAGGCTGGACAGTCCAATCTCTATCAAGATAACCACTTTAGTCCCATAATATAGGCTAAAGGGTGTCTCACGGGTAGGTTTCCTTGGCGTCATCCAGTATGACCACTGCATGGAAGGAAGTTTGTCCGCCCAAGAGCTCCCTGCGTCTTTTAGCTTTGTGTTCAATTCAGGCAATGTTGGGTTCATTACCTCCACTTGTCCATTCGTTTGCAGATAGGCGACGGAGGTATGAACCAGCTTGATTCCCAAACTCGAATAGTACTTGGTGAAGTGTTTTCTAGTGAATTAGGTTCTGTTGTTGGTCACAATAACTTCAAGAATCCAAAATTTGCATACGATGTTCTGTCGAATGAACTCTACTGTATTTTGTTCGGTTATTCGTGCCAATAGGGAGGTTTTGACCAATTTCGTGAAGTAGTTGATACTGATTGTGATAAATTTTCTTTGCTCGGATGTAATGGGTAACGGGTTGAGTATGTCGAGCCCCCAGTGTTCAAATGGCCACAAAGACTGTGGGGCCTGCAATTTTGTGTGTGGTTGATGGGAAATTGTGCCATGGACTCAGCAATTTTTACATTTCTTCACAAATTTTATGGTGTCTTATACTGATTGTCTTCGATGTATGACCCATAAATGCCGAGGTGTACCGTGCTCAGCATGCAATCAGCTTCTTTTGATATGAGACATCGCATGAACGGGGTGGAGTACCCACAATGGTATAGCTTTTCATCCACAATAGTATACCAGCCTGCCGTCTTTTTCACGAGCTTGACGTCTTTTGGGTTGTCTAGCGAAGTGCCGTCGGTGATGTATCTTCGGTGTGGGGTCATCCAGTTTTTATCATTTGATATTTGCAGCACTTCTGCTCGGGCTCCTCTATGTTTGGAGAGTTCAGAACTTCTCGCATGTCACAAGAGTATTGCTTTAGACTTCTGATCATTGTTGCCTTGGCTAGTTAGTCCGCATTCTAATCATCCTCCCTCGGGATGTGTATTAGTTTGACCTTGTTGAATATTTGGGTCATGCCTCTCGCTCTAACAAGGTACTTCGCAAACAAAGGGCTAGATGTCTAAAAACTTTTGAGGACTTGATTGACGACCAGCTCTGAATCACTATAAACAATCAGGTGCTTTGTCCAGCATTCTTTTGCCAGCCGGGGCTTGGCGAGTAAAGTTTCGTATTCGGTGGCATTGTTGGTGGCTTAAAATCTAAGGGTCATCAAATATTTCATCTCTCACCCATATGGAGTTGTTAAGACCACTCCTGCTCCATTGACCAATTGCACTGTTGACCTATCTACGTGTAGTGTCCAGGTCGATGGCTCCTCTTGATGGCGGGCATTTTTGTCGGGATCATGGGTATCTAAAATTGGGGTTGTCATTTTAACTATGAAGTCCACGAGGACGTGGCCTTTTATTACCAATTTCGGTCGGAATTCTATGTCAGACTTACCCAATTTGATGGCCTATTTAACCAATTGTCCTGAAGTATTAGGTATTTGTAAGATTTCACTCAATAATTGATCAGTCAGGATAACGATCTTGTACACCTGGAAGTACGATCATAGTTTTTGTGCAAAATAGGCAAGTGTTTAGGCGAACCTTTTAGTGCGCAAGTAACAGGTATTGGTGTCTTTCAGGATTTTGTTGACGTAATAGATCATCCATTATACATCAGATTGTTGCCGGATTAGGATCGAGCTTAGCGTTGTATCCAAAACTGCTAGGTAAAAGTTTAGATCTTCATCTTCTTCTAGTGACGTCAAGAGAGGGGGACTGGTGATATATTCCTTCATCTCGTGGAAGGTTGCTTGATAGTCGGCCGTCCTCTAGAAGTTGTTCACCTTTGCCCATCTCAGTGCCTTGAAAAAGGGAAGATATCTTTTTGCCGACTTTGCTAGGAAGCGGGATAGTGTTACGAGTCTCTAGGTGAGCCTTTGGACTTCCTTCATGGTTTGAGACGGACTTATATCCATTATTACTTTTATCTTTTCGGAATTTACCTCAATCTTCTTCTGAGAGATGATAAAGTTCAAGAATTTTTCAGAGGATACTTTAAAGGTGCACTTGGTCAGATTTAGCTTCATTTGGTGCGCTTGAAGGACTTCAAAGGTCTCGTTGAGGTCACAGATATGGTCGTTGGTAGTTTTTACTTTTGACGAGTATGCCATTTACGTAGACCTCCATATTTCAAGCGATTTAGGCATTGAACATCTTATTCACAAGATGTTGGTATGTGGCGCCTGCATTCTTTAGGCCAAAGGGTCTAACTTTATAGTAGTACTTCCCTTGATCCGTCATGGAGAAAGTATGCTCTTCATTTTCGGGACTCATTTAAATCTGATTGTAACTCGAGTAGGTATCCATGAAGTTAAGTAACTCATGTCTGGACATGGAGTTTACTAACAGATCGATCCTTGGCAAAGAGAAGCTGTCCTTAGGGTATGCTTTATTCACCTCAGTGAAGTCGATGCACATCTGTTATTTTTCATTACTCTTCTTGACGAAGATCACATTTGACAGTCAGTTCGGATACTTGCCCTTCATAATAAAGCCTGCGTTAAACAGTTTCTTCACCTCCTCCCATATGGCAACCAACTTCTCCATGGAATAGTTTCTCTACTTTTGCCTGACGGGCTTATGATTGATATTGAAGCCTAATTTATGGACCATTACTTTGGTCGGTATGCCTGACATGTTGACGGGAGTTCATGCAAAGACGTTGGAGTTTTTTAGGAGGAAGGTTATCAGCTTGTCACGCAGGGTACCTACCATTGAGCTCCCAACATGTATACATTTATCAGGTTCGTGGAGTCTAATGGGATCTAATCGGTTGCCTCACCGAACTAGGCTTGTTGTAAAGTAGGTTTGTCTTGGTGATCAACATCTTCGGCCGGTTGCTCCAGAATTGCCTGAGTGACCTGAGATAGGTAATATGTTGGGTCAATTATTTGGTCACATAGGACTTCTTCCACACAATATGTTGTCAAAAATTTTATTTTTAAGTATGAGATCAGTGTCACTGCCTTGAATGCGGTCAGGTAAGGGTGTCACAAGATGGCGTTGTAAACCAAGGATAGGTTAACACTAGGAACATGAGTATGCGATCTACTGTCTTTGGGTACATTCCTAATGTGACCTCTAATCGGATGGTTCCTTGGATCGATACTGGCTTGTTATCTAGTCCGTATAGGGACACCTCGGCTGAATCATCTGATTTTTTTAATCTGAGTTTAATATATGCATTAAGATATAGCAAATTGTGAGAGCTCTCATTATTAACAAAGACTCATTTTAGCCAATAGTCGACTGTACCATTTGCAACGAGTGCAAATACAACTAGAGGGTCAGAATGAGAAGTTATTACATGTGTTATATCATCATCGCTAAAACTAATAGCATCATTTCTAACTCCTCCTCAGCTTCTTGCTACTGGAAGCTTTCTCCGGGAGACATGGGGCACTGCTCTTAGGTTGTCTTGTGGTTCCCATGCTGATTACCCCGATTGCGACACAATTCCTTCGCTGCTCTTGCTACTCCATCTTGTCCTCTTCCGTTTATCAGGGGCCTACCCCGGGTCTCGCGGGAACCTAGTGAGATGTCCTTTTTGAACGAGGGCCTCAATTTTTTTATGTAGAGTCTAATAGTCTTCCGTGCTTTGACTCAGAGATCGATAGTAGAAATAGTACTTTGACTAATCTCCTCCTCTTGATTCTTAGGCTACTTCGGCCACTTTAGAAACTTTTTATCCCAAATTTATATGAGAATATTGATCTGTCATTTAAAGGGGTCAGAGTCGGGGGACTAAACTCCCTTTGAACTCCCAGCTCGACCTTAGATTGCTTCCTAGGGTCTTGGGAGGTGGTGTTGTCTCTATTCCTTTTATTCCCATTCATTGGCCCCTGGGAGAGGTGGTCGGTGCACTTTGGCCGCTTCGCTTTGTTGGCCTCCTCGGCGACAATGTAAGTGCGGGTGATGGCTCAGCCACTTGGAAGGTTTGAGGGACTTGGTGGGTCAGGTGCTTGAAGAAATTAGCCAACTTCTAAGTGGCTGTGAAAGCGCTTAGTTTCACCTAATCGGAGAACTTGGATATTTTTTGAGCATTTCCAAAAAGCGCTTTAGACTTTCACTTGACCCTTGTTGGAGGCGAACAAGGTGCCAAGACTGCTTCTCCTCTTTTCAACTGGAACCAAACTGTGACAAAAACTGTTGGCAGTAGAACTTGGTGGTAGGCAGTAAAACAAAATCTGAGCATCCTCTTTGAGGATCAGTAGAAAGTATAGACACATGGCTGAGTCATTGAGACTCTGGAAGCCTAGTAGAGTACGGAAGTGATCTAGATGGTCCATTGGATCGAAACTTCTATCATAAGGTTCTAAGGTCGGCATCTTGAACTTGCATGGGAGCAGCTATATTCGGACCTCCCTTATAAATGGCGACCTTCTTAGGTTGATGGTGTGCCTATTGGTGCTCCCTCTAAACACATGCTAGTTGACCTTCTTACTCTCTCCTCCATTTGAGGGCAAGACACAATCCTCTTGGTATTGAGGAATGTCCTTAACTTTAAATGGTTTAGAAAGATTCACTAGATGGCTGACTATGGGCCCTCCTTGGTCGAGTAATGTAGGAGGCTTCCTGACGGGTGGAGGGCCTCCTGTCGTGTCAGCAGTAACATGGATTCCACTACTCAAGCTCTCATCCTGTGTCCCAAAATTGAGCTAGCCTTTCAGTCAGGATTGGGCCCTGTCACTCAGGTCTGTCCGAACCTCGAGGTCGTTAAGCCGTGGGGTATTCTCTTAGGCAGGTTATCTCTTCCTCCGATTTCTTCTCTTGGACATCAATATTTGGACGTGGGGGGGGGAAGGAGCCCCTAGTTAATACTCATCCAGATGTGTGCAGATGGTCTGGAGTATTCTGGACACGTTGTCCATCTTAGCGGTGAGCATTCACACATTAAGGGCCAGTCGTTCATCTGCCTAGCTACCTGCGGAGGGGTCATTACCATGGGAAATGACATCTTTGGTGGGTGTGCTAGCTTGTGCCTTGGTGTTGACCATGTTTTCTTCCATATGGGTGGTGGTAAGACTTTTTAGTCATTTTCCATAGACAATACCAATGATGTGTTATTGGATCCGGATGGTTATACCGATTAGGGAGCTGCTTAATCTCTCCTGATAGGTTAAATTAAAGCGGGTCCGATTCTCGTTCTTGATAATCTGGATCTTGCATACCACAACAAACAAATGAGATGTCAGAGGATGACAGGATTTGCTCCCTAGTATATTCTCTGATACTTAAATTAGAAATTTTTCTATGGAGAAGATAAAGATGGAAAATGCAAGGTGCATGGAAGTATGTAGGAGGGAGGATGAGTGTGGACTGAAGGATTAGGTTCCGATGAGTGCGCTCAAAGGGGAGTGGCTTTTAAAAGAGTCAGTTCTCGTGGGCTGAATGGCGCGATGGAGAGTTTACACTCGTGGGTTGAGTGGCTTGAGAGAGAGAGCGTTTCATTCTTCTGGAATGCTTGAGCGTTAGGATTTTTTGGTCCCCTTTCTCATAGGGGTGAATAGATATTTATAGAATTGGAGTCGGTGCAATTGATATCGATTGCTCTGATAAATCCGCTAAGCTGTCTTACTGATTGTGTGTAAGGCGCATATGGTACCCGTCACCTTTTTGAAACATTGGCCGAGTTACGCTTGCATTCTTAGAATGATACGCTATTTTGGAGAATATTCTGTGGATATTTATTAGGCTGTCAGGACAATTATCATGGTTGTATTATGGCAAGTTTTGCCTACTTGCCTGCGTTGTGCTTTCAACGCTGTCAGTGGCCATGCAGGTGGGGCAACCACAGGTGCGGTACTATGCGTAACCCTAATCACTCGCTTTCTACTAAATAATTGTAGGTTGACCTGTTTGGATCATTCACTCCGCTGCCTGGGCCTCTGGTTCAACAGATCGTATGATGGGTCTCCATCTTTTGGACTTCTTTTCTTTCGGTGGGCTGAACTGGCCACTGTTGCGCTTCCTAGGCCTTGGCATTAAGAAAATATCCACTGGATCGCAACCATTCTTGCGGATTGGGCTCTAGGCCAGCCCGTATTTTACCAGATCCATCAGGTGTTTTTATATAAATATAAATCTTTAAATAAATATACTAATAAAAAATCAATAGACTGGTTCGTTCAACTTATGGATGCATATGATTAAAGCTTACACTACTGTTGACTCTTGTCTTATATTACAGTACATAAAAAGTTATTTTTATGGTTCGATTAAACAACTATTAGGTTATAGAATAATATTTCTATCATTACATCAAAACTCAATTTTTTCTTAAGTTAGTAAAACATACATGCTATAATTTTAAGAGAGAAATGCTACTTATTTTGTCAATTTTTAACCATTTAATAACTCATTTCTGATATATATGACCCATTTTAATCTTTTATTTACTTAAATCTTAATAAATTATACATACCACAGATGATTATAATTCATCAATTTAGAATAACGACTACAATCATTTCATGCTTTTTCACTGTAGCATCCTTATCAGGTGACCTGTTAAAATCATTCATTTAAATAAATTTTTAGACTATCCAATTGTCAAAATTAATTTCAACAATATAAGCCAAGAAAATAAAAAATAAATAAGAGATAATCTTTTGGTCGCTATTATTTATTTTATAAAATAATATTATTTTTTAAATGAATTAAGAATTTATTTTGTTGGGTATCGCCTAAAATAAGGTTGGTCTAACTAATTGATATGAGAAGCCCATAAATAATAAATTCTGAAAGAGGTATAGATCAGTTAAATTGTTAGGCCCAAATTTAGATAATAAAAGTTAAGTTCAAATTTGAAAGGAGTTAGATCGAACGGACAAACTTTTAAGTGATCAAACTACCAAGTGTCCAAATAACCAAATGACTAAGGTGGACTAAAAGATTCAAATGGTTGGATACCAAACTGTATGGTTAATTATAACGAATGATTTAAAGAACTGAATGTTAACTTGATTGAGCGGTTAAATTAAATAAATAGTTAATATACTTTATAGTCAAGTATAATAGCCAAACTAACCGCCTCAAGAGACCCACCTAGTCAGAGTACAATGAACGGTTGAATAATTTAATTCTCAATTAGAATAATTACGCAGGTTGTGGTTAATTACTTCTATTCCGAAAACTACCATTAACTGATGGTATAATTATAAATAGACCTACTTCCCTTAAAAATGGGAAAAAGAATCTGAATAACAAGGATAAAGCTGCAATTATCTCATAGCTTGATTATTCACAAATTACAAAACTAAGTCCTTTGTCTTTCACTCCTTCATGTCCATATAGTTTTTACCATTTTTCTATTTTTAACAAAAAGTAGTTGACTTAAGCATCGTAAAATATGTCGAATAATGAGTCTTATATTCTTTGAACTGTTATTTGGCGTAGTAAGCAAAATCCAAATATAAAATTTGATTGTTCAATACAACTTTATTTAAATTAGTATTTAGATTCTAAAAATGCATCATATTTTATGTATTTCCTTTCTCAAAATACTAACTAGGCATGTAAAAACTTCAAGCCACTTTTGCTGTATATTTTTTACATCATACCATGCACGATTCTTAACCTCTCATTTTCAAAACTTGATTGGAACATGAATATAAGGACAAGACGTGAACAAGTAAACTGTCCTAGGTATCTCACTTAATTATAATAGGACATTCGATTGGATATAATATGTAAAAAAATAATTTTATGGAAGTTTATTTGCATATTAGTCATTATCTTTGATGTGTATATTGATTTTGGGTTTGATTTGAAAAAAATTCACTTAAAACTTTCAAACTCTTTAACCCAAATTTCATACACTACAACAAGAGCATGAACTTTGAAAGAAATGAGGCTACACTCCAAGATATATTTCGATATTTAGATCAATCTTTTGAACCCAATAATAAAAGTTATGAAATGTGAATAAAGAGAGAGAGAGAGAGAGAAAATGAGAGAACGAGAAAGAGAGTGTCGTAGGACTAGGTTTTGGAGTGTTTGTTTCATTTTTTAACAAATTAACTCTTTTCCTCTGTTTTCTTTAGAATTAGATCCCGTCATTTTCTATGAAGATGGGATCGCTATTGATAGTAGTTTTTCGAGGTGATTCCTCAAAGGTGGTTCCTTAGAGACAATTCCTCATTTAGGTGGTTCTCAGCTATGATCAGAGTAGTAAGTTGGCTATTGACCATTTAAGTCAATTATCACATTGCATGTTTCTGGTCTTGGTGGCAAAACTGTGGTTAAATGTGTTGTCTGTGGGTAGTTCATTTAAATGTGTTGGCAAAACCCACTGAGCTTCAATAGTCAGGAAAGATATGCAGTATGAAAATTAACTTACAGATTGGGGGTACAGAAGCGCTAACCTAGCTGACTTACTATCGTCTTGTGATCCTTATCAAGGAACTTCTTGAATTTGCTTGCGAAAATAGAATTAGGCGCCTTCCGATTTTCAAGTCAATCTTCCTTTACGAACTGTTGAACCTTTATATACCACTGGTGCCCAATTTCTGTGCTACCGACGTTGCCAACGAAGGTTAACATGCGGGACAAGGTACAAAGAGTAAAGTTCAAAGTGGTGAGAAAACTTCATTGAGGAAGCACAATTGTAGAAGCTAAGTTTTCTCAAGTGGAGAAATTAATAAGCATGAAAGAGAAGGTTTTGCACTGAAACAGCTGTCCAAATCACGATTAAGAAGTTTTGGGTAAATGAAATAAAACGGCTATATATAGAGAGGCACTAAAACCTAGGTCAAAAATATGATCGATGGTTAAATATGCGTCGTGGCGCTTGAGCACACAGCGAACAAGCTTAGAGTTTCATGGGATACATCCAGCAGAGCTCGAGCGTGGATCGAGCGAGTTTTGAGTGCTGGTTCTATTGGATTCAGCACTCGAGCGTGGGTCGGGCGAGCAACGGGCGCAGGCTTATTAGAAACGGGGTTTGAGCTCGGTCGGGTGAGCAACCAGCACTAGCTTATTAGAAATGGGGCTCAAGCTCTGGTTGGGTGAGCAGTGGGCACCGGTTTACGGGAAATGGGGCACGAGTGCATCACAGGCATACAACAGGCGAAGCCTCTTTGGAAAGGTGTTCGGGCGTAGGTCAGGCGCACGACAGGTATGGAATTGGTCGTGGAACTTCAGCAAATAGTAAGTGATATTTTGATACAGATCCTTAGAATAATATGACCTTTGCTGGCTATAGACCAGATATAATAATAGAATATGTTAATATATAAATGAGCCTAATAATCTCCCCTTTGGTAATTACGTAACAAAATTTCATCCAAAATATAAATTAAAATACAAGAAAATCACAAGTTCAGATACCATCAAGATAGAACTCATGTATATATAAATTTATATCTAGTAGACAGGAAACAAAATACAAAAAACAAAATACATGAAAAACACAAAGAGCTGCCATGCTAAAAAATAGCTATTGTGCCTGTTCAACTATGGTTAGTACAAAGATAGATAAAAGTAGGAAAATAATAGTAAATAAACAACAATCAATAAATAGATAATAGCTAAGGTCTCTTGTAACTGAAATCAAATGGAAACAGATAACAAAGCACAAAGAAAATATGAATCAACGGTAAACGAGCCTCCCCCTATCAAAATCAATTGAACGCTCCCCTAAGTAAGATATCTACTCTCCCAAACAATGTAAGGCTCCCCTACCAAAGATATCTTTCCCTAACAAAGATATCTTCCCCTTTTGTCACAAAGTGCTAAAAAGAAAGTATCACTTAGAGCCCGAAGAATCACCGAAAGACGGCCAAGCGTAAGAAAGACAAGCATGCTGCCATCGCAAATGAAGAAGCACCTCCTCCTAAGTAGCCAAGCATGAATCAAGACACTCAAAAATCGGCAAACATATTCGACCACAACAGGGTGTGAGAAGTATAGAATCGCTCATGAGAAGAAAAGAGCCGCTCAAGCCGATCTGTAATCTTGGAAAGTTGACCAATAAGCAAAGAGGATGAAAAGGTAGAGAACCAAGGAGGATTGGACGAACCAGGACCCGAAGGTTCAGGGTAAGACAGGACTGAACAAGATGGACCACCTTCGGTTAGGAAGGGAGGCAGCTCAGGGAGGGGCTCATTGAGAGAATCGGCGTGATCAGGGGAGGAGCGATGATGGTGCGATAGACGTGGAAGATCTAGAAATGAGATTCCTAAACCCATGACAAGTCACTGAATAAGACAACCATAGGGAATGTTGTTATCATTTTTAGACGTAAAATGAGCGATAATGTGGGAGTAAAAATGGGACGGTAGATCAATGGGCCGCCCACTCTAGAGAGTATATAGGAATAAGGCTTTATTGAGGGGGACAGATAAGAAGTGAGTGATTGAAAAAATATAAGTGATTTTAATTCGACTTGTGACCATCCGCCGAGGGGAGAGATGTTTGGTTTTGAAAGACCTCACATTACATTCGATGGGAGAGCCATGAAGAAAAGAAGTGATCTTGTGGAGGTGTGGCATCAAAAGTTGGGAATAAGGATAGTCAGGATTTTTAATCTGAGGAATATTGAGAACCCGAGAGATCATGTCTGGGGTAATTCGAAGGTGACTTCTCCTCAAAAAGGTAGAAAAGGAACGAGTTTGATAATAATAAATGTTGGAGTAGAATTCTTAAATTAAAAGCATAGAGGGGGCAATCAAATTGGTATGGATCAACTCCCAATGGCGGTCCGTAAACATAGAAGAGATGGACATGTTGAGGGAAGAAATGTTAACATCCCATTCCAAGGAAAGTTGCCTTTGAAACATATTAGAATTAAACAAAACTTCAGCTTCAGCATTGATGAAACGATCAGAAGTTAAGAGCTCGCTTATTTGGTGATGCGTGCCAACTAATTTGCAAGCAAGAGATTTTCACAGAGTAGATATCTATAATGCAAAAATAGAGAAGATTTCAAAGGATTTGCCAACTGTTGCACCTTTTTTTATTTTTTGTTTTTATTTATTTTATTTCTAATTTTTTAAAACAGAAAAGAGGACATAAATGAGAAAAAATGAGAAAAACTATTTAGGGCCACCGACCAAACAAGGCTCGATCTGCATATATTGACCATAAATAACAACAGATCGACCCTAAATATGAGTACATTGTGAAGAAAAACAAGCATTCATAGGGTTGAAACAGGACAACGAGTACTTAATAGTGCCACCGTCATTAATGGCGGAAGGAAGCTCAACAACCAAAGAGAGAGGAGAAATTACCTTGAGGACACCCAAAATCATGAAGAAGAGAAGCAGATTAGGAATATTTTGGTGCGAGAGGAGATAGATACGGAGGGATTGCGAGGAGAGCGCCTAGGGTTTGGAAGGGGGAATAAGGTTGCGCACAAATGTCGTTGGAGAGTAAAAGGATGAAGCTACAACACCTGAGCGACACTAAGGCATTCGGCAGGCATTGCATGTCTGGATTTGGCGCTCGAGTGTCAATCAAGCACCATGTTGGCACAATAAATAGTGCACCTTTTTTTTTGAGAAAAGTGCAACTCACGTCATTCTGAGGGAGGAGAACAAATACCTATGGCCTTTCTTAAAAATTCAAATCGAATACTATCCAAGGGTTTAGTGAGGAAATAGGCCAATTGATTCTCGGACGGAGTGTGTTCAAGGTCTATGACTTGAGTCTTAACGAGTTCACGAATAAAATGGTGTCTGATTTCAATATGTCTAGTTTATAAATACTGAATGAGATTTTTTTTAAATATTAATGACACTGGTATTGTTATGATAAATGGTCATAAGTATTGGATATTACCGTAATCGAGTAGCATTTATTTCATCCATTGGAGTTGTGTTCAACAGTTGCCAACTGCAATGTCTTCGGCTTTTGTAGTTGACAAGGAGATGAAATCTTATTTCTTACTCATCCAGGCTGCAAGGTTAGAGCCGACATAGAAACATCCACCGGAGGTGCTTTTACGATCATTAGTATTTCAGCCCAATCGGTATCGGAATATCCAGCCAAGTCAAAATTGGAGTCTCTGGAGTAAAAAATCCCATAGTCAAATGTGCTATTAACATAGTGAATGATATGTTTGACGACACTTAAATGAGATTCTTTTGGATCGAATTGATATTGGGTACAGATACTGACACTAAATATAATGTCGGCTCTGCTAACTGTTTAAGTACATGAGACTATCAATCATACTTATATAGAGAGTCTGATTGACTTTTTTTCTATTGAATCACGATCCAATTTGGAGGAAGTGCTCATGGGTGTTCGAGTATGTTTGCTATTATCAATGTCGAAACGTTTAACAAGGTTCTTCGCATATTTGGCTTAAGAGATGTAAAGTCCATGAGAGAGTTGTCTAATATGTAGGCCAAGGAAGTACGTAAGTTCTCCTACCATACTTATTTGAATTTCAGAGGACATGCAGTTAGCGAATGTATGAGCATAGGAGCCTATGGTATCACCAAAAACAATGTCATCAATATAAACTTTGGCAATCAACATATATTTTTAGTTCGTTTTTACGAATAAGGTTTTATCAATATTGCCCCAAACAGGCTCATGTTCACTGAGATCCGAGGTGAGACGCTTGTCTCAAGCTCTTGGAGCTTGTTTAAGACCATGTAAAGCCTTTTTAAATTTGTACACATCGTCCTGGGAATGCGGGATCCACCAATCCCTTTGGTTGTTCAACAAAGACTTTCTCCTGAATGATACCATTCAAGAAAGCGCTTTTATCATCAATTTGATAGAGTTTAAAGTCTATGGTACATGCAATGGAAAACAAGATTCTAATAAATTCAAGACGAGCTACGGGAGCAAAAGTCTTGTCGTAATTGCTGCCCTCTACTTGTGTGTATCCTTGAGTAACAAGAGGGGCTTTATTGCGAGTAATATTTCCATTTTTATCGGTTTTATTTTTAAAGATCCACTTGGTCCCAACGGTAGTAGTATATTTGGGTTGAAGAACCAAGGACCACACAACATTTTTAACAAATTAGTTTAATTCCTTATATATGGTATTGATCCAGCATTCATTAGTCAAGGTCTCTTCAACCTTTTTCGGTTCTAAGTGAGATATATAACAAATATAAGCGAGTAGGTTTAGAAATCGAGATGCAATCTCATACCCTCATTCAGATCACCTAGAATGAAATATTTTGGATGATTTAATTTAACTCTAACCGAAGGTTCTTTAATAGGGATGGCAATTGGGGTTTTTTTGGGAATATCAGTCGTGGCTGAATCTACGGAAGACTCAATTTCACCTTATTTATTGGGAAAATCACTAGTTTCAGGTTAATCATTGAGGATATCATCCACAACAACTTTGATGGATTCCCTAATAGTTTAAGTGCAAAAATTGTACACACGATAGGCTTTATTGTCAAGGGAATATCCTAAGAACATCCATTCATCGCCTATGGAGTCAAACTTATCTAGATTTTTTCTATCACGTAAAATGAATCATTTACATCCAAAAATATAAAAATACTTCATGTTTGGTTTCTTACCTCTCCAAAGTTCATAAGGTATTTTATCCATTTTGGGTTTTATGTAGACCCGATTAATTATATGGCAGGTTGTGCTTTTGGCTTTCCCCTAAAAGTATATGACAATATTTTTACTCTCCATCATTGTTCTAGCCGTTTCTTGAATGACCCATTTTATTTCCGAGATAGTAGTAGAGGATTCATGTTGAATTCCTTCTTTACTACAAAAATTGTCAAAGTTTGAATTTTTAAATTCCTTTCCGTGATCATTACGAATTCTCATAATAGAAGTGCCTTTTTTATTTATGATTTTCTACACAAAAATTTTACGTGATCAAATGTATCAGAATTTTCTCTGATAAGGTTTATCCACGAATATCTAGAAAAATCATCTACGACCACTAGGATATACTTTTTACCCCTAAATTCTCGGTCCTAGATAGTCCTATAAGATCCATATGGATTAGTTCAAGGGGATGCAATATGTGAATGTCACCTAGAGAGGGATGGCTAGCCCTGATTTGTTTACCAAGTTGGCAAGGACTGCATACATGGTGTTTGACATTGGACGATTTTGGAAGGCCCTTAACATAGCTAAATTTTAAAATTTTGGCCTAATTTTTAAAATTTAGAGGACCAAAACATTGATACTACAATTCCACAAACTCGGCTCTAGTAGGATGGCATCCCAAGATAGGACCGGCTTGATCCCGTGGACATTATTAGGAGTTCTCTTGCCTTCCAGCACAATAGAGCTCTTTGTATCATATATGCAATATTTGTCCTGAAGGAATCTTATCACAAAATTTTCATCACAGAGTTGGCTAATACTCAGATAGTTAGATTTTAGCCTAGATACATACAGGACATCATACAGCTTTGAGAGCTCAAAAATACTAATTAAGTCTTTGCTAAGAATAGGAGACCTCGCTCCATCATCAAAGACAACCGTTCCATCGAGATGGTCAGTCAGTGATGAAAATATGGCTTTACTGCTGCACATGTGTCTGGATCATCCACTATCTAGATATTACAGCGAGTGATTTTGAGCTTTTAAGGTAATGCAAGCAACTTTACAAGAATAAATTTGGGAAGCAAGTTTTAGATCGCTCTTCGTTATCAATATTTTTCTCCCCAAATTTACCCTATGATTTAGTCTTTTCACTTGGTCAATTAGGTGTTGAATGTGATTACGTTTTTAAGTTCCGTTTGAGAATTTTTTAATATCATTTTTGACATTTTCGAGTTTCAATTCTAAGGATTTGATTTTAGTAGTAAAGGACCCATTTAGCATTTTCAATTTATGATATTTAACAGTGAACCATTCAAATTTTGTTGTAAGTTCTGCATTAACTTTTTAAAATTTAATTAATTTACTATTTATAGATTTATTAGTTTTTTTATTTTTAGGATTCCCAAAATAGTTTGTCATAAGTTTTTTTGAAGAGCATCAAATTCATTATCAGATTCCTCACGAGAAGAATCTGATTATTCTGATTGCGCGCACTTGTGGCTTCATCACTACTACTAATGGAAGTTTTGAAGGTCATATAATTTATTTCTTCCTCTTTAGATGATTTTTTATCATACTTTTCATCCGTTTTGTCATTTGAGAGGGACACATTTAGGACTTTTTCTTTCTAACGTTTAAAATTAGGACACTGGGTTTGGATATGACCAAATCCGTGGCATTCATGGCATTAGATTCATTTAAATTTTTTATTTCTTATATCTTTATTCTCCTTTTTATCTTTCTAGACTAAGTTACGTGACAAGTCTGTTCTCTTTGAGGTTTGTTTTTTTTTTTTTTTTATCTTTGACAAATTTTTAAAAATTTTTAACAAATAAGACAAAGCCCTTATTGCTGCACGACTATTCATTAGAGTTATGATCTCTCTCGTACTGTACAGTTTTTAAAGCAATTGATTTATTCCATTTGGATTGAAGGAGAGTGTGCTAATACGTTTGTAAAGAACCAACCAGTTCTTTTATTTTTAATTTATCAAGGTCTTTACTTTCCTCAATAGCAGTAACCTTCAGTCTAAAACGTTCAAGTAGAGATCGCAGGACTTTTCGGATGATTCTATTTTTTGGGACACGTTCTCCTAAATTGAATGTAAAATTAACATTGTCATTTAATTTAGTATAAAAGTTATCAAAGATCTTGTCATTTTTCATCCCAATTTTCTCAAACCTAACAGTGAGCATTTATAATTTAGAATTTTTAATCAATTTAGTTCATTCATGGGTAATCTCAAGAATATCCTATACATTTTTAGAGGTATCATATATAGAAATACGTTTAAACTCTTTACGAGATATGACCATAAAAATAATATGTAGCCCCTTACTATTTCAATTACATGTGTCAAGTTCTTTATTTAATCACAAGGACAGAACTTTAGGTTCATCGCTCGTGGTGCTTCTGGGTAGAGTCCACCTAATTTTGGTGCTGGCCCACACGCGCTCATCTATCGATTTGAGAAACTTTCTCATATAAACTTTCCAATACGTATAGTTGCTTCCATCAAAATAGGGAGGAACGAATAGTGATTGATTGGTACGTATCTAAATTAAGGTCGTGGATTGGGGTAAGTCTTTGATACCAAATGAAAGGAATAAGCGTTCCAAATCACAAATGATTTTGACCCCTTAATAAAATTACAGAAGTAATAAAAATATAAATATCCGATACACGTGAAGAATATTTAAATCCAGATAATATAATCAATAAAGAGTATATAGGATAGAGCAGTAAGCAATAATGACAAAAATTTTGATGACGTAGGAAAACCTCGATAATTACGACTATCAAGTAAAACTCTCCGTACTTTGACAGTCAGAAAAAATATGCGCTATAAAAATTAACTTATAGACTATGTAATACAAATGGGCTAACCTAACTGACTTACTACTTTTTAAATCTCTACGCAGCAACGGAATTGGATGCCTTTCGGTCTTCAAGTTAATCTTCCATTATAAATCACCGAATCTCCGTACACCCACGGTGCCCAATTTTCACGCCATTGATGTCACAAATGAAGGTTAACAGGTGGGACAATGTATAAATAGTAAAGTTTAAAGTGGTGAAAGAACTTTATTGAGGAAGCACAAATGTAAAAGCTAAGTTTTCTCAAGTAGAGAAATTAATAAGTATGAAAGAGAAGGTTTTGCACTGAAACGACTGTCTAAATCTTGAGTAAGAAGTCCTGGGTAAATGAAATAAAATGACTATCTATAGAGAGGCTCAAAAACCAAGGTAAAAATATGACCATTGATGAAATATGCGTCACGGTGCTCAAATGTTACTCGAGCGCACGACAGGCAAGCTTCGAGCGTTGGATCTATTGAATTCGGCACTCGAGGGTAGGTTGGGTGAGCGGCGGGTGCAAGCGTACTGAAAACGGGGCTCGAGCACACTGTAGGTGAAGCCCCTCAAGAAAGGCGCTCGAGCACGGATTAGGGGCACAACAGGCATGGAATTAGGCATGACGCTTCAACAAATAACAAGTGATATTTTGATGCAGATCTTTAGAATAATACGACCTTTGTCGACTATAGATTAGACACGGTCACAAAATATACCAACACATAAATGATCCTAATAGTTTTTATATAATCAAAGGCGATACGTTATTATTCAAGATTCTTAAATGAGCCATCATACATATAACTTTGTAAACAAGGCTAACCACCACTTTAAATTGACGAATGATAGTTCAAACATCGATTATTACTATTGTCACGTCTCAATACCAAACTCAAATAATAATAATAATAATTAGTAAGATCATTCCATCAAGAAATTACTAAACCCAATTAACAATGGACATGAGACACAACTTGATATCACGACCGATCTAAAAGAAAATAAGTAATCTAACTATAGGATTTGAAATATCACATTATTAGGTGGTTGAAATACAAATCGTATTACGATGTTAACACATACGTAAGAAGTTATGTTTATACCAAAATTAGAGTAACCAAACAACCACATGAGAAAGTCAAAATCTGACTACATTTTCGTGAGAACATTACAAACCGTTATTCATTACAACTGCCACCAACCGAAATAAAATAGACCACCCTAAAACTGTCATTTGGAAACCAAATACAACATCATATATCCAATATTTTTAATTCTTCATCATTAAGTCGTCTTCTCAATAATACCTTCAACCAGTAAGTGATCGAACCTGCTAATTTGGAGGGGGTTAGCAGAAAATAAAAATAAAAATAAGTCGAAAGTTCAGCAAAGTAAATAGTTTCATATTACAATAAAACATGTCGGAAGAAACAATGGATCAAATTCAGATTTAATGCTATAAATTTCTATAACAAATATTTATAGCTTCAAAATTTTATTTTCAATTCTAAATCAAATGTGCTATATAAAATCATGTAATGCTTAAGGACCAATGGCTAATAGGGCCTACCAACTAAGGAACAGATAATCTAAGTCCGGATTATATTTATTTCTATACAATAAAAAATCTTACGCTATTATTTATGACTCGTAGGTCGACCGTTATATATATCACCCTATATATAGGGTCGAAATATCTCTTTTATCCGTAAATGATAGGTTTAAACCTCGATTATTATTATGATATATTACGACATATCTTAATATATTACAACTAATATTCTTATAATGGTCTAATATATAAATAAATAAAAAGTCTATACCAATATAAATAGTCTTGTATTTTCTTAATTTGAAGAAAATATTCTTAATCCTTTGACAAATTGTAGAGTTTTTATCAAATTTCTTGAAATTCTTATCATGTAATGTTTTAATTTTCTATAAAAATTTAAATATACTTAATTTAAAATATGTAATGCCATATTATAAAATTTTCAAACAAAGCTGCAAAAAATCAGTAACACTATGTGATTTCAAAATTTTATTTCAATTGACATGCATACAAGGACAAATTTATGGAATTTTAGAATATAAAAAATATATATTTAGTGATTTTAAGTATGCAAGAATATTATATGCAAATTTAAAGTACACAATAATCATTTAAATAAGATTTCAACACATTCAAGAAGAAAATACAGAGGAATAAGTTAACAACATAAAGTATATGAACTAAGAATGTGCACTTTATAAAAATTATAAAGAATCGGAATAGAAATTCATGCATGTGAAGTATCAACACTTTACATATGAAAATATGATATGTATGAATATTTAAAATAATAAAAATACTCTAAGAAGTGGTAAGAATTTAATAACAAAAGAAAGGAAGTTTGAGGTACACTTTAATTTCAAATTTACTAAAATCTTGCTTGAAATCAAGCAATTGACCTTTTCTAACTTCTTCCCTTTTTCTCTATCTTCTCATCTTCTGATTCTCTTTTCTCTTTCAAAATCTGGTAGAATATAATCGAAAATCAATTGAATATGACTTATATAGCATACTGGCGCACGTGTGCTTGTTAAACTCATTTCAGGCACTGTGGCCAAATACAGTGGCATACGAACGTCATATTCGGCACGTATCAGGCACTGGCATTCTGTTACAATTCCCTCAAAGGTCTATTTGGCATATATCGAGTTTGAACACACTAAAAAATGCGCTCGAGTTCTATTAGGCCTTCGTCAGGCATGGACTCTCCACCCAGGACACACATGTACGTGCATCAAGCGTCCTTCAATTCGATGTGATCCAATTTAATATTGACTTTGACCTAATTTATTCCTCCTTTAACTTCAACTTAATTAATTATAATTAAATTTTAAATTTTAAACCCGTACCTTATAATTATAATATACTAAGACATATCATAATATATCACTATCAATTCCTATAGTGATTCGTGTATAATCAAATAAAAAATTCTACTTAGGTACGAACAATTCCTTTATATTTTTTATATCGAAAAAATATCTTACGTTATAACTAATTGTGGAGTTTTTTTCTTCATTTTTTTAAATTGATGACATGTAAAAAAAAAAATATGAATGTGTCAAAACATTGGTGAACATTTGAAGAATGAGCTGAAATAGCTAGACGAAATTTTATTCTTAAAGGTTCAAAACATACAAGTAAAATTATACAGGATTTAGCAAAAATCGGCACAATTGATATAAATTTTTTATTTTATTGAAAAATATAAGACATACAAGAACATGCATATGATAATCAAGAACATTCAATATCATTTAAATAAAATATAAAGACATACATGGGCATTGTTACAGAAAATAGTTTAAAAGTATAATGTATATAAAATAAAGACATAAATTTATAAATGTTTCATTGAATGGGAGTAGGATCATTGCATACAAAGTATAAACTCTTTAACTATAAAAATAGTATATATATAAATATTTAAAATAATAAATAGTAAAGGAAGTAGAGAAAAATCAGTAATAAAGGAAGGAGAGACTTGGATATATTTACCTTAATTTAATTCTATTAAATAATTACTTGATTTCTCTTTAATTTCTCATTCATCTTCCTTCCTAGTCTTCTTTTCTTTCTTATTTTCTTCTCTTTCTCTCCTCTTTCAAGAACTAGCTCAAAATGACCCAAAATCGACCAAAAAGACCTATTTACAACAAGTTAGCGAATCATGCGTGAGTCATACATAATTGCACACAAACACCGATTATGCACGCATTAAGTGCTAACACTCTATCCCAATCATTTATAAGCACTACTTGAGTGCATTTCAAATGCGAACATTCTATCTCCAACATGTACATTCATTCCTTGAGTGCACATTGAATATGGGCAATCTACTTAAAATATACTTATATCTAGGTTAGACGTCTTTTAAGTATCAAACCAAATTTTTTTAAAATTAATTTTTCTCAAATTTTATTATATCCTATTTTTTAAATTGGCCAAATATTATTTAATAACATCATAATTTATAAATAAAATATAGGACATGACAACTTGTGCATGTGAGTGGTGCATGATGTGCACCTATTAAATGCTCATGTGATGATTAAGTATATAAGGATTCATTCACTTGAGTTCAGTCGTTTTTGCGGGAAAAATAAAGGAAAGAGAGCGATAGAGAAGGCAATGCATTTTATTGAAGAGAGAAAATGAGAAAGGAATAGATTTTGAAACATTTTCTTATCAAATCTACTACATCAAATAGTTAAGGCAATACATTTTGTTGAACGTTTTGAGGTGTTGTTTGTTTTTGCTTAATATTGAAGATTTTATTTGTTTTTGTTAATCATTTATATATTTGAATGATTATGTTTATATATAAAATTATTTTGAAGAATAATCATGAATTTTTTATATATTTGATCTTACATGTGACTTCTATACAAGCATTTGGTAAGGACTTTATTTATTGTATAATATAAATTTATACTTTTTTAGATGGTAGAGAAATATTATATATTTCTTATAAAATCATCTGATTGTTATTTTAGAACCATTGTAAGGAATTAATGATTTATATTCGAATATGTCTTACTATAGTAGACCCACTTGAAAAGCACTCCTGTCATCTATGGGTAGAAAAAAAATATTATTTGACCTTATTTGTAGAAAATAATATATAGATAGTTCATCTACAGATCTAAATAGTAGTGTATAGATCTAAAATTATTAAAAATATAAGTAATTTATTCTTTAAAATTTAATCTTTTAATTAGTTAATGTATGAGTCACCGGTCCTTAATTTTTAAGAGTTAACCTGCGTTGTATTTTATATTTTGAAATATTTTGGCCATTTGAGTTTTTACGTGTTTTAATGCGGTTCTTTGGAAGTCCTACTTTTATAGATGCATTACACATTTTGGTATTTTGACGATTTTGAACGATTAACATGATTTGAATAATTGTATTTGTACTGAACTATTTATACGAAATCATGATTTGGAATATATTTAATGAAAAGTTTGACATTTTATATTTCACATTTATTTTACGATTTTTCATCTCTCAATCTGTTTTATGAACAAGTATTAATTATTATACATACATATATAATTATTGAGTATTAAACTCATAATTTACAATTATTTTTTAACCCTTTTAAACTAGCGGGCCATTGATTCTTATAGAATGTAGAAGAAATGTTGATAAAGATTTCATTTAATTATAGTAGTAATTTTAAGAATTATTTGAGATTTTATGTATATTTTGAGTTGTCCATAATTTTTTATTTTAGGATATTATATTAAATAGATGACATTTATGGCTGCATTTTGTGGTACATTGTGCATTTGATTATATATATATATATATATATTTTGTAGATATATTAAATTTGGAGTAGGTACTTATATAATTTAGAAATCAGATAGGATTAGTTTGGCTAATTTTTATGTTTGCTATGAGATTATAATTTATAATATTGTTTATGATTTTGAGTGTAATATTTGACCCAACTTTGATCCTTTATAATAAATTAATATAATCAATGATTATCTGTTCATGTTAAAATTTTGACATTATTATACCAGAATTATGGCACAAATTGGTCTTATATACAATGAAATTGCCAATCTATCCTTACAATAATGATCATCCTTTTCATTCTACCTCAAACGAAGTTGACATAACAACCAAATTTCCATTATCAAATGGCATAATTGTCATGACAAATAATTCAATTCTTGTCTTTGCACTAAAGTTATCCCATCATTATCCGATGTATCCTAACTCCATTATATTGGAGACGTAACAACATCATTTTCTTACTTGCAATCAATTGCATAAAAAAAATAAATACAATAATCTTGAAAAAGCAGTATAAAACTATAGAATATATTTTTTATTTGAGATGTAAAATTTATATTATAATTTAATTTTTCTAGGTGAATAATACATTTTCTACTTCATTCTTTGGAAATATTGCCTAAATTTTGTGTTTGTAATAAATACAAAATATGATTATAGATAGATTATAAATACAATAAAAATTGCAGAGTTTAAGTTTTAACTTATGTCAAATCATTTATGCATGGATAATGGATCTGAAAACTGAATGCTAAGATGAATGAGAAAACAAAATACTTGTTATGATTACGATAAGTTAAGTAGATCTCTGCCTGATATATGTCCTACCATAGCGAATTGGGCCAGACGAAGGTGGATGCTTGATAATACTCTGGGCTTGGGCTAGCCCAATAGCTGTGACTATCCCCTGCCGGCAAGAAACTAATGAATCTACCGGTCTAAATTGATAAGAATTTAAGGAGTTAATGGTTAAGATAAATCATACCCGACTAAACATGCATCAAAAGTAAATTATAATTATGCCACTAACTAACCTAAATAAAGTCTCTCCCAATAGCTAATCCACTATTAGATTAATTGGACATCTTCACTAGCAGTTTTATCTCTTTTTAAAGTTCGTATTGTATTTTTTTACTGTCGATTTCTAAGACCAAACTACTAATACTGCATACTAAGATGCTAAAACCTGATAGGTATAAAGTTATTTTTCAAATTTAAAGGGTAGATAGAATAAAAATATTAACAATAATTATTTTTATACTGTAGTATCTAAATATAAGGAACAGAAAAGATAAAGAATTAGTACTAAATAAGTCTGATGTTGGTAAAAGGAAGGAAATTGAAGGAATTACCTGCAATTACTACTACCAACCTTACACTTAACTTATATGAGACTTTTTTCATAGTAGTTATGGATTTAATGTGTTAATTTATTATTATTATTACTTATTATTCTTACTTATTCTACAACGTATGATTATTGTAGGGGAAAAAAAACAAAGGGTCCAATCAACTAGGCGTGGTCCATCCATTGAACTCAGTGCAATTAAGACAGTGGGCGTGGTCCATCCATTGAAGATGAATGAAAAATCAAACTCAGTACAATTAAGACAGTGGGCTGTCCCTATGAAAAATGACGAACCCCATGACTTAGGAGGTGCTACGGAGACAAAACGCTAGGAGACAACCCCATTCATAAGTAGGACCAACATTCTTCTGCATTCGGCGCTGGGCGCTGCACGGGCATGGGTTCATGGGGTCCGAGGACGGTGGTGCCGGTAGACGTCAGGAAGAAGCCATGGGAGCAGGAGTTGCCCCTCCACAACCGGTGGCACCCAGATATTCCGGCGGTGGCAGAAGTCCGAGTCGGAGAGCTTTTCAGGGTTGAAATGGTGGACTTCAGCGGCGGTGCCATAACTCGGGATGACTCAGCTGAGGACGTCAAGCATGCTGATCTCTCGGGTGTGAGTTGCTTCGACCTCTCTTCTTTGTTGTTCTGTGTTTGCTACGACTAACAACGATTTGAACTGCAACGAAATGAAATCATCGGCTGAAATTCTATCCACAAATTGGGGATTCACGGTTGAATTTGTAGTTATGAAGTGCCTAATGGTCTTTGCGACGAGGCCTTCTGTTCTGAATCCACAAAGCGGAGCATGGAAATTCTTTCTTACCAAAAAATAAAATAAAATAAAATAAAATAAAATAAAACCTCAATTATCCATCAAAAAAACAATCTGAAGGGCAGGAGAAATACACCGGTGGAAGCCAATACAAGAAGGCAGCAACACAAGTTGACATATTACATATTGACATAATATAAGCTTTACTTATACAGTAAATTTTCTGCTTCTAATAGCTAAAATGGTACAAATCTTTCCCAAGTCTTATCACAACGAGAGTTTCATGCACCGGGTTTTTTCTTTTTCTTTCCTGAAATTTGAGGAGTACAAAGTTGACAATTGCAGTAGATTAAGGCCTTTCTTTAGCCTGTTTTTGCGCATATCCACAGTTGCAGAGCGCAAGGCAGGGGAAATCTTGTTAAAGGTGATTGTAGACTGCGACAGATGTGCTACTTGTGATGATGATACTGCTTTTCGTGGAAAATGTTTAGATATCTCGACACAGAACATAAATCATATAGGAAGCAAATTTATGCAATTACCACATGTACATGTCTGAGATCAATCATATATGATAGGACTCGAGCTAACAGAAAATCGGCTTTGACACTCTAAAAAGTGGAATTACATCTATAAATCTGAGTTACTTTTATAAGCCCACCAACCTATTTGGATTATACAGAAACAATGAAGAAGACCGGACATTAAGCTAATTAATAAACTCATCACATCTCAAAATCTATGCATACAAGTCCGGGAAATTCTTATCAGTAACATCTGTCATGAACTTGACCCAGGTCCATTATCTAAGCGGGCCAATCAAAGTCGTGGACCGGGATGGAATTCCGGCCAAGCCGGGTGATCTTCTGGCCGTAGAAATATGCAACCTGGGTCCTCTTCCTGGAAATGAATGGGGTCTTACTGCAACTTTTGACAGAGAAAATGGTGGTGGATTTTTGACTGATCACTTCCCTTGTGCAACCAAAGCTATATGGTACTTTGAAGGGATATATGCCTACTCTCCACAGATACCAGGTGAAGTATCGTAGCGTTATAGCTTTATTTAATTATTGTTTAATTATTTATGTTATGTGGATATCTCACTGTTAAAATAAACTTGTAGCTCCAAGACTAGGGATCTCATGCATTATGACTTCCGACAAGCTAAAGCAGGCATCAACAACTTAGTTTGAAAGATACAACAGTATGTATAAAAACCAAAATGGCAGTAGAGGAAGGAACCAGTTTCTAAAGAAGTAAATTGGATTATTCTTTGGACATTTCCATTCATCAAAAAGCCTATGACCCAGCCATACAAAAGAAAACCCTATGTAGCATATACAGTTAGAATTATTCTACTTGATTTGGCACATAATTAATAATTCATTGAAATGATTAAATGTTACAATCTTATACGATTTTATTATATTTTTTTAGAGAGCGTATTCCTTTAACAAGCCCGATCTTTGATGTAAAGAATAATATTTATGTAATTGAGGAATTGGTTCTCTTCCTATTTATAAATGACGGAAATACTCGTATATATGGATAAGGAAAGTTTTCTATGTAAGTATAAAAGCAGTCATCTTCGTATTTAAAAGTGGAAATTTTCTTTTGGGAGCTCCCCTCATTTCTAATTTATGGATTTTTATTCAGAAAACACATAAAACTCAATGATACACAACTTCTGTAACTCCAATTAAGAAAGAGAGACAAAGGTAAAGGGAGAAACCAATTTTGGGTTCTTCAAGGAGAAGACTCTAAGCATGGATTTGGGAATATCATTAATATTTAATTTTACATTACAAAATAATATAATAATTCTGATGATTTATAAAATTTCACATATTATAGATAACTTATATCAAATTTATGTTACTCATGCTTTCCAATGCATATCAGGGGTACGTTTCCCCGGTATAACTCACCCTGGATTAATTGGAACTGCACCATCGATGGAACTCCTGAATATATGGAACGAAAGAGAAAGACACGTAGAAGAAAATGGTCTTCAGTCTTACAAGCTTTGTGAGGTTCTTCACATGAGACCACTAGCAAACTTACCATCCGCCAAAGGATGCCTTCTGGGCAAGGTAAGAAGCATTTGACTCTTGATAACTTAAAACTTGAATGAAGAAACGATTTCAACTTTTCTGTAAGGAATTTATTATTAGAATTATATCACATCATATGATATAAATTTAGTAATTTACTGAAATGATTAAATGTTATAATCCATATGATTTTGTTATATATTGTATTAGAGATTTATTTTATATTTTATTAGAGATTTATTTTATTAGAGATTTATAATAATTTATTATAGGCATATTCATTGATTGAAAGAAGTTGTTGGGTCTGGTGCAAAGGCCCAAGGAAATTCCAAACCCAACCCCCGGAGCGATGGCCCAAATGGCGTATCTAACCCAGCGTCCCAGAACAACCCACTTGGCGGCCTGTACTCGCAGCCAATGGGCGTCGCCCACAGCCTATTAATGGGGCTATCGGGCGACAGTGGTGGCGCAGAGGAAACGAGTCAATGGGGAGAGGGAATAGTCCTGTACCTGTACAGCTAGAGATCACGATGGGAACTTATCCGCACGTTGCAACGCGAGAGCTAATGTTCATCGTCGTCGATCTACCGTCTGTTTACAACGCCATCCTGGGCAGACCCTTCCTCACGACCTTCGGGGCTGTTACTTCGATGCCTCATCTAAAGATGAAGTTCGTAACCCTATACGGCTAGGAGAGGTGCTCGGGGACCAGGTGATGGGACGGACGTGCTACTTGTCCCAAGTCACTTCAGCGATGCCAGACCGCCTGGACAGAGACTTGGATCTCCGCGATGAAGCCACGCTGCAACAAGCCCAGTCAGGAGAAGCAATTGAAATAATTCCTCTAGATCCTGCCGAGCCAGAAAAATGCGTACATGTGGGTAGCTCTCTCCCTCCTGCCAACCATGATCGACTAATCACCTTCCTGTAGAAGAACTACGACATGTTCGCATGGATTCTTGTCGACATGTCCGGGATACTGGCCATGGTAATTGTCCACAAGTTGGGCCTTGATCCCGGCCACAAGCCCGTGCAATAGAAGCGTAGGAATCACTCCGTCGAGAAGCTGGTAGTTATAATGGAGGAAGTAAAAAGACTGTTAAACGCTGAATTCATTAAGGAGGTCTAATATCCAGACTGGCTATCTAACGTCGTGCTCGTGAAGAAGAGTAACGGTAAGTGGCGAATGTGCGTGGATTTTACTGATGTAAACAAAGCCTATCCAAAGGACAACTTTCCTCTCTCTCGAATCGATCAGTTGGTGGATTCCACATCTGGACACGAGCTCTTGAGCTTTATGGACGCCTACTCAGGTTACAACCAGATCAGAATGCACTGGGACGATGAGGAGCACACCTCTTTCACGATCAACCAGGGGACATACTGCTATAAAGTGATGCCTTTCAGCCTCAAGAACGCCAGGGCAACCTATTAGCGTCTCGTGAACAAGATGTTTGAATCTCAGATCCAGAAGAACGTGAAAGTATACGTAGAAGACATGCTCGTGAAGAGCAGGTTCGCCGGTGACTACATCTGCGACCTAGAGGAGACCTTCTAGGTCCTCCAGGCACATAGAATGAAGCTTAACCCGACCAAATGCGCATCGGGGTGACCTCCGAAAAGTTTCTAGGTTTCATCGTTACACAACGCGGCATAGAAGCGAACTCGGAGAATATTAGGGCCATCATCGATATGAACCATCCGCGAATGGTAAAGGAAGTACAGAAGCCCAGACAGGACGACTGGCAGCTCTCTCGTGGTTCCTAGCCAAGTCCATAGAGAAATACTTGCCTTTCTTCAGGGCGCTTAGAGGGACAAAATCGTCCGGATTCCTGTGGACCGATGAGTGTGAGGAAACTTTCAAAGAGATAAAGGCGTACCTCGTCAGCCCACCTCTTTTGAGTTCACCATGCGTGGGCAAAGACCTGTACCTCTACTTGGTCACGTTAGATACGACGCTCAGCTTTGTGCTAGTTAGAGAGCACGAGGGAACACAACGACTGGTGTACTACGTAAGCAGGGTATTAATGGACGTGGAAACCCGCTACCCGCACACCGAAAGGATCACGTTGACGCTCATCTATTTGGCACGGAAGCTGCGACCTTACTTTCAAGCTCACCGGATCGTCGTTCTAACGGATCAACCTTTGAAGTCGATCATATAGAAGTCAGAAATCTCGGGGCGATTAGTCAAGTGGGCTATAGAATTGGGAGAGTTCGACATGGAGTTTCGACCGCAATCGGCCCTCAAGGATTAGGCCCTAGAGGACTTCATCGTCGAGGTGGCGACCCAGGCTCTAGACGACCCTCACAGCCCTGGGAGTGTGGACGCTCCTGACATTCCAACATAGACCCTGAATGTGAACGGATCATCCACCCAGACAGGCAGCGGAGCCGGAGTCGTGCTTAGAACTCCAGATGGCACGAAGATTAAGTACTCCATTGTGCTAATCTTCCCCGCTACTAATAATGTGGCTGAATACGAAGCCCTTCTGGCAGGACTTTGCCTAGTAAAGGAATGTTCCACCAAGTCACCAGTTGTGTGC
Organism: Nepenthes gracilis; assembly: GCA_033239525.1. Lineage (NCBI taxonomy): Eukaryota > Viridiplantae > Streptophyta > Magnoliopsida > Caryophyllales > Nepenthaceae > Nepenthes > Nepenthes gracilis. Next base: position 4,414,046 of record BSYO01000027.1, on the reverse strand, counting down.
AGTGACTCAGAGCTTGTGGTTAATCAAATCCAAGGGACCTTTGAAGCGTTGAACCCGTAGCTTACAAAGTACCTAGCGAGAGTAAAGGTCCAAATCCAAGCCTTCGAGCGCTTTAAGATTGAACACATGCCTAGAGCCAAAAACTAGAAAGCTGACCAGTTGGCTAGGGACGCAGCTGTAGGTTCTTCGGAGCAGTACACCAGGGACCTGCGAGAAACCGTGGCCGTACCCAGTGTTGACGTCTCAGACCAGGAAGTTCTGCAAATTGACGAGGGCAACAATTGGATGGCCCCATACCAAAAGTACCTAACGGATGGGATATTGCCCGAAAATGCTGACGAGGCCAAACAGATAAAGAAGACGGCATGCTGGTACATAATCCTCAATGGGAGGCTGTAAAGGCGAAGATATTCCACTCCTTACCTAAAATGTCTGACCCCTAAGAAGGCTGAGTATGCTCTGAGCGAAGTCCACCTTGGCATATGTAGCTTGCACGTCGGAGGAAAAAACCTTGCGTTCAAGATCATGCGGTAGGGTCTCTTCGGCACCACAGTGAAACGAGATGCCTTGGAATTCGAAAAAAAAAAAAAAGTGATAGCTGTCAGGTCCATGGATCTATAACACACCTTCCACACACGGAGCTACATAGCCTCCAGTTCCCATGGCCGTTTGCACAATGGGGACTTGACATCCTTGGACCGCTACCTCTGGTTATCGGACCAAGGAAATTTCTTATCGTTGGCATCGACTATTTTACCAAGTGGGTAGAAGCAGTCCCTCTGGCTTGAATCACTGAACAAAACGCGACGGAGTTCCTCCGTCAAGACATCGTCTGCCGTTTTGGGATTCCTGAGGTCATCGTGACCGACAACGGAACCCAATTCATTGGCAAATTGTTCACCAAATATATGCAAGTCTACGCATCAAGTTGGTACACACATCTGTAGCATATCCCTAGGCAAACGGGCAGGTCGAAGTCACCAACCACACGCTGCTGCACAGACTGAAGACCAAGCTGGAAGACGCAGGAGGCTCGTGGGTTGATGAGTTACCTTCCATGCTCTGGTCGTATCGAACAACCCTGCGGGAACCAACGAGAGAGACGCTCTTCAGTCTCTGCTACGAGGTTGAAGCCGTGGTCCCCGTTGAAGTGGGACTACCCTACCTGTGGGTCGAATGTTTTGATTTGGCCACGAACTCCCAGAGAATCATAGAATGCCTTGATCTACTCTCAGAAGTTCGAGACGTAGCCCGCTTGAGGACCGCAGCCTACCAGCAGTGTATCGCGCGATACTACAACAAGCGAGTGAAGGCGCGCCCGCTTGGGGTTGGAGACCTGATCCTTTGGAGTGTAGAGGCCGCGGGAAAAGCCGCAAGTAGGAACAAACTTTTCCCTAGCTGGAAAGGCCCGTTCCTTGTCTCCGCGATCCTACGGAGCGGAGCGTATAAGCTATGCGCCCAGAATGGCAAACTGGTCCTACGGACCTGAAACGCCGCCAACCTAAGAAAATACTATCAGTAACGCAACGTTGGCCTAGGTAAGGCATACAGGCACCTCATGAGGAATGCTTATATATGCATTGTGTTTTCATTTAATAAAATTGGTCATTTCTGTTAACTTGTACTTTCATTCATGTGAGTGTTTGCATGCATGGTATTCCGAAAAACAAAATGACCTAGATTGCCCCTAAGTTAAGAGGACTATCGTCTGTTCCGTAAAACAAATCCTTGGCTCCGTGCCAAAAGGCCCAAAAACGGCCATTTAGGATCTCGGCTCTGGGTCGAGCGGCCCTAAGCGGCCCCTTACACCTTGGCTCCTCCCCAAGCGGCTCGGAAGCGGCCATATGCGGACTCTGACTCCGCATCAAAAGGGCCCCAAGTGGTCCGCCAGCTTGGCCTAGCGCCAACGGCCCGGAAGCGGTCGTACCCCAAATCAAAACGTCGCCGTAGGGCCCGTGTGGTCCAAAGAACCATGGTCCTAAACCAAACGAACCAGGTGGTCAAAACGTTAGGCCTGGGGGCTTTTGAAATCCCCAACTTACAGCCACAAAAAACTTATGGGGCAAGAATTGCAGGTGTGCGACGATCTTCTCTCAAAGAAGAGAGCACCCTCAATCTACGATGGTTATGGGCTAGGATTGTGCATACAAAAGCGATGACGCTTTGAGCGGAGGCCGAGCACCTAATACAGGTACCGTATGTGAAAAGGCCTAGACTTGAGTCTGGCTGCTGTGGCCTGAAAACCCAGCTGGCTCTTAGCGTGGCTCCACGGGACTTTCGACGACGTCCAATCTACTGGATCAAGTTTCCCATTGAATGCGCGAGATGCGAAGACATCCTCCAACGAAGGATGAGTACCGCGCAAGAAGGTGCCCGATTGGGGCATTAGCGATAATAGCTTTACAAGCTTAGCCGTTAAGCACGCAATATCATCTCCAAAGTCACACTTAAAGGCATTGAATGCAAAAAGAGTTATACTTCTCATTCATGTGTACAAAACACTAAAAGAAAAGGGGGAAAAGGAGCAATATGCACAAGCAGAACGACTCCCAAGAGTCTGATGGACCCGCTTCTTCGTGAAAGTTTCTCAGACGAGACCTGTCACGGATCCCAGAGTTGCCCAAGTGAAAAACGCCTTTTAGAACATCGGGAAGTACAAGCGAGGCAATCTTACGGCACAGGCGGATGCCGTCCCAAAATCTGGTCTCCAGGACAAGGTTCTCCTCCGATGGAGAAAGTCGTGACCTCAGATCCCTGAACAAACGGGAGTTGTCGTCTTCAAGAGCAGTGATTATCTTCTTCGGCTGCTCAACCTCCTGCCTTAAACGTGCAGCCTCCTGTGCCTGCTCGCCAGCATCTGCTCATTCTCTCCATCATCTCCTCCTTTGGACGTCTATTATCTTCCAGCATCTGCTCATTCTCTCCCCGCAAAGAGGCAATCTCGACTCTCACATGCTGAACCAACTCCTGCTCGCGGTGAAAATTCCCGCACAGTTGAGCAACCAGCTCATCAAGAGAATCAACCTCCCTAAGAACTTGCGCGGGAAAAGAGAAGGTCGAAATTTCTTAGAGCTCCAGACAACAGAGGAACACTTGATGCTAGACGGTCATACCTGAGTAGATGTGTCCGGGTGGTAGGCTTTGTCTCCTAGCGGAAGCACGCCTAGGGGCTCCACATGATTGGCCACGGCCTCTGCGGAGCTGGGATGACTTGAAGCCACAGGTGATGAGGGAGCACTTGGGGGCTTTGTCTCCTGAGCCACCCCTGCTACGGCAGCCTCTAAAGTCAAGATGGCACTGGCGGGCTTACCCCTTGTCTGACTTGAACCTCCAATCCCACGGGGGCATCCCCCTCGACGCACACCTTTAGATACGACTCGACCGCAGATCCAGCAAGCTTTGAGGCCCCAGCCAAAGCTGGCGTAGGTTCCAAAACGCCCTCCTCCTCAAGCTCCCTGGGGACTGGTACACCACCCTCCACAGTTGGCGCACCCTGAGCAATCATCTCTGGTGGCTCCAGATCGACGAAGGGGCCCACAGGAGACTCTTCACCAAATTGGGTTTGGTCCCCTAACTGGAAACCGGTTCTTGGAGACATTGAGATACAACTATCTATCTCCAAGAAACGAAAGATTACCTTCGCCGTAGTCACATTGAAAGATCCAGAATGAAGGCGGGCGAAGATACACAAAGAGACTAGATAGTGGAGAGCGTTGGGGTGAAGCCTCGCCACAGGAACGCACAAAGCATCGACAAGGGCATCTAGCTCGCATGGCATGGGGTAGCAGAGCCCCCCTTTCAGATGATGCTTGTAAACGGCAACGAAGCCTTCTAGAGGGGTGTGGCCCCTGCCGTCCAGGCTAGGAGTGCGGTATGACATGTCCTGGGGAATGCCATAATCCACCACAAGGGCGACAATGGCATTCGTTGTTGAAACGGAACCCATGTTGTCAACCCTATGGTGGCTCGCCCTTGAAGCTCGTGAAGAGGAAGGAGATCCTTTCTTCTTGGCCATCTCTCTCACACTCTGGAGCGGGTTGCAGCCTCCAGCACGAAGAAGTATAAAAGAGAAGGATTTTGCCGAGATGCCATTTAAATAGGCAACGAGGTGCTAACACGCGGGAAAGCTCAAACGATGCCCTTACTTGAAAACCAAGCCACGTGCCCCCATTCGGTAGGAACGCCACAGTTCCCCAAACGGCAGGCAATCATGGCCCCTCATCAAACTGACAATAGGTATCTCCTCAACCGCCTGACAAGATCCTAGCTGTCACACCCGCATTTAATGCGGGGATCTCGATCGCTAAGGACGGCGGCGAAAAGGTTTTCGAGATGGACACACGCAAGAAGGAATAGACCGTTCAAACATAACAAGCAATGGAAAATAAGCGGAGCAGCTAAGTATTAAGTTTCCTTGTATGAATCATTAATAACTCCTTTTTACAACAGCCTGCAGCCGCAAAGTACAACTAATGGCCCCTTTTGGGCTCAGAATGATCCGGACCTGGATACTCTAACAGGTCCGTGCGTGTCAGGGCACCAGAGTTTTGAGAGTCCAGGATGCCGATATGGAAGTTCGAATCCTCCAGCGAGACTAGTCTCCAGCTGAGACGGACACCGTCCTGGACATTCCTTTCCAGTGCAGGACTGATCGACCTCCTCCAATAGGAACCTCGACCTCAGTTCAGTCCCCATCCGCGTGAGCTCCTCCCCGAACTGTAGCCGCAGTCACTTAAGCTCCTCCTGAAGTGCCAAATACGGGCCCGGGCCTGCATGTTAGCACCAGCAAGCCCGGAGGCCCTCGCTTCCGATTCAGCGCACGCCTCCTCAAAGTGTGCAACGCGAGGCCTCATCTGCTCTATCTCTCCGACTGCAACTTGCACCCTTGCCTCAGTGCCTTCGATGACCCTAGCAACTTGATGAAGTAGAGGATCTGCCTGCTGGACCTACGATCCCGCGAGTAGGCAAACATATCCTCCCTCTAAAAGCCTGGAGGTGCCCTCAAAAATCGCATCGAACCCATAACAGTGGCCTTTGAATGATATCCCTCCGCCGCCGCTGCGCCAGCCTCCGCTGCGCCATGGATCCCTGTGGCATGGGTCCCAATCTTGGGCTCTTCAGAAGAAGATTCTGACCTGAATGACGAGGATAACCTTTCCATTGAAGCCACAACGCAAGAATAAAAAGAGAAAAAGGCTTGAAGGCAACGCGAAGCTTCATGCCGTCAAAAAGGCAACAGAGCACGCAACCTTGGAGGGAACTCATGCGTTTAAATAAGCAGAGTTCTCCCATTGAAACGACAGCGTTCTGAAGACAAAGCGTGTCAATAGAAAGCCAATGGATGCCCTCTACGTGGCAGATCCCTGAAACTTTGTGCCTTTCCAAGGCGAATCATTATGGCGCAACGTCCCATGATTTCCTGCGCAGTTAATGTGCCAGATGGCCAGGCGGATGTGACATCCACCTATGGCATCTGGGCTTCCATGGCATCAGCCGCCAAAAGTCTCCTCTTGTCGCATCCTCTTATCGACAGTCTGCATTAAGACTCGAGGGACGAGACTGGCGGAACCAGCCACGAACAACTGAAGGCGCTCAAACGCACGGAACAACGCATGACGAATGTAAGGAGCAAATTGCCCGTGAAGGCAGTCGAAAAGGTAGTTGATAAGAAAAGAGGCATGCTACAAAATAGAAGAATAAAGACAAATGGCTACTTCTTTTATTAATTAATACTTTCTTTACAAAGTATAAAATTTGCAATAGTAAAAGTACAAGAAGAGGAAGAAAATATGGTGCGGGGCTTAGGCCCCAAGGCAACTGCCCCGGATGCTTGCAGCACACTGGGGAACGTGATCCACATGAGATCACCGTGACCCGACGCTGGTAACCCAACAAGCACAAGCACCAGGAGCAGCCGGGTGTTGGTCAGCCTCCGGCAAGAGACAAGCCCAATGTTAACTGCAGAGGCAAAACCAACACCCAACACGGGAGCCTCCGACGGGGATGCAGAAAAAGAACCTGCTTTTCCCCTGCCGAGACTCTATTCTCTATCTCCTCCCCAGCTGGCGCGTGATCCAAGTGAAGTGGAACCGCGGGCGACGCGCTACACCAGAGGTGAAGCCCCCCGAGATAGCTCTGTCGTGATCCCACTGCACACTAGGGGACGTCGCTTCATGGGGGGAGGCATACAACATTGGCAGTGTGGCCGAGCCACCCTTGTTAGCTTAAAGAACCTCCCGCAACAGAGGCGTGAGGACAATCTTCGTCAGAAGCTCTGGGAATCCAGCTAGTTCATTCGATTCCTTTGCGGACTCCTACCAGAGGCGGGATGAACCAAGACCCTCACATTGCTCCTCCAAAGTCAACTAAGGGATGAGCCACACCAGTCGAAGGGCCATCCTATTTATGGGCAAGTTGGCGCCCTTCCAGCACTTAATGGGGCACGCTATCCTGTGGGCGTCTTTTATGAAACAAGAAAGCCTTCAAATCCGACACAACCTCAGGCGTGCAAATCCTTCCATCCCAGGCATCGAATCACCGCGGCACCAGAAAAGCCTGCGCGATCGCCTAGAGAAGGCATGAAGCTGAAAGACGACAAACATTGGCGCATCTCGAGGGAAGACGAGTGACCGCGAACTGGACCTAGAAGAACATGCCAGGCCACGACCACAGGTCGGCCCAGGCATGGGGGGCCAATGATGGGTTCAGTGTGAAGGACCAAGGAAATTCGAAACCCAACCTGCGGAGCGACGGCCCAAACGGCAGATCCAGCCCAGCGTCCCAGAACAACTAACGTGGCGGCCCGTACTCACAGTCAATGGGCATCGCCTACAGCCCATTAATGCGGCTGTCGGGCAACAGTGGTAGCGCAGAGGAAACGAGCTAATGGGGAGAGGGTCAGCGCTGCCAACCACGGCTCACGCCGCTGCCCACAGTTTTTCGGCCAATCCTAGCGCAAGAGGTGGACCAAACGTGACCTGCGATGTCCGACGATCTACCTGCAACTGTAAGGCAACAATTGACATACCGGCAACCGCCGTCAATGATCAGCGGCCAACGAATCTCTACAAGAAGAATTCTCGTGCCAAAAACTCCCGGCGGAGGAGCCATAAATTCCCTCTTCGCTTACAGAAGAGGGGAGGATCAATTGATCAATTCGAACCCGAGAAACCAGAGGCTGGCCTTGAGACATATGCTCTCACAAGCACCGACTCTCTGAAACCCAGCCAACTCTCGTACTTCTCTAGCCCACCACGGGTCATTGCAATCATCCACCCTCTATGGTGCATTCCAGGGGCCAGGCCTCCCATTACCCGCTCACCAATCTCCCATTCCTGCATCCACGCACTCCGTACATACTCATAGCATATTTGCACGCACCTTTAAGCATGCGCTCCTTTCCGTTTATTGCGGGAAGTTACTGACCTGAGCGTCGGAGTGTTTTCGGTCAGAGAAATCCCACCAGGCCTCTGACCTCTAATGTGTTAGTTATGTTGTGTAGGTTCCAGGTTTAGAATGACGGAGATCAGACTTGTTCGAGATCCGATCCGAGTTAGGAATCCGAAGGTTCCCTAATCCGTACGATAACCGACAACCCAGGACGCAATATTGGCGCTGTCTGTAGGAACGAGACAAGAAGACTAGCGTCTTCTTCTCATATTCATTCCTTCGCAACAAGATGGTAAACACTAGGGGACAAGCCAGTGCGCCAGCAAGAGATGTCGTTGCCCGCGGCGATGACCCCTTAGTGGGTAGCCACGCAGACGTCTGTCCGGAGCCCGATATTCACCGTCTAGTAGCGGACATGGGCGATATGAGGTTGGTGATCCAGGCCCTCTGCAACGGGACGGACACACCATGGATGGGGGATGCTCCTCCAGCACCTCAAGCGCCACTTAATTACAGAAGTATATTTATGTAATTAAGGATTCAATCATCATCATATTCTGTGAATGACATAATTACTCATCATTTATTAAGGATATTAAGTGGTAGTTTATTCTAAATTATGTGGGGCGGCTTTCATATTTGAATTGAACGAAGCTCTAAAAACCTACATTGACTCTGAATTTAAGAAGCATTCTAGAAAAATACACACTAACTCTTTACACTTAATATTCTGTAATTATCATGAAGGAATAGAGATAAAGGTGAAGAAGGAGAAATTGATTTCAACTTCTTCAAGTTAGGAACTTTAAGTATGAATTTAATTTTGTTATGAATATTTAATTCCACATTATTGATTGTAATGTGATAATTTTGACGATACATAAGTGGTTCAAATCTCACAAAGCTTTACATTTATACATCAACAAATTGCTTGTGTATGATAGAAATCACTAGTCCATGAATTTATTTTGTAGCCAAGTTCCTAAATGTGTGCAATTTTAACCAATATGCCTACTAAAATCTGAGAGTTGTTAAGCTTTTCCCACATATTTAGATTTCCGTAAACTCAACGGTCATGCTTAGAAGTTGAACGAATTAATTGTGGAGACTATATCAGGTAATTTAAAGGGCTATTTAACATCCACCATTTATTTATTAAACTCTTAATATTAACCGTTAGATTCATAGGGAGCTTATATTAGTATCAATATTAGACATATTAAAAATAATTTTTTTTGCAAATCATATATTGACAGAAAAATGTCGGCTGATATATATTATAATATATCATTGATACGGCAATATATCACAAATTTTTTTGGTAATAAGGAGGCAATTCCGATATATACATGCCGATATTGAATATGAACTAAAATTTCATTCCATGATTATGCATGATCTAATCATTGTCATAAGTAGATCCAAGAAGGGACTCCTGAATGGGAAAAAACTGCTAGAGAGGCTGCAAGAACACTGCCAGGAAGGGAAAATGGCGGAAATTGCGACATCAAGAATCTTAGCAGAGGTTCAAAGATTTACCTTCCAGTATTTGTAGAAGGAGCAAATCTTAGTACAGGAGACATGCACTTCTCGCAGGGCGACGGAGAAATAGCTTTCTGTGGGGCGATCGAGATGAGTGGCTTTCTTGAGCTCAAGTACATCTTCTTCATCCCCCAAACTTTACATATTTATGAACAAGATGCGATATTATTAATATACTGATAGCCTTCATCTGTAGCTTAGCTTCAATATTATATCACATGCAAATCACATTGCTTAAGGAAAGTGCCATTTCATTCTTAAGGTAGTCTTTCTAGGTATTTTGCATATTTTCACATATACTATCGCAATAATATATATAAATAGCGGCCAATACGTATCGATACCAGGTTTTCGATATCGATATTTCCTGATATTGTGATAATATCACAATTTATCAGTCAATACTGTCCTTTTATTTTATAATTTTTGATTTTTTTTCTTTCTAATATATCCGATATCGATATGTATTGTCTAATATATTTGATACCGATATGATTATAATTAGTACCTGTATTTTCATCCATAATCTCAATGCTTCCATATTAATAATATGTATGTGTTAGATCTATTTGTTCCATCTACAGACCCCTATGATCCACGTTTTTCAAAGGTTACACCTAAACCGAGGATCCCATTCATCAGGTGTGATATCATAAGAGGTGGAATGAAAGAATACCTCACGCCCATGGGACCAACCTCTCTCCACGTTAACCCAATCTTTGAGATTGGTCCTGTTGAGCCAAGGTTCTCAGAATGGTTGGTATTCGAGGGCATCAGTGTCGACGAGAGTGGAAGGCAACATTATCTCGACGCAAGCGTTGCATACAAGCGTGCAGTACTCAATGCCATCGACTATCTTTCCAAATTCGGATATTCCAAACAACAGGTACAAAATTTCTCAAAGTTGTACAATTTATTCTCCATAATTGTCTAACTATCCCATGCCATGAAGTATAGACATAGACATAGGACATGAATATGACACGACATCAACACCTAATTTTTCTAGAAACGAGGTCAACATAGGGTAGGGTTATATTAACTAAAATCATGGCTTACTATTTTTCTAATTATTGAAGAATATTATTTTATACTAAATATACAATAAATATAGATATTTCTTATTTCTTCATCCAAAATTTTTATAGAAAAGTATATAATTAAATCAATATAAATGACTTAAGTAATAACATTTTCAACAAGTTATAATATTAGAAAAATCATTATGATATTGTTAGGATTTCTGCGATTGGCAATTCCTTGACTAGGTTAGCGGTTAATTGAATATTATAATTATCACAACATAAGAAATGTTCGCTAGCAGGAAGATCACCATTATTTAATTATCTCTATATTTATTGTTGTGGACTTGTGAAGTCTGAACGTGTATAGTTATTTATCTATGGTTTATTGGTTATTGGGATATGTTTGGTGTTTATGTGTCCATAGGATTGGTTCAAGGTGAGATTTACTCATGTTGAAGACTCATGCATTCTTAATAGTATGACCAGTGCCTAATGTGCATACGATGCACTCATACACAAGTAGCAATGTAAGGCACGCTCGTGTGCCCTTGGTTCACACTTGTGCACAAATAGTAGTATGAGGAGCAATTGTGCATCCTTAGTTCATGCTCGTATGCAAGTAATCATATGAGGTGCGCTCATGGGTCCATCAATGCAGGATATAATGCCTAACACTCGCTCATGTGCTAGTGTTGGATTCTCTGACGTATTCTTTAACCCTATTTTTGGCTCTAATATATATATATTTAACAAAAGGGTTTTAGGTCTTCAAACCACACAAGAACCCATCTAGAGAGAGATAATGTCTTCAATAATTGAGTGATTTGATCTTTGTACTAGCGGCTCATTTTCTTGGGAAGGTTATGTACTAAAGGAGTTATTGCAGCCGTGGAGTTGGAAGATTTGGTGATTGTTCAACACTACTGTGTTTAAGAGTTAAAAGAGGAAGATTCACATGGAAAATGTATCCGAAAGTCTCAGATCGATTATCGAAGAGCAGATTTGAAAAGTTATTTTAGAAGAGTCATAAGTATTAGTCGAAGTGTGTCTTTCGCTTAAATTATAAGTCTATAAATTGAACATCTCTTAGGGAATTTCTCATTCAACATGGTTGCGAAAGCCTAGAAGTTTTTACCATTTTAGTTTTTCTATATTCATCAAAACTAGATCTTTATTTATTTTTAGCTTTCTAATTTCTGGTTATTGTATGTGCAAATTTGATTGCGTGCTTACCTATCTAACAAAATATTTGTTGTGCTATTGATTATCATGTAATATTTTCTAAATTTTGTAATATTTTCCTATTCATTTCCCTTAGGTGATAAAGGGTTTAAACACGAGAATTTTATATATAATCATAAAAGTTAATACAAAACTTAATATTACAAATTTTATGTATTTATCAACATTTATATTTTAATTTGATCACTTTACTTTTTATAATTTTCAAAAGATATAAAATATAAATAAAAATTTTGAATATAAACATCTAAACATGCCCAAAACATGTCCAAAAGGTGTTTGACAGGTCAAGGTATGCTAGTAGAGTGTCAACATCTATTACATATTAGACACTGATACTTTATCATAGGAAGAATATCCATGTTTCTTTGATCCAGAGTGGTCTGTGTAAGAGTCTTACTACTAATGCATAGAGTTGAAATTCCTCTCAGGCCTATATTCTTCTATCCTGCTGTCCTTGTGAAGGGAGAATATCTGGAATAGTTGACTCCCCCAATGCTCTTGCCACCCTTGCAATTCCAACAGCCATCTTTGATCAGGTACTGAGGAAAATGAAAGCCTAAGTTTTCCCTAATAATCTTTTTATGTTCTCTTTCACCATAGCTAATTTCTTGAAAGCTGATCATGTCTATTGGTCAATTTTTCTAATGTGAAAAATAAAACAAGATCTTTTTATTGTTTTATAGTTAATGTGCCTCAAATACAATGGTGTAAGACCGTACTAATAGGATCGGTATCATAAGACTTGACGCAGGTATTGCTACATAAGTGGGACCAAAAAACGTGGAAGGTAGTAGTATCACAAAAAAAAAAAAGATAACTGTTTCTCCTAAAATTTAAAAAGGAAAACCCAACAAATGAATTATGAAAAATATAAATCAAACCCATTTTATTATAAGTTTCAAATGATTCATAAAAAATATTTATTTCTATAATTTTACTATAAATATATAATTTTATAAATTACAATTTCTGCTATTGAACTTCATAACTTCTGTATTTCACCATAATACCAAACATGAGCTAATATGATGATGATTCAAGAATAAAGACAGTAAAAAGAGAGGAGGAAGAGGGGGTGGTTCTTCTAAAATAGAGTATAAGTAGAGCAGTAAGTAGGGCATTAATTTTAAATGAGTTGGTCTTGATTAAAATGACTGTCATTTTGATATTTTTAAAGAATTAAAACGACTTTGTTTTGAAGCTTAGAAAAAATATCAAAATTGTCTTTTGTCAAAAAAAAAGTATTAAAGTCGTATTAGGAACTGACAGTTTTAACAATGACAGTACTAATATCAATATTGATATTTTTGTCAGAACTTTAGTTTTTTAATACGCCTATTGACAAACTAAACGCGACATGTTGTGGATATGCAGGACATTCGTCCAAAAACGAGCCAAATCAGAGCTGGCCCGAAGTTAGTAAGAAAACCAGATGTCTTCAAATGCAGTTATGATGGAAATTTGCCAATCACAAAGAACCCAGCAGCCGCAATGTGAGAATTTCAGATGACCTAATCAGAAGCATGCGTATGGGTTCATCTCTTCCATAAGCAACTTATTACTATATGTTCAATTGACTAAAGAAATGGGATCTTATGTCTTTCCTCTCCCATCTGCACCTAAAAAAAAACTCTTAATGTATGAGTGGACGAATTCAACATCAGACAATGGGCTTATAAATGTGAAGATTCTAATGTATGCACAAAAAATCAAAAATCAATACTTAATTTTGCAGACGGTGCAGGGAAAATGATGCTTGGCGACTGCATACGAGTATGGATGGATCACTTAATTTAAATTATAAGAAGTTTCGAAGATCCATAAGGATAGATCAGTAGCAAAATATGTAGATTCGACTGAAAGGCCGCTTTTTCATAGAGCTTTAGCGGTTAGAGTGGCCAATTGTCAATTTGGAAAAAAATATCAAAATGGCAGGAGTCGTTGGCCAAAATTAAAGAGGCTATTGTTAGTTGGTATGCTACATTAGTATCGACTTAAATACATTGTTTAAGAAGTTGTTTTTGTGGTGAATAGTTCTCAAACGTTTTTGAGATGAATAGTTCTCAAACATTTCATGAATGCCACAATCATAAAATATGGTAGTTTGAAACATGAAATCACGTAGATGTGTGTAAGGGAAAGTCGGTCGATTAGCCAAGTAGTGTGAAAGAAAAATGACAGTTAACAAGCAGGAAGGTAAAGAGAGAAATGAGAATACACAATTTTACGTGAAAAATCCTGAAAGAAAAAAATTACGGAACACTTAATCCATAAAAACTCATTATAAAAAATGGTTACAGAAATCTTTTAAAGAACAGATCGCAAGTATAAATTTCACTCTTTACTTCTCTGTATTTCTTCACTCACACTTGTCTCTCAAGCTTTTACATACTCTCAAGACATACATATACTGGCACACATGTATACATATATATATACACAGTCTGATTACTTACACATTAGGCAGCAAGCGTGCACAAGAGGACCTGCACCGACTTTGTAAGATGCCACCAACTCTGTTAAGTGCCATCCTATTGGGAGGAGTTGATTTCTTCCTCCAATTTGCAATCTGAAAGTCTATCCTTCTGAAAAACTGCTTGCGTAGACTTCAAAGGTGTTATAGTCCCCAGGCGTTGACAAATGTCTTTGGACATTAATCAGAGATTTCGGTCGTTATTCAGAGTCCTCGGGCAATAATCTTAGTCTTCGTTCATTATACAAATACCTCGGCCCCTTATTAAAGATTTCGGCCATTATTATAGATTTGGTATTCATGCAAAATTCTCAGTCAAATGCAACCTTTCGGGCCTTTATTCATTCCGATCATTTCGGATGTTATCCATTTCTGCCAAAAATCACTCTGAAAAAAGCAAACCAGCATTTTCACTTTTCACTCCAGAATTTTCCTCTCAGGAAAATTTTAGATCAACAATCACTCCGAATTTTTTCGGTCAACTTTCTCTCCAAAAATTTTCGGTTAACTTTCAGTCCGATAATTTTTTACACTAGAGTGATCCCAACAAAATTTTTCCCACAATTGTGTGGGAACCAAATCAGCCAGACTAGCTATTTCACAGCAAGTTTTAAACTTTCTATTGGTCAATACTTTGGTCAGCATATCTGATCCATTTTCTTCCGTCCGAACTTTTTCCAGGGACAGAAGTCTTCATCAACATCTATCACCCAATGGTATCGAATATCAATATGTTTCGATCTTGAATGGAATGATGAGTTCTTACATAGATGTATGACACTTTGACCATTACAAAGCATCACATACTTCTCCTGCCTGAAGCCTGATTCTTGGATGAACTTTTTCATCCACAATATTTCCTTATTGGCTTCCGTGATTGCGATAAATTTTGCCTTAGTGGTGGAGAGAGCAACGCAATTCTACAACTTAGATTGCCAGGAGACTGCCCGACCGACAAACTTGACCAAAATCCCAAAGTGGATTTTCTAGAGTCAACGTCTTTGGCTATATCTGCGTTTGTATAACAAATCAATTGAAGCTTCTCATTTTTAAAACACAGACGCATCTTTGAAGTCCCCTGGAGGTACTTTAAGATCCACTTTACAGCTGACCAGGGCTTCTTCCCCGCATTCGAGAGAAACCTGCTAACAGTGCCGACCGTGTGTGCAATGTCTGACCTTGTGCACACCATGTCATATATCAAACTCCCTACTGCTGAAGAGTAGGGCACACTTCTCATGGCAACCATCTTAATATCTACGGTCAGGAACTACCTACTGCTCTGCCTAAAGTGGTTAGCCAATAGGATGTTCACCGGCTTAGAATTCTTAATCTTAAATCACTGAAGTATTTTCTCAACATAGCCCTCTTGGGACGGTCAGGGTTTCTTATTCTTACGATTGTGAAATATTCTGATACCCAAAATCTATTTCGCCGATCTCAAATCCTTCGTGGCAAACGACTGTCCAAGCTATTGCTTCAACTCTTTGATACGTGCACCAATTTGTCTAATAATCAGTATATCATCCACATAGAGGAGGAAGATGACAAAGTTATCTTCTCAAAACCTTTGACCAAATACGCAATGGTCAGAAATAGTCTTTCGATAGCCTTGATCCACCATAACAGACTCGAACTTCTTGTAGCATTATCGTTGAGTCTGTTTCGATCCGTATAGGCTTTTCTTTAGACGACATACCAATCCTTCCTTCCCCTTGACGTGGAATCCCTCCACTTGCTCCATATAAATTTTTTCTTCAAGGTCACCGTGGAGACAAACTGTCCGGACATCTAGTTGCTCCACCTCCAATCTAGGACAGTAGCCAAACCAAGCACCATGTGTATGGAGGATATTTTTACGACTGTGGTAAAGATTTCATCAAAGTCAATTCGTTTACGCTAGTTGAAACCCTTCACCACCGGCCTTACTTTATATCTCAGGTGAGAGGTATTTTCCTCACTCTTCAACCTAAAGACTTATTTGTTCTTTAGGGTTTTTTTTCCCTTCAGCAGTTCAACCAATTCGAATGTATGGTTCTCATGCAATGAACCCATCTTATTCTTCGTGGTTTCTAACCATTTTTCTTTGTGCTCATCATTCATTGCTTCCTCAGAGCCTTCCGGTTCACCTCCATCAGTGAGTAACACATACTTACTGGCGGATAAACGAACAGATGGCCATGGGTCCCTTGAGGAACGTTGAACAGTAATTTCCTTGGCTAGCTGAGGAGTGACGATATTCACGTCTTCATCAGGTGTTATACCTTCTTCACCATTCACAATAGTCACTTCTGACCCTCATGAAAAAGTGCCGACTGGACAACATCAGTAATTATCTTATTAGTCTGACCGGCGTTAGATATCACATTCTTCTCTTTGATAATATTCTTGATTGTCTTCCCTTTAATAAAAATCACATCTCTTGATTGGACAAGTTTCTTCTCTACTAGGTCATAAAGTTTGAATTCCAGTTTATCTTCCCCATAGCCTAGAAAGATACATTACATCGTCTTTGGCTGTAGTTTGGTCCTCTTATCTTTTGGGATATGAACAAAAATCTTACTCCCAAACACCCGAAGATGATCGTAGGATGGTTTCTTTCCAGACCATATATTCTCTGTTATTTCTCCTTTTAATGGCTTGTTGGGTGACCTATTGATGACATAGGCCGCCGTCCTTAACACTTCTACCCAGAAGGATCCAGGGAGTTTTGCTTCAGAGAGTAGGCACCTCACTCTTTCTAATAACGTGTGATTCATCCTTTTTGCCACTCCATTCAACCATGGCATTTTTGGCAGCGTCCTTTGATACCAAATACTATATTTTCTGCAATAGGTATCAAATGCCCCAATATACTCACCATCGTTGTCATTTCGGACACACTTTAGCTTCCTTCCTGTTTGTCGTTCTACCAGAGCGTGATAATACTCAAATATTTTGAGGATTTGATCATTGGTCTTAAGTGGGTAAATCCAAAATTTTCTCAAGCAACCATCAATGAATGACACAAAATACAGAGCCCCTCCGAATGACTTTTCTTTAAATGGCCCACATATGTAAGTGTGAACCAAATCAAACAGTTTAGCCTTCTTAGAAGGAGACTCGTCACTATTTCCCCGCTATACAATGAGGACAGGTCCTCAATCCGTCTTATTTCAAGCCTGGAATGAGACCATTCTTGACCAAACGACACAGTCCTTTATCACTTATATGGCCTAATCTATGGTGCCACAAATTTGAAGACTCCACACTGCTTGCAGCATTCACCTCTCCCTCCATAGTAGACGCTTTCACCACATACAGCCCAGAGACCTTCTTTCTTCGGGCAATGACTAGAGATCTTCTAGTCAATATCCAGGCTCCTTTACAGAAGGTACTATAATACCCTTCATCATCTAATCTGCCGGTGAAAATTATATTCAGTCAATGTCAGACGTCTTTTAGCAACAACCTCGTCCCATTGTTGGTGACAAATAATACATCACTTCTGCCAACAACCCGAAATGTTCTTTTATTTTTCATCATTTTCACTCTAAAATTTCCCAGAGTATAAGATGTAAACAATCCCCTTTTGGATGTGGCGTAGAGTGAAGCGCTTGTATCCACCACCCAGTTGGACTCGTAATCGGTCAGACTTACCACGTTGTCCATTTCACAAGTTAACAACAGATCACTTCCAATGACCATTGAGACCGAGGCTTTTTCTTCACCACGTCCTTTTTCAGTTTTATTCTCTTTGCCATCTTCTTTGTTATCACGCTTCTATTTATAACAATATTTCTTAATGTGACCTTTCTTATCACAATAATAGCATTGAAAGCTTTGAAACCTTGACCGAGACTTGCTGCGGCCCTTTTCTCTAGGCTTTCGGTCACGAATTTTGCTCCTTCATCGTACTCTGTCACGAGTACTTCGGAATATGTAGAGGTGAATATTCATTGTAACCGCCTTGACTTATTCATGAGTAAGGAAGTAATAACCTCATCCAACCTGAGCGTGTCCTTCCTGAACAACAGTGTTGTAATGATGTAGTCATACGAGGTTGGCAAAGAAGCCGGCAACTCCAATACATTGTCTTCATCTTTAATTTCATCATCTAGAGCCGACATTTGCCTCAAAATCCGATTGAACTCATCCAAATGCTTTTCAAAACTTTCCCCTTCAGACAACTGAAGGCCGTAGAATTGCTTCATCACATGCAGCCTTGTTGTCAGGAACTTAGACTTGTACCAGCTCTCAAGTTTCTCCTTGACCTCTGCTGGGTCCGACAAGCCAATAACCTCTTGAAGAGTGTTGTCCGCAAAACACAACTTGATAGTACAGTTAGTAAAATCCCTCTTATCTTACCATTCTTTCTCTGTCATATTCTCCTACTTTTCTTCCCTCCTCCGAAGTGCTTTACCATTCCTTATCGGGTCAAAATATTTTTCACCCTTTCTTACCAAAGGATAAAATTATTTTGTCCATTAAACTGTTCCACACTAAATGACAAGTTCTTCGATGGCGATGCCATACAACCGAAAGTTCACAACTTCTTTCTGATACCACTAGTAAGGAAAAGTCGGTAGATTAGCCAAGTAATGTGAAAGAAAAATGACAGTTAACAAGCAGAGAGGTGAAGAGAAAAATGAGAACACAATTTTACATGAAAAACTCCAAGAGAAAAAAATTACGAGATATTTAGTCTACAAAAATTTATTATTAAAAATGGTTACAGAAACCCTCAAGAATAGATAGCAATAGTAAATTCTACTATTTACTTCTTTGTATTTCTTCACTTACACTTGTCTCTCAAGCTTTTGCACACTCTCAAGACATGTATATACTAGCACACACGTATACATATATATATATATACAGTTTGACCACCTACACATTAGGCAGCAAGCGTGCACAAGAGGTTTTGCCACCGACTCTGCAAGATACCACCAATTCTGTTAAGTAACATTTTGTCGGGAGGGGTTGACTTCCTCCTCTAATTTGGAATCTGAAAGTCTATCATTCTGAAAAGCCGCTTGCGCAGACTTCAAAGGTGTTATAGTCCCTAGGCGCTAACAAAGGTCCTCGGATATTAATCAGAGACTTCGGTCGTTATTCAGAGTCCTCGGGCGATTATCTGAGTCTTTGGTCATTATACAAATGCCTCGACCCCTTATTAAAGATTTTGGCCATTATTATAGACTTCAATTTTCATGCAAAGTCCTTGGTCAAATGTAACCTTTCCGGCCTTTATTCATTTCGGCTATTTCGGATGTTATCCATTTCGGCCAAAAACCATTCCGAAAAAAGCAAACCGGCATTTTCACTTTTCACTCCGGAAAATTCACTCCAGAATTTTCTCTCCGAAAAATTTTAGATCAATGATCACTCCGAAATTTTTCGGTCAGCATTTTCACTCTGAAAAATTTCCGGTCAACTTTCTCTTCAAAAATTTTCGGTCAACTTTCAGTCCAACAATTTTTCACATTGGAGTGATTCCAACAATTGTTAGTTGGCATGCCACATTAGTATCGACTGAAATACATTGTTTAAAAAGTTGTTTTCATGATGAATAGTTCTCAAACATTTCAATATTGCTACAATCATAAAATATGGTAGTTTGAAACATGAAATCAAGTAGATGTGCATTACATCAAAATTATATTCCAGTGGTTAAAAAAATTGCTACCATAATCTCTAAATCTACTTTGACAGCCAACATTGAAAGTTTGCAGTCAGGCTCATTCAGAATCAGTTAAACAATGTATGAAGACCATATCTCATCAATAAAAAAAAAAGGGCCATCACATCTAATAATCCCAATTTGAGTGGTTAATTAACCTAAATAGTTATCGGAATTGATAAGTTATTTAGCCATTTTTAAGATAAGCCTAACACAAATAAATATAAGTCTCTTTAGTACAAAAAAAAATGTCTTTTTTGTATGTTCTGTAACTCCCGCTTCAGCAAAATAACTCAAACACTGATTTAAACACAAGTCTTATAACACTTAAGTCTATAAACAAAAAAGTCATTGATTTAACATATGAGCAACTTCTCCTCAAAAATTGTTCTAAAACATGGAGCTTATCCTTAAAAAGCCATATTTCCCTCATCCTAGATTATTTCACATTGTAATTTGTTTATCGTGATTAATCACTTGTGTATTGGAGGAATTTTTTTTCCCAATAGTAACCTCTTATTTAGATTTGTGCCATGCGGGATCTAAATTATTTGATCTAAGAGCTCATTCATGAATCGATTGAGTTGAATCTTTTTTCAAGGTTCATATCATTAGCACTGTTTATAAAAATCTATACCGACGTCCATATATAATAGAACAACCAACATTTCATGCCAGTGCCCTCAATGTAGCAGATGACTACATATTCACCCAAGGCTATGTTATGGAATTATTATTCTACATTTGTTGAGTAAAAACCTGAACTCTTATTTATATAAATGGGAAGATTTTATTTTCCATTTGAGCCACATTTCAAAGGACAAATCTGCATGAGTCAAGGACAACAACCAAATGCATCCCATATAATATCTCAAAATAGAAAATACGTCGAATAAAAATAGATCTGATAACGTAACTCAACACAACATGAACAAACCAGAGTCAGCATTTAAGAAGTGGGTTCAATTTGGGGTAGAATCAGATTAGGGTTTCCGCCGATAATGAACAGAGATGATATGAACTCCTGAATTTCGAATCATTCGCTTGAAAAATTATAAACACAGAGATGGTATATTTCAATTTCCAATTTTCATGCGAACTTACAGCTTTCAATCATCCTACGGTGTTGAAGAGAAGTGCAATGAATGCAAGAAGATCATAACTAGATAGTATATATCATGTTAATTTAGTCACAGCTATAATAAAAAATTTAAAATATATAAAAATAAAATTATATAAAGTACTATAAAAAACATATCATATTTCATTTATTTCGTCAAATATTTTTAATATTATAATGTATATGGTATGATCGATGTGAGAGTATTGAAATAATTTTTCTTATATTTTTTTTATTTTTAAAATTAAAAAATTATGTGTTATAATTAATAATTAAGTTATAAAATAATAATATTAATATATAAATAATTAAAACAAATTAATAAAAATAATATAATTATATTAGTACCATAATATAATTTGTTGTACAAGAACGAGAGAATAAAAAGCCGAGAGATGAGTTTGTGTAGAAAGATAAGGTAATAGATATTTATAATTTTATCTATTCATTTAATTATTTTTTATATATAAAAAAGAGGATAACGATCACATAATCGCTACATTTAAAAAAAAACTTAAATACAAGTTATATCAGGTACGACACAATTTATGCATGGGCTAGTTAACACGTAGCCTAACATCGAAAAAATATTAAGTCATATTATATATAATTTAATATTATTCATCATAAGCCGTGCCCTGTACCATTGATAATGAATTAGACAATACAGAGGTCAATGGACAAAACTGTGGTTGGTCGGTCACGGGTTGGGCTGATTTTGTTAAAGATAAAGATGGCAACCTAACATATAAGAATATTATATATTTTTTGCTTATAAATTATAATTTATAAATAATAAATTATAAGTATTATATGAATTCATTTTTTTAACAAAAATAATATTTTTTCTATGTGGAGAAAAAAATAAAAAAATTTGATAATATTACCACAAGGTCTAGTTAATTAACTCAACATCATAATTTAGCAATACGTGTTGAAGTATATAACTTATGAACTCAATTTAGCTAAAAAAAAGATTTTAATAGAATGATATAAATATTTTAGATATCAAATCCATAAGAGAATTGAAATTTTCAACATTTTTTAAGCAACCCATCAAGTATGTGTCATCAAAACATAGAAGCTAGATTATGTAAAATAAAACAAAAATTAAAATTTATACTATATTTAGATGATTTTCAAATAATATTTTATGTTATAGATCTTAAATAAATTATATTTGGATCTAATTTTTGATCCGACATAGTAAATTTAAACCCAGCGTGAAATTTCAAACTTTACCTAAGAGTTAGATTATTTCAAATTGTATAAGATTTGTGTTTTCTGATATTTCTATTTAGGTCTCTATTATGCTTTGTCCCATGCCCTAAAATTTTTATAAGGTTATATTATTTGTCTCATCTTCTTATTATTGGTGATTCTTGGTTCCCTTGCGTTGCCTCCCACCACCGCCAGGGATGGGCCACCGCCACCGCCTCCGCCACTATTTTAGAAACACTAATACAATGGAATGAAAATTGATTTTAGGGGTTTGAATTGTCATGGAGCTCTAAGAAAAAAATAATTTATTTTTACTTATCTTAAAAAAATATATTTTTTAAAAAAATATTTTAAAATGTAAAAACAAATACCTTTCAAATTAGATTCCAAAGGACAAAGATACCCCCAACATGAAAATTATAGAAAATGAAAGGACGTACAATATGATCTATTGGAGACATTAAGCGCACGGAGTATCTTTCTTATGGGTCCTTGTGATCATTTTTTTTTTTAGTAATTTTATTATAATTCTAATAAATATTAAATTTATTTATTTTACTAATAATAAATATTAATTTTATAACAATAATTTTTAATATTAATATTATATACTAAAATGTTAATGTAATTTTAATTTTTATTACTTTTAAAATAATTTAAATTATTATTAAGAGGATAAGATAAGCTGAAAGAGGACTATTGGTAAGACCCTTGGCCTTTTGCTAGGGCTCTCCCCTGAAGTGAGGGACATTTGGCATCCAATCTGACACTGAGAAGCCATCGTAGGGCCATTCCTTACTTCAGACACCAATTTTTATAATCATTTTTTAAAAGTCTAGATTAAAGATAAAAACATTTTTTAATTTTTTTAAAACTTTTCTCTTTATATGTAAAATAAGTCATCTAAAAATTGTTAAAGAATTATACAAATGAAAAATTATAAAAGAATTATACAAGTTAAGGGGCTCATATATATGTATATATATATAACCTTGATACTTATATTTTGATTTCTACAACGTTGGACCGCTGCAAGTTGCCGACCATGACAAAGAAGTCGTGTTTCACTCCGGGATGAAGTGATTTGGCCCTACCCTTTTTTTGCCACCGAGCTTGGTGCATGCTAACGTTGCATGTTTGAACCACATGTTACACCAATTATATGTCGAGCCTCTTATTGATTTGTACTATAAAAATTAAATCGTCTAGATATATAAAATCAATAGTTTTTACAAATTAATCTCTTAATTAAAGTTATCATTAGTAGTAGAAGTATGTCCCGATGAAAATCACAGTTAATGAAAGTTACAGTATAAATTAATATATAAATAAAAATAAAAATATTATCATATATATTATTTATATATAAGTTTACTAATATAAATTATTGTATTAGATATTATATTATTAAAAAAATATTTTAAAAGTGTCATTAAAGCATTATTATATCACTGTACGGAAAAAGGGGCTTTAGTGAATCAAAGTTTTATATTAAATAGTCTAAAAATGATCGAATATATATAATTTTATTATTTTCATAGCTAAAACCCATTATATTATGCTTACATTTATTGTGAGAATGATTAACTTATTCTCCAATGAAAGAAAATTATGTTGCTATTGGATTAAATGAATTTAAAAAATATTTAAAAATTATATATCTTGATAAATATTTAAACTAATCCCATTTGTAAAAATAAATATATATCTTTTGATCATTTATAACATCGTTAATTAACCATGCACTTTTAATATATTAAATGGATTACCAAAATTAAAGCATAAAATTAACTGAAAATGGAGGGTAAATAGGCACTAAATAAATATATCAATAAACAACCTATCTTAATTTTAATTTAAGTTCAAATAACTAAGTTTCAAATAAACTAATTATTCATTTATAAGGTTAACAACCCACAAATGTGAAGGTGAGACTTAAACCAACAACAAATACAAATATATTGAAATTAAATATTAATTACGCCATTTTTATATATCGATGAATTAATCAAGAACTAGCATTTATCATCATGATATGATGTGATGGATGGTGATGGATGACCGATGATGATAAGTCTTTTTTGTTATTCTAATGATGATGATGATGATATGTTTTCATGATGGATGATGATGAAACTGGAGAACGATTGATCATTGAAGTAGGAAGTAAGTCTTTAATAATCACAAAATATTTTCTCTACGTTGTAATTTTTAATACATTAAAATACATATATGTTTATATTTAATATGTAAAAAAATCAATAAGAAACAATTTTCAAAATTAATTTAAACTCTACTAAATAATATCCCATTATTTTCTAAATTAATCATATAATCAACAAAAATATCATCATTATTAACAACTATATAGATTTATGATTGTTGTAATTTATATGGTAATAATTTAAATTTTCTTATTAAGCTTAAAAAGTATATATATAGCTGGAGCTTAATACTTCTAACGTGGTAGTGTTGGATTATTTTAGTTTCACGGCTATTTTGCGTAATAACTGCTATTTTTTAAGAATTTTTTTTTATTAAATAACGGAAAATGATAAGTAATATAAAACCTAAAATTATGTATTTATAGATTAGAAGAAGCTTCATCTCTCATAGAAATTGATGCGTATTTTAGATTTAGATAGTTGTCCGAATGAAATCGAATTGGATGTTAAAATATTCTAACTCGGATTTTGAATGTCATAATACTTAATAAAACATTAAATGATATGACACTCATTTTCTAAAATAATCTCTAATTATCAAGTTAGAAATTTTTATTAAGAAATGAAAAATAATAAGAAGTTGGGGATAAGAGAGTGAGAAGTTGAGGACTCGGCTCTGTGATTTTTAGGATTTGTAAGTGTATTAAGTGTTAGAAATTTTTATTTGCTATTTTATAGGTTATTTCACTTCGTTCCCATTGTTTAAAGGAAATAGTCATATTTATAATATTATTACCAATCATTATATGTTTTTTGAAAGTATTATGATCGTGCATTAATTGGAATGTTACACTGATTAAAAATTGTTTAGTCCAATTATTTCATAAATTTTGAGTCTAATGATTGTCGTTTAAGTGTATTAATTGTCTATTTGTTTCAATTATTTTTCATCAATTCATATAATTGTCTATCAGGATAAACTATTAGAGTTTATTAACTGTATGACTATTTGGCACCTCAATCTTTTATATCTCCAATAATACGATCATTCAAATATTTAGTAGTTTGGTCAGATTCTCTTTCATTTTGAGCCTAAGAATTCGATTAATTCATATTTCTCTATGGGGTTCAAGAGCACCATATACTAATGGGTTGGTCAATATTATTTTAGATCTTATCCAGCGCTAGTCTCCTATACTCAGAACTTGAATTCAAGAATAAATTACGTTAGAATAAAAATCCGAGTAGTGTACTTCGAACACTGTCCAATACTCCTTTTCGATTGAATCTAAATCTACGCACATTGATTATTGATTGATCATGTCAATTAGAGCATGATTTTTTGATTTATTGGCCAAGATTATTTGATAATTCGATTGTTTTTCTTTGCTTCAAAACTCCTTGTTTGGTAATTCATGTTTAGCTATAAAAGGGGCTGCTTTTATTCAATTTTCAACTAAATCTTAAATCTCAACATTTGATAGAGTTTCATTCAATCTTTAAGCATTCTAAAATCTCAACATTTTATAGAATTTCAATTTAATGAATTTGAAGAGAGGAGCTCTCATGGGTGCTTTCATATTACTTCGGGAGGTGTTCATAAAATTTGTCTTGATTATCCTATTTTATATAAAAAAATTATCTTAATTTTTCTTTTTTAATGTAACATTTTAAATCGAAGTGATTTTCCTTCCAGATAGTTGCCTTTGATGCTCTTTGTAATTTATCATGGAGCATTTAGATTTCTACCAATTTATCGAGGGGATCATCTAGTTTAAAGTCTTTTAGCTTTTGTGTTGTGATATTTTTGAAGTCATAATGTTAGTCAAAGTCAAGTGATTAAATATTGTATTTGAGAGTAGCGATAAACCTTTTGGGCACTCTACTTCAAATACTTCTATTTGTTGGCTCACCCTCTTTTTTTTCTTCAGGTTGAATGACTTTAAAGTATATATTCTAAGAATGTATATTGTACATGAGTTTATCTATGACACAAAGAAGTATTTTACTTTTTGCATTTAAATTGTAATTTTTAATTTATTCCTTTCATTAAACTTGTATATATTTATATGGGATTGTTAGTGATCACAAAATTGGATTAATAAAACTATCTAAATAACAAAATTTTCTTTAGCAATCGAAATCGATACCTTAGCATTCTCTAAATTTCAGTTTGATAGAGATTTAACTATTCAGCATTTTGATTGCTGTGTCTTTTGATAATTTGGACTTCTAATAACTCGACTTTCTGTCAATTTGAACTTTTAATAAATTGGGACACTTAATTAAAAATTTAAACTATCAAGGTTAACTAAATTTGTTCTTTAAGGCGAACCGAATTTCTGTAGCATAATTTTGTTAACTTCATCAATGATGTCAGGGCCATCATTAATTTTGGAACAAAAACAACTTATTAGCAATCCAATTAACACGATGAGAAATGGCTTAAAAATTGCGTCATTTTCAAATTATCTCAATACGTGGCGTTTTGGTTTGAGAGAGGGTAGAAAAATGTGTCATTATTTAAAAAAACATGACATTTGGATCAACATTGCTATTAGAAACGCATTGTTTCTAATTTTAGTTACCTTTTTAAATTCTAACTTCGTTCGTTCTTCTCTTTAAATCCTAACAACGTGTTCTTCTTTACTTTGTACAAAGCGTTAGTTTTTTGACTAAAGTGTTTCAAAAAATGTTGCTGACATCGATTACTATCTGACCGTGGATGACATTCCAAACATTTATAATCGATATAATATTCCTTCTATCATCCCCTCTCAAGTCTCTTCATCTGAAGAGAATGTTTGCCCTCTAAGAGATGGCTTCATTACTATTTATGAAGCCTATTTGAATGATGGTCTCTAGATTCCCTTTACGAGAGAATTTTTAAAAATAATAGAGACCCCTGAGATTTGAATCGTTCATCTTTATTTCAATACTATTAGATATATCATAACACTGTGCATTTTTCATCAAGGGGATCTTCAATTAGATGCTCATATGTTTAAAAATGTTTTTCATTTTAATCAAGCGAGCAATTGGATTTTTTTAACCCCCAAGAATGGATTCAAAATAAATAGAGAAAACCCAAATTTGGTAAAAAGTTTGAAAGAAAGGTTCTTCTTCATTAAAGTTTCTATTAATTGGATCCTATCAAATAAATAGGGTGATGTCAATACTATATTTTCTAGTTTGATCCTTAAAAATATACATGTTATGAATAAATTTTGAGCTAATCTAATAAAGAAAATATAGTTGAGTTGTGTAAAACTAACAATTTTTTAATTCAAATCACTCTTAATGCGGTTAATTAGTATATTATCATTGAGAGAGAAGTTGTTGCTGATGTGCTTTCTTATCCTTTTGAAAGGAGGAATGATAGCATTTTCATAGGTTGTCCTCTCAGGCCTATCCTTAATCAACACAATATCAAGACAACAGTTTCAACATTTCCTCGTTCAGATAATAATGATGTTTTAAAAAGTGTAAATGAGGTTCGAGTTGAGATTGTTGAGATGGGAGGTGAAGCATCTGCTTATCCACAAACTCCAGCAATCATTTTTTCTTCTTTCAGTTCTTCAAAGGAGATTTCCACCTTACATTTTTAAAAAAATGATTCCCATCATTCCTTTGAGGGGGAACACGATTCTCTATATCATTTCTTACATGAAGATGAGTAGTCAATACTCTTATCATTGTTGAATATGGGATTTCAAATTTAATCAGCTCTCTAGCATCCGATGAACCAATCTTTGTGTCTTATATAACTTGGGCTACTTCTTGAGAACCAGAGAGTAATATACATTGTTAGAGAGTTTGTAGTTCATTCTCCACCATTCTTTCCAATTTCTATGGGTTCTAAGGCTTCATAAGAAATCCTATGTTTCAAAATTTTCCTACATTATAGACCTTTGAATTTTCTTTGCTAGAGGTAATTGTCTATACCAAACCCTGACTCAATTGGATCACTCTCAAGTTTTACACCTAGAGAGGGTTATCCAACCCAAGAGATATTCTTTGAACCATTAATTTTGACTCATTCAATTATTTTTAAATAGTTGACTCAAACCTTTTTTTTTTTATAGTGTTAAAAGTTGGTGCACCAAATCTAAGATAGGCTCCATAGTTAGGATACTAAAATTAATTGCCCATATCAGTCTTACACTAACCCTTCCATAGTCCAAGATTTGAAGTTCAGGGCTATGGTTGTCGAAGCTAAGGCACCACTATTTGAGGATTGAGCAACTTGTTTCGAGAAAGAGTTGGCCAAAGGGATAAATTGGTGCTAAAATTATGCTTACCAAATTTCCATTGTTAGAGAATTGGCTATAGCTATTGGGGCTATGGATGGATTAAAAGTAGAATGCTTAAGGCTTCAAGAGCTATTAAGGAAGAGTATCTTACCTGAAGAAATTGGCTCTCTACTTGATTTTTAATTCAAAGAGGAAATCAATCTTTATAAGAGGATAGTCTCTTTGATATCCTCGGATTTTCCTACTGACATATCGGATGTTGGTAATTTTAGAGCTTCTATGACTTCTAAGGTCATTAATTTCGAGGAATAAGGGAGCTCTCTAATCTTGAAATCTTGCTCGAGCATTAGTTGTAAGATTATTAAGCAATTTCTATCCTAAAATTTCATAATCTTATATTATACTTGTGAATAAGGACGGTGTAATTTATTTTTCAATGTATATATTCAAATTTTTTATCTTCAAATATGCATTATTCTTTAACTGATGTTGATCAAGCGATTTAGCCCTTGAGTATATGCATATGAGTTTTCGACCAGTAGATGGCCAAACTAACTACCAACTAAGTTTCTTGATTATTGTCACAGTTTAGAAAGAACCCAGATCCTTAATTATTTGATTAATCGTGTGTATCTCATGGAAGGGTGTATTCACGTTTATATATTGATAGCATCTAAGAAGTTTAGTATGTTAGATAACTATTTGTTGAGTCTTAGTTGACTTTATCCAACTTGCCTTTAGACCTCTTAAAGTGGAATTAAATGCTCAGTTTAAAAGTCCTTGAGTCTTTGAAAACTTTTGGTGTGTGACCCTTTTTAAGGCCATGTGGTTTTATTGAATATACACCACAATCATTTCCTTGAATCGGCATAATTGATAGACAAAGTATTTAAATCAATTATCTGATTTAGAATCAACTGTAATCATATTAATTATATATAAATATGCAAAATGATAAAAAAATAAATTAAAAAATAAATTTTATTAATAATTTAAAAAAATAAATTACAACGCACAATCACTCTAAAGTGAGGGGTAGGGCTTACCTCTACGTTTGTAGACTAACCTCTTTATTGGTAGTTTATTTTTTGAAGTAGAGGACATTCCAAGTTTGAGAGAATACTTTTCATTTTGAATATGTAGTTTATATGGTCTGTTGTAGAGTATTATCGATATTAGAAATAATCTCTCCCAAATTAAAGATAGTTAATTTCTATATGTTGGCTACCTGGTTGCTTTAATATACTTTAATACCAAGTTATCGACCACAAAAGTCTGCGCATTTATCTTTTTGTTGTAGTATTGAGTGACCTTTTATTGATAGGCTATTGTCTAAAGTCACATTGTTTCTCTAACTTTCTCTAAGAGATTCAAATTTTATCTTAAGAGTTGAGAATTTTAATCTAGAGTAAAATTTTTCACTCAGCAATTTGGCAAACCTATTTTCACAAGTATCACTATCACCCTAAATCTTATTCTGTCATTATAAACCAACAACTATACATCCACCACTAATAGTTGGGAAGAAATCATGAAATTCTTAAAACCATAATATTTTTATGTAATTCCCTTTACTATAATCTTTGGCATCAAGAATATATTGATCTATTCAAAAACCATGTAAAGAAAGATAACTATTGACTCTGGACAAGAAAAATAACTTTGCAACAACCATCTTAAGCCTCGCTCCTAAGATCTAGACCGAAACTATATTATGATTCTCTAACATTTGAAAACTAGCTTACACGTCGATCTCACGTTGACAACAATACACTACTGAATGGCCTCCCAACCAAGTAATTCCATAATCTAAGATATTAAGACTTTTACGTCATATTTGGTTGCAGGAATTGAGGTGAAATGGAATTTCTATTCCCGTGGGAATAGGAATTCTCCCGTTTGGTTAGTGGTAGAATGAGAATAACAATTTTACCATTTATATGGAAATTGTTATTCCCACATGTGTGGGAATAACAATTTTCACATATTATTATTATTTATTTATTTTATTATTATTATTATTATGTATTATTATTATTATTAATTATTATTATATTTTATTATTATTATTATTATTATTACATATTATTATTATTATTAGATATTATTATTATATTTATTATTATTATTATTATTATTATTATTTATTAGATATTATTATTATATATTATTATTATTTTATTTTATTATTAGATATTATTATTACATATTATTTCATATTATTATTATTATTATTATTATTATTAGGTATTATTATTACATATTATAATTATATTTATTATTATTATTATTATTATTATTATTATCATTATTATTATTATTATTTTCACATTATTTCTTATACTATTCTACAAATCAAATAATGAAATACTAATTTCTACTTTATTCTATTCCAACAACCAAATATAAGAATAACAATTTTAACTCTATTTTCATCCTTTTCTATTCCCGATATAACTATTCTATTTTTACATTATTCTATTTCAACAACTAAACGTACCGTTAGAATAGGTCTAGCATTTGAATAATGCCTTTTATGGCAGTCAAACATTTGGCCTTAGCTCATAAAAATAATCATTCAATTCCACTAGAAATAATCATACAAGGCACCTAAAAATTTTAGAATACATCTATCAAGATATATTTTTGATAGCACGCGGTTATATTTGTATACCAACTGATCTCCCTTGAACTAGGTCACGGCATTTAAACGTGGCATCACACATGAATCTCACGCTGAATATATTTATCAATTTATGTCATATAAATAATATATCATGTATCAAAACAATCTTCTATTTTGAGGTTCAATGTAAACAATTTATATCATACTTTAAAGGCATAAAGTAATAGGTCTAAATTATAGAAACATAAAATACTTAGATCTTACCATACACGTGTTGATGTTTGAACTCTATTGAAACATTGGCCAAATAATAGTATGGTGTTCGAAAGTTAACTCGAATGCCAGTCAAACACCGCATATATCCTGCTGCAAAATGAATCATATGAACATAAAATTAGCAAATGTCTTCTATATTTACTTGTTACATTATTTCATAACTAAAACTAATAAAAGATGTAGAGAAATTCAGGATATCGAATAATAAGAGAATATAAGGATTAAATTGTCTAATAATATAAATATTTAATTTACAGCAAAACATATAAAAATAATAGATCAACAAATATGAACAGCCACCACTGCTACTCTTCAACTGTATTTCAAAATCATTCCTAAAAGATCTGTCAAAGGCAAAGAGGAAAAATAAGTTGGTTGTTTTACTCTTTCCTTTCCTAGCACATGGCTCCCTCTCTCTCTCTAGCACTAGCAAAAGGTGCAGCAATAATGAACATAGAAGGGCTCCACTTATATGGAAAGAGAAGGGGATAAATTGGCAAAGTAGGAAGTCACTAAAATTGGGGCGGCTAGGAGGAAAAAGCATACACTACACTTAATATTACTTAATTACTTTAATAATAATAATATAAAATCACATTCGATACATGCAGTGGTGTAGCCAAATATAAATAGCATAAGGGCTGCTAAATATTGGTGTGAAAGTGACGGCAATGGTTAGGGGCATAGAACCGAACCTCCTACAATTTTTTATTATTTTATCATATTTAATTGCCTTCTTATATTGTTCAATGTCAGATTAAATGTTAAGGTCACATTTTAATTTCATATTTTAATTAGGTAGAGTGCATGCATGGCAAAGGGCGGCTGAGTGATGAGTGTGAGGACAAATTAAGGTATTCACACTTCAATTTATGAGTCGGATTATATTGTTATATTTAACTCTCTATTTAATTTGTTTTTACCTTTTCAAAATTATACACATACATATGTAGTAAAGTCACAACAATCTAATTAATTATTAGCCATCAGCAAAAAATTATCAAAAAAACCCATTTGAAGATCTCACAAATTTGATATGTATAATCACAATATAAAAATTAATGATCCCTCTAGGTTAATAGACTAAATCTGAATCAACATATTAGGTGTTACATGTTAAGGATGATAAGCTCTTTCCACAGAGTTTTTTTTTTTTTTTGGTGGTGATAAGGTCATCAGAATGATAGACTTCTAACCATTTAAATGCATACTTAAGTATTGGAAAACTTTTATTTGAATATGCATTTTTTAGGTCATTACAAATTATTGAGAAACCAGATGCACTTTGTCTGTTGAAGGCTTTAAATTTATACAGGTTCTTGGCCTTATCTTGCAGTGGTTTAGCATTATCATTTAAATCAATAATCCAGTAGAATGATGATTAGATAATCATTTATTGTAAATTAATTTAAGTAATTAGGCAATTTTACAGTATATTGACCTACATTTTATAGCTACTCTTGATTAGTTTGTATTTTACAACACATTTTCTTAATTTCATGATCTAACTTCTTTTTGGTATATTCAAATCAAAATTCTTACCTCTAACACAAACGTGTAGATAACATCATTGCATAAAAAGAAAAAGAAAATAATCTATAACATAAAAATCATCTTGAATAAAGATGTAAAATTTTACTTATAAATGAAAAGATTTTCTTTTCACTTTCAAAATATTTTTCACAGATAAAATCGTATAAATATAGCTAACAATCAGATGCACTCCACACCTTATCCTAAAAAATTAATACCTCCAACATGAACGGGTCAATCTTAAAACTCAATAATAACGTAATATGTTGGAATCAACATGGTTGTTCCTAGTGTTGCGGCATGACGTCCTCTCCACTAAGAACCATGTTATGAGGGTGGATTGTGTCATATTAATAAGTATAGATGTTGTCTCCTACTTATAAATTGAAATATTTTCTTCTTCATTTAATACGCCTTTATAAGGATAGAATCTTGTAAAAACAGACTAACGATCAGATACGTCTCAGATCTTCCTCCAAAGCAAATAATACCTTGAACAACAACAGTTAATCTAATCATAGAACTGAACACATTCTCTGGATGCTAATGATATTTAATTAATCAAATGCAAGGAAAATAAAAAAACAATGTTGTCACGTGCGACAAGTCTCGTCTAAAATATCAAACACTGTTTAATTTGGAATAAATCTCAAATAATTGAAGGTCACCATCGAACAAGCATATTGCTCAACTATGTGCTTCTGCCTTGAAAGTTAGGTGTGATTACTTTAATTAGATTTGTGATGTTTTTGCCATCAATGCTTCACTTCAATTTTCACTTTCATCAGGAATAATATTAAGACTTCAATTTGGAGGTTTGACATCAATATAATGGCCAGATTAAATTCAATTATGATGTAAAGGATAAAGCTTTCAACTACAGAAATAATAACTTTATAATATAGAAGATTTGTGTATTGAATGTAATAATTTTATGAGATTTAAATTATTAGTAAATTACTAGAATTATTATATTATTTTTTTAATATTATAATGTGAAATTAAATATTAATTATATATCTGAATTTAGATTTAAAGTATTTTTTAAAAAATATGAAATCAATTTTTCTTTTTTATTATTATCTCTTTTTTTTTTTTTTATGAGAGCTATAGAATTGTGAAAAGAGTTGCAGCTATCTATTTAGTTTCTCTAACATGCTCCCTTTAATATCTTTACTTGTAAGTTAAAAAATTTTCCCTTTTCAAATATGAAATCCGCTACATAATTTTTTTTTTTTTTAAAAAAATCATCAATTAATTCTCATCAAATGACATTCATTGTGAAGAAGTAAAGCAGGTGAAAATTTCGATAATACCACAGCGCATATGAATGGCCACACTGGGATACTTATAATAATAATAATTATGTCATGTATTTTATTAAATGGGTCAAACATATTAGAATATTTGTATTTGTTTATTTCGTATAACTAGCTAAGATTTTATTGTGTCGTTGGATCCTTACTCTGATAGGGACAAGGATCCAACAGCAATACCAAACAAGAATATGCAGAAGGAAAAGAGAGAGAGAGTACGATCCGTGAAATTTTTACATGAAAAACTTTCTCTTAAATAAAAAGGAAAAATCACAAAACTTTTGTCCGAGAACTTGCTTCACTATTAGGCTTAGTTATGAGAGAGGACTAAATTACAGGGGAGTAACAGACTGCTCTCAAACCTTTTCTCTTTCCTCTTTCTCTCTCTATATTAGCTATACAAACGTAAATATTGGGATCATTTATTTGGTACACAGTGGCACTGGTGTGTGCAGAGGAGCATGCTGCCAACTTCAATCTAGTTTACTGCGTTAGGGAGGTTGCATGCATACTGGCTGACTTTACGGGGCGTCAAATCTGTAGTGATCAGGCATGCCCTGCAGGCCATCATTCTTTCTGCAGCCTGACAAGGCCAGCTACCAAATCTCTGCCGTGCCGATTTTATAGACGTGATGATAGTCGAGGCCCATTGTTGAGCCCACGGGCTTAAGTGGACTTTGAGTTTATTATCTCGCGTGGGCTAACCCTATTGTCTGGACCTCTTCGGCCTACTGAATCTCTATGGTATCATGGCCCAATTCTATGATGATTTATCTTCTAATGGGTTTCAAATATTAGTATCCATCACTAGCCTCTCATGCCAAATGGTTCGGAGAGTTTAGCCTTTAGCATGTTTAACGGTTGAACTTCCTCGAGATATTTTTGCATTGACATGATCCTTCAGGGTGCTCATTGCCTGGCTGACATGCAGCATTGTACGTGTTCAAGATGCTCTTCCTTCCATCTGCGAGCTTTGTTAGAGTCCTCGGACGTCTTCCTGAGTTGCTTTGTTTGATCTTGTCTAAGGACGTGTTCAAAGTCCGCGGATTCTCTCTGGGCTCGAGGTGCTATCCTGTTCGTTAGCTGGCACATTAAATGCACATTAGGTGCGCATTAAATGCGGCTTAGGAAAGGAAAAAGTCATCATTACCCTCGGACCGGTGGGGAAGCAACATGTGGCTTGGGTAATGATGCTGCGCGCCTTTTGAATTTTGAAACCGTTGATAACGGACGCTTACCTCCTTGCCATTAACCTGTTCCCATTTTGCTTTCAAAAAATTTTCTAAATCTTCAAAAACGTTCTCTGTGATCCTACTGTCGTGCACTGTTTATCTTCTTCTTCTCTTCACATTTTGATGGCTCTTGGCGTTGTAGACATTGCTTTCTCCCTCACGGTTTCTGACCTTGACGCCATTCATGCGAAGTACTGTATCCCTTCTGAGATGGGGATACTGGTGCTAGAGCCCCATGAGAGAGCCTGCAGCCCACCAAACGACTTCATCACCATTTACATAGTTCACCTCAAGAGTGAGCTTTGCTTTGACATGCCGCTAAATTTGTATCACATCTTGAGGGATCTCAAGGTTCCTATTGCACAGCTTCAGCCAAACGCAGTAAGGTATCTCGTCTCTCTTTGTGTCTTTGATCGTTGCCACAATCAAACCTTTGAGACTTTGGCTGTGAAGGTGATTCTGAGGTTCACGCACGGTCAGGGCTGGGTTGTCATTACTTCACATCCTGAGTTTGCGGAACTGAGTGGCGGCAACCCTGATCGTAGAGCCCCCATGCCTTGAAATCCAAATTTACAGTCCAATGATGATTCATCCTAAGGTCCGAGAGGAGGCCCTGGCCTAGGACATTGTTGGAGCTCCGAGTGCTAATGAAGAAGAGACTGGGGTCACAGAGCCTTCTGGAGCTGTTGAGCCCTCAGTCCATGATTTTGATGGAGACGCCCCTATGTCCAAGACCAGGGTTGAGGTTTCTATAGTGCCTGCTGCTAAGCCACAGGAGTCTGAGACCTCTAGAGAGGAGAGATCATGTAGTGATCTCTCGTTTCTCAGGTAACCTTCTGTCATTCCTTAACCTTTTAGTTTCTTATTTCCTTCCACTTATGCTTTAATGGCTTGGTTTTTCTTTATGATTTCAAGAGCTGACTGGGAACCTTAGGCGGCTCATTGGTAGTGTCGCCCAAACTTGTTTTGAGATGGAGTCCTTCAAAGCCACCAGAGAGGCCAACAAATATTTGGAGGCTGAGCTTGCTGAGGCCAAGAGGAAAATTACCTCCCTCGAGGATACATGAAGCTTCAGCAGGTTCAGTACAGGCTGCTGCGGGATAGGAACCTTTAGCTGGAGGAGGTGTTGAGAACTTCAGTCAAGGTCGTGGACATAGCACCGGCAATGGAGGGCAAGTAGTGGGACGGTATCAACTTGTGTCCCCAGCTGATGAGGCTGATGCATCCTTAGCCTGCTACGGCCGTACTTAATCCTTGGAACGCCAGTGCTACATGCTCGGAGGACTTGCATGGTCTCCCACGAAGGGCGTTTCCCAGGCTTTCTCGGCCGGGGCCATCAAGTGGATCTCGACCTTTTGGGTAGTCGGGATCTCTTGAGCAAGCGGGGCCTTTTGGACTATGAAGGCAGCAGTAGTAGAGGAAGCTTCTCCTCAGTCAGGACCTTCTAAGGGTTGCTTGTAAATTTGAGTTGTAGAGTTTTTTTTTTTCATGTACATTGGACATATAATGTTAACTTCAAAGTGTCAATAAAATTCACTTTCTTTTGCAATCCTTTTTTCAGTTTGTCTTATGTGTGTGTGGTTTTTTTATGACATGTTGTTAAGGAAACTTCATTTTTTAATAGCTTAGTGTCTTAACCTTTAGACCGCCTTAGGCTGAAGATGCTACCATTAGGGTCATCGCATGCTTACCGTTTTAAGCCCCCTAAGTTTTGAGTCCAACCACTAGAGTTGCTTGGCATTGTTGCCAAGTTTTAACTTCGACCTCTTAGGCCGCTCAGATATAATCGAGTTTTAAGTTTGACCTCCGGGCTGTTCGGACACGGCCGAGTTTTATGTTTAACCTGTATGGTCCCACATTGGATGGGGAGGTGAATGAAGCGTGCCTTATAAAGGGCGTGGATACCTCTTCCATTGTGGACGCATTTTGGGGGCGGCTCGGCCGTCTTCCAGGAACAAAACCGTGCGGGCTGCGTGTTGGCCTGGGACGCCGTAAGTTTCCCCAGACCAAAGCGGACAATATCCACAGTGCGGATGCGCCGGGGACGTTACATAACCTCCTAGGCCGCTCAGACACGTTCGAGTTTTAGAGCAAGTGAAAGGATTATTTTCACTTAATTTAGGGGCAGCCTAAGTCTTGGAATTAATGAGGTGATATGCAAACATTCAATGAAGTGCAAGATAAGAAATAAGGGAAGAGAAATTTTATCATATCAATGAAACATGTTACAAGCACATTGGATGATGCATTTTGCCTTACCTAGCCATATATATATATATATATATATATATTGATAGTATTTTTTGAGATGTGTGGCATTCCAAGTCCGAAAGACTAGCCTCCCTTCATGGGTGCGCAAATTATGGGCTCTATTTTGAAAGATGGCTGAGACTAGAAATGACCCTTCTCAATTTGGGGAGAGTTTATTCCGACCGGTATTTTTACTCGTGGCCTTTATACTCCTCAATACTAGGTTCCCTACTTCTAACTGTCATGCCTTCACCTTTTTATTATAATATCAGGTTACTCTTTATTGGTACACCATAATTATTAGCCTTGCAAGGTCTCGTGCCTCCTCGAGTAGATCGAGACTCTTGCGAAGTCTCTGTCGTTGCTGTTCGGGTCATAGCACTTGACTTAGAGACTCGGAAGTTTGACTTCCACTGGGATGACCGCTTCTGTCCCATAGCACAGGCTGAAGGGTGTCTCTCTTGTAGGCTCCCTCGGCGTTGTTCTATACAACCAGAGAACGGATGGTAACTTGTTTACCTATGAGCCCCCGTAGTTCTCCAGTTTTGTCTTAAGTCCATGTAGGACTGTGCAGTTTGTGACCTCCACTTGCTCGTTGCTCTGTGGATATGCGACCGACGTATGGACCAACGTGATCCTCAGGTTGGTACAGTACTTAGTGAACTATTTTTCAGTAAATTCGGTCCGATTGTTCATCACGATGCACTCGAAAATCCAGAACCTGTACACAATATTTTGCCGGACAAATTCTGTGGTATTCTGCTCTATTATCTTCACTAGTGACACAGCTTCGACCCATTTTGTAAATTAGTCAATCTCGACGATCAGGAACGTTTTTTGCCCTGCTGTAGTCGGAAGAGGTCTGAGTATGTCTAGCCCCCATTGAGCGAATGGCCATGGTAATTACAGTACTCGAAGTTCAATGTGGGGTTTGTAAGTCATGTTGTTGTGGACTTGACAATTTTTACATTTGTATACGAAGTCCATAGCGCCATATTTTATAGTTTGCCAATAGTATCCTTAACTTAGGAGTTTGAAGGCGAGATTCTTGTCCCTAATGTGGGATCTATAAATTTCAAGGTGTACTTTTTGAAGAGCGTCATCTGCCTCCTCAGGATTGAGACACCATAGGTAT
Organism: Nepenthes gracilis; assembly: GCA_033239525.1. Classification (NCBI taxonomy): domain Eukaryota; kingdom Viridiplantae; phylum Streptophyta; class Magnoliopsida; order Caryophyllales; family Nepenthaceae; genus Nepenthes; species Nepenthes gracilis. The sequence goes on along the minus strand of BSYO01000027.1, from coordinate 4,375,583 downwards.
GAGGCCGAGAACTCGCGCCAGTATAACTGACCGTCCATGATAGTGTACCAACCCGCTATTTTCTTCACTTTCTTGGTTGTATCCGCGTCCTCAGGCAATGACCCGTTGAACAAATACCTCAAGTACAGAGTCATCCAAGTGCTGGTACTTAAGACTTGCATCACTTCTGGCTCAAGATCTTCGATGCTTGGCTTGCATAGAATTTCTCGCATCCTCGGGCATACTGCTCTAGGTTTTCGGATGTTATTTCCCTTGCCAGCATGTCTACCTTGTCTTTCTCTTGGGATATGGACAAATTCTACCTTCCCGAAGTCCATGGTCAAGCTTTGGATCTTCGAGAGGTATTTAGAGAGTTATGGGTTGTTAACCTCAAAATGTCCGCGAACTTGATTAACGACCAATTCGGAGTCGTTGTAGACAACCAAATTCTTGGCATAATATTCCTTGGTTAAACGGAGTCCAGCTAGCAATACTTCGTACTCTGCGGCGTTGTTTGTGGTTGAGAATTTAAGGGTCATCGAATACTTTATCTTCGACCCCTTAGGTGTTCGCAACACAATACCAACTCCATAGCCATCCTTCATTGAGGAGCCGTCCATATGCAGTGTCCATGTTGTTGCATCATTTGGCTCATTTGCATCACGATGGTCTGGATCACCAGAAGTCCGCCAGGGCCTGACTTTTCAGGGCTAGTCTTGGACGAAACTCTATATCAAACTCTCCCAACACAATGATTCACTTGACCAGTCGTCCTGACATCTCGAGCTTCTGCAGGATCGCACTTAATGACTGATTGATTAGGTCCACTATTTTGTACGCTTGAAAGTATGGTCAAAGCTTTCGAGGGGAATACACCAATACCAAAGCTATTTTCTCGCGTGGGTGTACCTGGTCTCTGTGTTAGCCAGGGTCTTGCTCACGTAATACATAGGCTGCTACCTGTCGCGCTGCTGCTGTACCAATACCGAGCTCATGGCCGTATCGGACACAGTAAGGTACAAACACAGCTCCTCACCTGAATAGGGAGAAGCTAAGAGAGGAGGGTTCGACAAATAGTCTTTGATTCCTTGGAACGCCTCCTCACAGTCATTATTCCATTGAAAGCCGTCGGTCTTTGCTCCTCTCAAAGCCTTGAAAAACGGTAAGTGCTTCTCGGCCGATTTGGCCATGAAGCGAGGAGAGAAGCTATCCGCCCAGTGAGCTTCTGGACTTCTTTTATTGACCGAGGAGACTGCATTTCAATGATGGCCTTCATTTTCTTTGGGTTTGCCTCAATTTCTCGGTGTGAAATAATATAGCCCAGGAACTTTCCAATTGCCACTCCAAATGTACACTTGGATGAATTGAGTTTTATCTGGTAAGCTCTAAGCACACTAAAGGTCTTGTCCAGATCTTGGATATGGTGATCAATCGTTTTTCTCTTGACGAGCATGTTGTCCACGTAAACCTCCACATTCTGTCCGATCTGGCCTTCGAACATCTTATTTACAAGTTGCTGGTAAGTTACACCCGCATTTTTGAGGCCAAAGGATATGACTTTGTCACAGTATTTTCCTTGGTCCGTTATGAATGACGTATACTCCTCGTCTTCGGAGCTCATCCTTATTTAATTGTATCCCAAGTACGCATCCATGAAACTAAAAAGTTCATGATTGGACGTTGAGTTTACAAGTTGATCAATTATGGGTAGAGAAAAGCTGTCATTGTGGCATATTTTATTGAGATCCGTGAAGTTTATTCACATTCTCCATTTTTTGTTATTCTTCTTTACCATGACCACATTCGATAGCAAGTCCAGGTACTGCACCTCCCGAATGAATCTAGCATCCAGGAGCTTCTTCACTTCCTCATGTATGGCCACTAATTTCTCTACTAAATAATTTATGCGCTTTTACCTGATGGGTTTGTGATGAGGATCTAGGCCCAATTTATGGATCATTATTTCTGTGGAGATCCCTGGCATGTCCCTTGACGTCGAGGCAAAAACGTCCGAATTCTTTCACAGGAAACTGATAAGCTAGTCTTGAACGGTTTGGAGCAAAGAGCTCCCTATCTTGATGTACTTTTCTGGGTCTCAAGGATCCAGTGGGATTTAGACAGTAGGTTCTCTCGATTGCACTTACTGTAGTGTCACTTCATCTCGTAGGTCAAGGTCATCTAGAGGTTGGGGAAGAGGTGTCTGTGTGATTTGGGACAAGTAGTATATCTGCTCAGCAATTTAGTCTCCGAGGACCTCCCCAATTCCAAATGGAGTCAAAATTTTATCTTTAGAAGCAGGATGAAAGTGATAGCACTGAAGGAGGTCAAGTAAGGACGTCCGAGGATTACGTTGTAAACTGATGGGAGATCCACGACCAAGAAGGTGAGGACCTTAGACGCAGTCCTCGGGTACATTCCTAACATGATCTTTTGTTGGATGACACATGGAGCATTGTTCAGATCTTTACAGGAAGCGGTTGAAGTAACCCATCTTTATTAGTTCTTCGATTTTCTTCTACAGCATCCAACAATCCTCCGTACTGTGGCCTCCACAACGATAGTAATGATAGCACTACGACTAGTCACCACCTTCTGGATTCTTTAGCGCTTTGAGCCACTTTAAAAATTTCTCATCCCGAATCTGTATCAAGACATTTGTACGGGTGTCGTTTAGAGGAGTGAGATTTATTAGCCTTAACTCCCTCCGAATGACCTTCTCAGATTTATGCAGCTTCTTTATTATTTAGGGACCTGGACGGTCCCCACTCTTTCTTTTCCCTTCCACCACCCTCAGGTGGAAGTTTTCATTCTTCTTTGGCCTCTTCACGTGATTGGCTTCTTTGACCGCAATATATGCTCACACCATAGCCTCGGCCTCTGCGAACGTTAGGAGACCATTATGAATGAAGTGCTTGAAGAAGGCTATTCCTTTCAGGGCAAATAAGAACGCGTTCAGCTTCACCCCATTGGCCAACTTTGGAAACTGCCTAGCCTCTACTACAAATCGGGCCAAAATCCCCTCAAGCTCTCCCTAGCATCCTGTTTCATTCAAGTGAGGTACCAGGACTGCCTTTCTATCCTCCGAATGGAGGCAAATTGCGAGAGGAAACTTGCCGCCAACTCGTTGAAGGAGTGAATGGAATCAGCTGACAGTCCGTAGAACCACACCCTTGCGTCGTCCTTAAGTGTCAATGGGAAGCACTGATATATGGTCATCTCATCTAAGTCTTTAAGGCTCAAATGCTCGCAAAAGTGATTAAGATGATCCATAGGGTCAGCATTCTCATCGTAGACATCGAGGTTTGGCATCTTTAATTTCGGAAGGGAGTGGCCTCATTCTAATCTCCGTCGTGAATGGAAATTGGCGTAGGTCAACTCCTCCATTGTTTCTGCCAATGACTTAGTCCATGCGTTCTCCAGTTTTTCCTCCACATGGGGTGGGGCCGCCGCTACTTCTCGTTGAGGCAATTTCACAACTCGTAAGGTCCTTGTATTGCTTGCGGCTCTAGGACCCCCTAACCCTGGGAGGTGCATCATCATGGGGAGCTGCCTCCTGAACGGCGCGCTCCTAGTTGTGGCGAACAGAGCAAGGATTGCGTCTCTCTGGGCTCTCATTCTGAACCCAAGGACATAAGCGACCTTCAAGTCGCTGAGAAACTTTACTGCTTGAGGTAACTTAGGTCATCGGAGCCTCGTGCTGGTTGGCTTGCTTGTTGGGGTGTTTCTTCCTATTGCCCCTATTCTGGGACGTCCCGGTTTAAGTGGCCTTAGAAGGTGTTTCCTTCATCTGCTCGTCCATCTTTGAGCAGAGAGTTCAAATGGCCCTAGATATGTCGTCCATCCTTATGGCTAACACTTATACGATTGGATCGGAATGATCTTCTACTCTGATACACACGACAAGGCCATTGTCATATTAGGCCGCGTTCCTGACAAGGGCACTTGCTTGTACTCTCGTGTTCACCATATTTGACTTTAGAAAAAGCGTAGAGAAACTTCTGAAAGATTTTTTAAAAACGTGAAAAACTGACTTTTAGTTGTTTTTCACAGACGGCGTCAATGTTATGCCTCGAATCCTTACTCGGATAGAGACAAGGATCTGACGGTAACACCAAGCAGTAAGTATGCGGAAGGAAAAAAGAGAAAGAGAGTATGACACGTGAGATTTTGACATGAAAAAACTTCTTTTAAATAAGAATGAAAAAACACGGGACTTTCATCCGAGAACTTATTTCAGTATTGGGCTTAGTTATGAGAGATGACTAGATTACAGGGGAGTAACAGGCTGCTCTCAAGCCTTTTCTCTTTCCTCCTTCTCTCTCTATATTAGCTACACAAGCGTAAATGTTAGGATCTTTTATTTGGTAGACAATTAATATATATATAGTGGTTGAGTCTTTCTTTATAGGGTGTTCACATGGCCCTGGCGTGTGTAAAGGTGCTTGCTACCAACTTCACCAATTCAGTTTACTGCATCAGGGGGGTTGCATGCATGCTGGATAACTTTACGTGGCGTCACATCTGTAGTGATCGGGCGTATCCTGCAAGCCATCATTCTTTTTACAGTCTGATAGGGTCAGCCACAAAATCTCTGACACATTGATTTTTGCAAACGTGATGACGTCTGAGACCCATCATTGAGTCCATGGGCCAGAGTGAACTTTGAGTCCATTATCTCGCGCGGGCTAACCCTATTGCCTAGACCTCTTGGACCTTTTAGGCCTATTGGGTCTCTATGGTATCAAGGTCCAATTCTATGATGATTGATTTTCTACTGGATCTTGGATATCAGTATCCATCAGATTTAATTTAGGATTGATACCGACATAAAAATTAAAGCATACATCAAAATGTGTTGAAATTTTTATAAGTCTGATAAATTATTTCACGTGAAAGATTTAGAATAAATTATGTTGATTTAACAATGTGCATCGGAGTACAAATTATTATCTTAAACTTCTAAGTTAAAGATGGTATACATCATATACAAATAGCTCTACAAGTATCTGTATTTACACGTGCTGGCTCCACTCGTATTTGTACAGGCAGCGCGCAAGAAGAGACGACATGAAGATGTTTTTGTTTATTTGATGGTCACTTTGTATTCCGTCTTCCAATAAAGTTTGGTATGTTGCTATAAACTCATTATAGAACATTTTTTAACCAATTTATGGTAAAGTATTTTTGCAACCTCTTCTTAAGTTTTGTGATTTTTTCCTTATTATATAAAATAATTTTCTACATAAAAAGATGTTATAATTATTGTGTGATGGTTTGTTTGCCATTATTTCCTCCTCACAAACTCAAATAAGGAAGAGTGGTTTGATCTTGGGTGTATTTTTGAATTCCTCCCAACAGCCATTATGGTGACTATTGTGGTTATGCTATTTAGAGTTAGGGTAAAATAATTTATATTATATTACTTGGACTCCAATATAGGTTAATATGAATAAGTAGTCATATTAAAAATAAGATAATAAATATTAATATCTATAAATATTTAAAAATTATACCTGTAGAATATAAAATGATGGAATAGTATTTAAGATAATTTAAGTACTTAAAATATATACCAAATAAAATATTTATGAGTAAATAAGAGTTAAAAGTAATAGGAAAAAAGAAACAAAGATGTAGATCTATAAGATTCTAGAGTACACAATAATAAATAATTTCATATTATCTATATTCTCAAAAAATTTTATAAAAATGATAAAATTAAATTTATATAATTAATCTCAATTACTAAAATATAAAATCACTAAAACATAATTAAGATGAAAGTTTGGTAAAAGTCTTACATTTTATTAGATATTGGGATAATCTTATAAAACCCTTTTAGATTATGATATGTCCCATAAACTTGCACCTTGGATTGATTACAAAAACAAAAATAGAAACTTGCATGTTCGGTTTTTTAAACATTTCAAAAATAAATATATATTAATGCGTCTTGGATCCGAACTTCGAACAGATTCGGGGTGATCCGCTTGTCTTGGTTCCGGTACCGTTCCCTGAGTTGGATCCTACACACCACTAAAAAGAACAGGAGGTCAGCGTGTTGGCGGAAAGTTGTCCCACCGAAAACACTTCGACGCTCAAGTCAGTAAACAGCCTTCGAAAGATAAGAAAGTTTCTAAAATTGAGAATTGAGAAAAAGAGAAGAGAAAGAGAGTGTGTTTCCAGATGAAAGAGAGACAAGACTGTCTTCTTGAATCTGAAAGGTGGGGATGCAGTAAGCGGCCGTCAGAGGCGCGTTTGTATGCCTTAGGTTTTTGAGTAGCAGAAAGTGGAGAAGTGACATTGTGGGTGTTGTAACAGCTTGCGAGAGTCAGTGTTTGTGTGAGTATTAAATGGCACAAGTAACTGAAAGCGTCAATAAGAGAGAGCGTGCCTGGAATGAGAGTTTTAGGGCTTTCTTATAGTTGAGCGGGCGATCCTTCTTCTTTGGAAGGAGTGATCCCTGTATGATTCTTTGGCTGGCCTGCCTTTCAGAATTGATGCCAGTTGCCAAAAGGGTTGAAATAGTTTCTTTCCATAGCGGTCAGCGGCTTTCCAAATCGCTTACCTTCCTTCTACGTTTTTACCGTTGGAGCATCCCATTTGGTAGGTGATTGCGAAAATCTGGCGCCTTCCTTACGAGAAAGGCGCCGATTTTATCAATATCCGTTTTGGAAACCAGCAGAGATCGTGGGAATTGCTAGGAAAGTCGTCGCCGGCCGTCGATGGATCGTGAGCTTAAGTGGGTTTGGCCCGTAAAAGCCTTTTTATTTTTAGCTTGTTGCTACAGTGATTCCGGTCAACGCTCGCGTTGACCGTCTGAGAGTGTTATCTGTCTTCCGAAGTCCAGACGGTCAACGGTGGCGTTGACCGTCTTGGGCCTTTCTAGCTTTGGGCCTTTGGGCCTGTTGGGGCCGTTTTTACGTTGACCGTTTGGCTTACCTTTTGGGCCTCCGTTAACCGTGGGCGAACCCATAATCCGGTGTACACATCACTAGCCCCATGCCGGTTGCCAAAATTTTGGGTTTCGGTATATTCATGATGGGATGCCCCTTACTACCCTTCGTCATTTGAGAATCCCGAAGGACTCTATGAAAGGCGTAGAGGAGAGTTTGACTGGAACTGTTGACCGTCCTGGTCAATTCTGAAAAACAACATTGACCATAATTATTGATCGTCCTCGTCAATTCCGGAGAACGACGTTGACCAGAATTGTTGACCGTCTTGGTCAATTCCGGAGAACAATATTAACCGAAATTGTTGACCATCTTAATAAATTCCGGAGAACAATGTTGATCGGAATTGTTGACCTTCTTGGTCAATTCCGGAGAACAATATTGACCAAAATTTTTGACCGTTTTGGCCAGTTCCAGAGAAGCTTTCCCACTAGGCTTGATTGACGCGTGGCCATCAGCTGGCTTGCAGGCCAGAAGAAGACACGCGTCTCCCTTTGGTTAGGCGGAGATCTTGGCCATTAATGCATCAGAGATCCACCTTTTGAAGACCCAAGTAGGGAGTTGACACGTGGCAGGATGGACGACGTCCTTAATGAGGGGTTTTTGCGTGTGCTTGCCGTTTAAGTTTTCCCTCCACACTTCGAAAATCGTTTACACCTCCAAGCTTTCGTCTTCTCCGTTCCTAACTTTTAGAAACCCTAGTTCTTCAAGTCAGCCATGGCATTCGTTGCAGACATCGTTTCCGTTTTGAGAGAGAGTGATGTCAAAGCGTTGTGTGCAGAGTTTAGCATCCCAAAAGAAATTACGTGGAGAGTTCCGAGAAGTAACGACAGAGTTTTTGCTCCTCCAAAGGGGCATATCACAGTCTACGAGGCCCACCTGAGGAGCGGCTTTCGTATCCTATTGCCGGAAGATTTGGAGTCTCTTTTCAAAGCTCTACAAGTACCCATTGCCCAGCTTCACGCCAACGCTATCCGGTATCTCTGCACTATGTGTACTTTTTTTCGCAAGCGTGGTAAGAAGCTTAGGATGTCCACGGTTAGGGTTTTGTTTAAAATAAATCAGGGAGGAGAGTGGATATCACTCGTACCCCGTTCTGGTATGAATATAAATAAGGTCATATACGACTCGTTGAAAAATTGGAAGAACCGGTTCTTCTTCGTGAGTGTGGGAACGGCCTTGCCCCTTCAAAAGGATTGGGGCCAGGTTTCGGAGGCATATGCGGGGACGCTGTCTGTGGCGGAGACGGCGGCCCAGGAGGGGATAATTAAGTCAATAAAGGAGAACCCCGACGAGTTCATTCGTAATTTTTTGGTTTCCCGGGAGGAGACTAGAATCGTGAACTGGGGTCCGCCATCCCCAATTCAAAAACCTATGCTGCCCGTGAGGATGATGAACCCGGAGGATTCCAAGGGCATTATCATCCGTATGCGGCATACAGACGAACGGTTTATTGGCCCGCTGCCAGAAAAGGTGCTGGAGACGCCCTTATTGTCATTGTCCCTCATTGATTACGTGGCTGTCGGGATCTACAGCGGGCCCGGCAGCACTGCAGGCCTGGAAAAGACCCATGAGGACTGGCCGGCGGATTCAGGAGTCATCTTGGCGCAGCTTGCGCAGCAAGCGGTTCCTGGTGCTGTATTGGTGGAGCCTTTTGAGGCGCTAGCTTACGAGCTAGCAGTGGATGCGCGGGAGCCATCCGTTAGCTCCCTAGTTGTGCAGACTTCTGCTGCGGAGCCAACAGTAGAGCGCGATCCTCCGGTAGCAGCTCCAGAGGCAACATTTGAGGATCCCCAACTGCAGTGGATGAGTCTGATGATATCTTGGAGCGCATTTTGGATGAGGGAGCTACGAGCTCGGCTCGAAAGGATGCTCCTGGTCCACCGCCACCTGGGCCAGGTTTAGAGGGAAGGCCTGTGAGGCCTGCGAGGAAATTTTGGGAGGCATGATTCTTGGTGATTAATTTCTCGTACTTTCTCCTTTCCAGATTTCTAACTTGCCCTTTGTTTGTTTTTTGTGCAGCCGTTGAAGGTGGCCTCCGCCTTTTTTAAGGTGGTGGAGCAGCGCGATAAGGCGCTAGCAGATAAGGAGGCGGAAATCGCCTGACTGAACGCCAAGCTGGCCGCTTCAGCAGGGGAGCATCGTAAGGAGACTGCTGCTCTCGAGGCTGTCCTGGCGAGAATGGAAGCGGAGATCGCCAGCTTGAGAGCTGAGAATGCTCGTCTGAAAGAAGAGGAGGATCGAAGCAAAGCAAGCAAGAAGCAGCTTGCAGATCGAATATCCACTCTAGAGAATGAGCTGGGTCTCCGGATTCGTCTCCACGAGGTGGTGGGCATGCTGCATGCACGGATGTTTGAGGGGGTCCAGGTTTGTCGGCATCTTGTGAGGTTGATCGACCCTAACTTCCCCGTTGAGTACCTTCACTTAGGAAACCGTGGGGTGCAGCATAAGGACCACCTTGAGGAGGAGCCCCGGGACAGTCAGAGGCGGCCGCCGTCTCCTTAGCCTTTTGCACCTTTTTCTGCTTGTACTTATGTAACTTTGTAACACACTTAAACCAATGAAATGGAAATTCTTTCAATTTAGTGCCAATTTATTTTTACTGCTTGTGTTTATATGCTTTGTTGCATGGGGCGGCCGACTGAGTTGGCCGGTTGGTGTTGTTTGGTTGTCTAGGAAGCGATGTTCGTAGGCTTGACAGGCGGTGGTGTTAACCAACCTGGCGGCGCTGTCCAAGTGATAACTTCGACGGCCAACGTTGGAGAAGGATGCTTCTCCCTTCGACCGTCGCTGACTGATCCCGCTATGTCATCGTAGAGGAGGTCGTTGCGTATGCTGCATAAGCCCCCCTAAGTTTTTGACAGCTATCGGGCCACTTGGATGACCAAGGTTTAGTATGACCGTTAATGGGCCGCTCGGATGACCGAGGTTTATATTAGGCCGCTTGTGGTCCACCCGGATAACCAGGGTTTAAAATAGACCACTTATGGGCCACCTGGATGACCAGGGTTTAGATTCGACCGCTAATGGGCCACTCGGATGACCGAGGTTCAAGTTCGACCGCTTATGACCGCCTGGATGACCAAGGTTCAACGAAAGGGTGAAGACCCTCTCGACTTAGGGGCAATCTAGGTCGGGTAACCTGTAAAGAAAACACATGTACATGCACATAGGAAGGATGCTAAGTAAACTCTTATTTTTCTTAAAAAACAAAACAAGCAAGCGGGTGCAAACAATAATGCAAATGCATACCTGTGTCCGCTACTGGAAGTATTGTTTGAGGTAGATGGTGTTCCACGTTCGCGGAACTAGTTTTCCGTCTTGGCTCCGGAGTTTGTAAGCTCCATTTCGCAAGACGGCAAAGACGAGGAAAGGCCCTTCCCAATTAGGGAAGAGCTTGTTGCGGCTGGCCAACTTGCCTGTGTCCTCGACGCCTCGTAGGATCAGGTCCCCCACATCGAATCGCCGCGCCTTAACTTTTTTGTTGTAGTATCGGGCGATCCGATGTTGGTAGGCTGTTGTCCATACTCTGGCAGCGTCGCGGGCTTCTTCTAACAAGTCTAAGTGCTCACTGATTTTTTGGTAGTTAGTCTGTGGGTCAAAAGACTCCACCCTGAGACTTGGAAGCCCAATTTCAACCGAGATTACTGCGTCAGTCCCGTAACAGAAGCGAAGGGTGTCTCGCGCGTTAGTTCCTTAGGGGTTGTTCGATAAGACCAAAGAACGGAAGGGAGCTCGTCCGCCTAGGAGCCCCCTGCGTCCTCCAGCTTAATCTTTAACCCGTGGAATAGCGTTTGGTTTGTCACCTCCACCTGTCCGTTTGATTTGGGGGTATGCCACCGAAGTGTGGACTAGCTTGATGTCAAGGTTGGTGCAATACTTGGTGAAGCATTTCCAGAGAACTGGGTCCCGTTGTCGGTCACAATGACCTCAGGGATGCCAAATCTACAGATGATGTTCTGGCGGAGGAATTCCATGGCGTTGTATTCATGTTATCTTAGCCAGTGGGGCAACTTCGACCCATTTGGTGAAGTAGTCGATGTCCACGATTATGAATTTTCTTTGCCCCGTGGCAATGGAAAATGGGCCGAGGAGATCGAGCCCCCATTGCGTGAAGGGCCAAGGGGCCTGAAGGGCCTTCAGATCTGCGGATGGCTGCTGGGGGAGCCGCTTGCAGTCGCTGCTCGTTCTCAGTGTAAAATATTTTGAGCAGACGATTGTTGGCTTGCATCTGCTCCATCAGCTGCTAGAAGTAGAGCGCTAGCACTTCGCCCATTGTCCCGTTGACCGCGGCACTAGCAGAGTGGTCCTGGTCGGGATTGGTGGTGTCTCTAGCGGGGTCGCTAGTTTGAGCTCTCGTGTTCACCATTGCAGAATCAGACAGTGAAAGAGAGAGAGATGTGCAAATTTATGGTTGGCTTTTGTAAACATCTTCCCACAGACGGCGCCAATGATGCATCATAGATCCGAATTTTGAACAGATTTGAGGTGATCCGCTTGTCCTGGTTCTGGCTCTATTCCCTGAGTTGGATCGTGCACACCACTAAAAAGAACAGGAGGTCAGTGTGTCGGCGGAAAGTTATCCAACCGAAAATACTCCAACGCTTAAGTCAGTAAACAGTCTTCGAAAGATAAGAAGGCTTCTGAAACTGAGAATTGAGAAAAGGAGAGAGAGAAAGAGAGTGTGTTTCCAGATGAAAGAGAGACGAGATTGTCTTCTTGAATCTGGAAGGTGGGGAGGCAGTAAGCGGCCGTCAGAGGCGCATTTGTATGCCTTAGGTTTTTAGTAGCAGAAAGTGGAGAAGTGATGTTGTGGGCATTGTAACAGCTTGCGAGAGTCAGTGTTTGCGTGAGTATCAAATGGCACAAGTAACTAAAAGCATCAATAACAGAGAGGGTGCCTGGAATGAGAGTTCCAGGGCTTTCTTATGGTTGAGCGGGAAATCCTCCTTCTTTGGAAGGAGTGGTCCCTGTATGATTGTTTGGCTGGCCTGCCTTTTAGAAGTAATGCCAGTTGCCAAAGGGGTTGAAATATTTTCCTTCCATGGCGGTCAGCGGCTTTTCAAATCGCTTACCTTCCTTCTACGTTTTTTACCATTGGAGCATCACATTTGACAGGTGATTGGAAAATCTGGCGCCTTCCTTACAAGAAATACATCGATTTTGTCAATATCCGTTTTGGGAAGAGATCGTGGGAATTGCTAGGAAAGTCGTCGCCAGCCGTTTGATGGATCGTGGGCTTAAGTGGGCCTGGCCTATAAAAACTTTTTTATTTTTGGCCCGTTGTTACAGTGATTTCGGTCAACGCGAGCATTGACCGTCTACGCGTTATTCGTCTTGAGCCTTTCTAGCTTTGGGCCTTTGGGCCCTATTGGACTATTTTTACGTTGACCATTTGGCTTACCCTTTGGGCCTCTGTTGACCGTGGGCCAGCCCATATTTCAGTGTACCCATCATATATGTATATGTATATATATTTGAACAAATGCGATTATTTAAATGGCTTTGATCGTTTAAAATAAATAGGACTCTTTAAATGGATATGATTGATCTAAGTAGATGAGATTGTCTCGAATCGACGCGAAGAGGTGTGATTATTGCGAATAGACATATTTGCTTATTATAATCTATAAAAGTCATATTTATGGTTCGGCATGCAAAAATTAAAAGATGCATTAATTCTTAAATTTATTCTTGAATATAAAGTCTTTCTCAGTTATTACTTATTGTACAAAATAATTTACAAGTATTAAACATCCACAGTCATCTATTTAAAGTTTTGGGTTTAATTTTATTAGCATAAAATATAGCTAAATAAATAATTTTATTATATCATTAAGATAATTTGCATTCACTCGTCCTTAGCTTTCTTAAAGGGTTGATTAAAGAATTTATTCAAAAACTGATAATATGGCATCGTGAACAAGAGTATAAATAGGTGGTCAGGCTCTAACATAATCTATCATTAATATTATATATTTTCTTTTTTATTTGGCTATATTTACGGTCAGCCATGCATGAAGCATGGGCCACTACGTCGTTTGAATAAATCAAAAGAGCGGACTGAGTCGTATACAAACACTAACCAACAAATTGTTATAACAGTACGAGCACTCAGAAAACCAATCTTAATATTACTATATTTGAGTCTGTCTTATCAAACCAAATATATTTTTAGGTTTTTGATCCAATCAAACGGTCTTGATCATCTTAACATCAATTAAAACCTTATTATAATGGACAAATTATCAGCTAATCAGATAAAATTTTTCTCGACATGATAAGCATATTGAACAGAGGAGGATGACAAAATCAAGCCAAAATACTACCTTGCCGAGGTACAAATTGTTAGCCTTGATCGTGCGATACTCTCAATTACGAACCACGTTGGCCAAATATAAGATAACGATCTCTATCACATAACTGTCATATGATAACCCATTATGAATAAGATTATAAATACATTAACTTCTCATAAAAAAACGATTAACTAATGGAAAAAATTAATTGATTAAAGCTCATAAGAAAAAAAGTACTCATTTTACAAATAAGGTTATTAAGTCACCTATAATATAAGGTCAGACCCTATATAAACAAAATAATTTTAATATAAAAAGAGATACTTAGGTTTTTAACGGTGACATTGAAAGGATCACTAATTCTCTAAATACAAGTATCACAAAACTGAAATCCCCACCTTTAAAAAGAATAAAAACTTACTTTTTAAGATGATATTCTTCCCAAAAAAACTCTTAAAATAAAGGACATTGTTCTACCAAAGTCAAAAATTGCCCTCCTCTTTACCTCAAACATTATAGTTTAAGAGGTGTCTTACTAATTAGACAGTCTAAGATAAAAAGTTGAGTTATTTTTATATATTTAAATTGTTATGTTAATTTATTTTGTGTAGAATTTAAATTAAAAATTTTAAGTCCATACTTAAAGTCATTTATATTAAATTAAGATTTATAATATGTGTCAGTAAAGAATGAATAATTAGATAATACATTTATCCATATAAATTAGAATATAATATATATATATATATATTATTTTATTAGAAAGCTTTTATTTTTAAAAGAAAAAAATTTATAAAGCTGCCACAACAAAAGATAACTCATGTGAAACAAAAATAATATAAAATATTTAAATAATATGACATATTATTTATATCTACATTATTAAAATTATATAAAAATAATTAGAAACTATATTTAATAAATGTTCTAAAATATTTTTTATTTTAAAAAGAAAAGTTGATATGCAGTAAATTTTAAAAATATGAAGAAAATAAGAGGTGTGGGAGGCGACAGGATTGCGGGGCCCAGCAAAGCGACAGAGCAGCCAGCAAAATCTAACTTAGCTGTCTGTCCGAAGATCCTGATCGTACATCTGGCCTTGCCCCAAGAACAATTCTGACCTCTGCCGTACCTCACTCACTAGGAAACATAGATCGCGAAAATCAACGGCCGGGATGGCATGGGATGACATTACGTGGCATCGAATGTGTCCTAAGCACGTGATTCTTGTCATCTAAGGTAGGACCCGCGTTGGAAGCGCCCTTGGTATTATCGTACGACGCTTGTAATTCGTTAGCATTATATATTATTGATGATGAGTTTTTTTAATTAATTAACTTATATAAATTAGTTATATTTCTGTATATATGATTTATTAACGATATTACGTAAAAATTAATTAAATTTTTTTTTATAAAAGTGTTCAATAAAAAAATTCAACCAATAAATTTAGCAACATATGGAATCTTACAGTGACCCACGCTTCTTGTGAACAAAATGTAGAATTTTACTGTGGCACATGCCTCCGTCAATCCACCTGAGATGATTAGATATATATCAACAAGTAATAATATTTACATATTCACTTATATATTTATTTATATTAAAATCATCAAAATTAAAAAAAAAATAAATTATAATATAATAAAATAAATATTTATTTTTAATAATTTTAATATAAATAATTATATAACTAGATTTATAAATAAATTTTTTCTTTTTTTAAAAACTATTAATCTTGGCATATTAAAACTTAACATATTTTCTTTGTCTGTATTGACCATTGTAATTAACTTTTTTATCGTGTATTTTATTTTTAGTACTAATAAATCGAGCTTTCTTTATAACCGACTTAAAAATGATAAGAAAAATTATAATAGATTAGACCTAATAATTTTTATACCAAATATATAATTTTTTTAAAAAAATGATATTTATTCAACACATATATAACTTTCAACAATTTATTAATATTTTTAAAAGTTTTAATAAATAATATATATAAAAAATATATCGTAATATCGGTATTTTTAGGTTTCTAATAATTAATTATTATAATATTTTTATATAACATTTCCAAAAAAATAAGGATAGTGAGTGGAAAGAGAGAGGAAGATGAAATAAATCATCAAAATTTTTGGGGTCCACACAGCCGCCATTTCACCGCTTTTTTTTTTTTCTATGTTATAATGATTATTTATTATCCCAATAAAGAAATATATTTTTAAAAAAACTAAAATTAAAATTACACGGTGACTTATGAGATAATAAAATTAATAAAATTAAAATTAACAATTATTATTATTCAAGAAAAAAGGAATGGGGCCGGCGTAAGGTAGAGACACACAGCATAGGAAAAAATAATTAAAATAATTAAAATAATCGATTTATTTTATTGTTGGATTTTAATTTGATATGATAGCATATTTTTCGAAGAAAATTTAGGAATAAACTGAATTTTTAGCTATATGAAATTAAAAGTGGCAATGTAGGAAAATACTAAATATAAAGGTAAAATATTTTTAAATTAAATCTATTGATATCATAAAAATTATAAAATATTATATTATTGAGAAGTTATAAAGAGCAATTAGAGAGGTCCTCCAATATTATTTAAAAAAAATACTATTTTTAAAAATAAATAACTGTCCATCATTATTTGAAAAGGAAAATATATACTATTTATAGTCTTCTTATCAATTAGGATACTTTTTCTAAAATGTATGATTGTATATTCAATTGAAGAGTTACATTACTTAAATATTGAATGATCTAATCATTATATAAAATTTAAATTTAATACTTGTTGGTTTGACGCATTAACAGTTTGCTTGATTCAATCATTTATTTATTAATTTATGTAATCATTCATTAAAATTAAATCATTTGTATTTATTAGCCAACTAGTCGTTCAACACCTTAATCTTTTGTATCTTTAATAGTTCAGTCATTCAGATAGGATATTACTAATTAAATCAGGCAAAAATTAGGCATTACAACTCTTATCCTTATAAAGATTTTATATTCAAAATTTACATACCTCAAAATTCAAATAGGTAGTGATATTTCTTCCAAACTTCATCATCACGTTCCCATGTCACTATTCATTGCATGGTTTCTCTAAAGAACTTTAATTAAATGACTTGTCCTAATCCTCAACACCTGATCTTTCTATCCAAAATTTAAATTAAAACCTCAAAATACGTCAAATTCTCATCAATTTGTAATGGTTTGTATTCAATCACATATGAAGGATTATACAAGTACTTTTTCAACGTAAAAAAATGGAAGAAATCATGGCAATCCGCTAAAGTCGGAGATAAAGCCAATATGTTGGCAACTTCTTTGACCCTTGCAACACCTTAAATAGCCCAACAAACCTCGACTTCAATTTAACTTTTACTCAAAACCTCAAGATTCCCTTCTTAGAAAATACCTCAAAAAAAATAATGAACCACTTTAAACCTTAAATCGGATCTCCGTCTACCTACATAACTTTTTTGACAACTTTGAGCAACAATCAGTCGATCTTGAATAATATTAATCTAATCGAAAGTGTCATGAATAATATCGGCATTCAAAAGTTTATGATTATTAATTTCTTTTCAATTAATAGGAGACCAACATCTCTATCCATATAAGTTTCAAAAAGGTATCATCGCGATACTCGATTGATAATTGTTATTATATATAAATTTGGCCAAAGATAAATAATTATTTTAATTTTTTTATCTTCAATACAAATGCCCTCAACATATCTTTCAAATTTTGAATGATCCTCTCCAATTAACCGTCCATTTGAGGGTGAAACATCATACTAAATTTTAACTTAGTACCCAATTCTTTATATAAGTATTCCCAAAATTTAGACACAAATCTCAAATCACGAAAGAAAACTATCAAAGCTAAAATACTATACAACCTTACAATTATATTTATATACAAACGTGTTAAACGGTCTCTTGAAAACGTCATTCAGATCAACAAAAAGTGAGCCGACTTTGTCAGCCTACCCTTAATCACCCAAATGACATATAAATTCCTTTGCCGTCTTAGGAAATTCTAAAAGAAAATCCATCATAATGCACTTTCATTTTTAATTGAGAATAGACAAAGGGTGCAAAAATTTTGGAGGTTTTTATACTCAACTTTGAATTGTTGGAATACAATACACCTGGCCACATACACCACAATCTCTAACCCCATGTTTCACCACCAAAATTTTTTTAATATCATGGTATATCTTATTTACTCTTAAATGAATTGTGTACTTGAACATATGAGTCTCATTCAAAATTTTTTCCTTTGACTCATCAATATTGGGTACATTGATCCTATCTCAAAATTGAAAAATTTTATCCGCTTGTAAATTAAAATCTACTCGTGGCTCATTATCCAAATCTCTGCCAATGTTCATCAAATATGGATCATTCATTTAAGTTTCATTAATCTTCTTTATAATTAAGGGTTGTACTTGGAGATATGACAAAATCATCATCGACCATTGGATATGCATTTGAATAATATAACTTTTCATCCCAACCATTATTTTCCATTTATTAATCATCAAATGACCCTTTATACTTCAAGATTTTCGGCTCAAAATATTAGCAATCACATTAGTCTTCCCTAACTGATATTGGATTTCATAATCATAGTTTTTCAACAAGTCTATCCATCTTCGTTACCGCATGTTTATTTTCTTTTATAAAAAGAAATATTTCAAACTCTTATAATTAGAATATGTCATAAATTTTATTCCATACAAGTAATGTATTCAAATTTTTAACACAAAGATCACAATAGCTAATTCTAAATCATGGATGGAATAATTCTATTCATGAACCTTCAATTGTCTTGACCAATAGGTAGTCACTCAGCCACATTGCATTAATACACAACTCAAAACCCTTCTTAAAAGCGTCACAATACACTACAAAGCCTCTTGATCCATCTAGAATCAACCATATTGGTACAAAGGTCAATCTATTTTTCAATTCTTAAAATCTCATTTTGTAATCTTCATCCCAAAGAAAGACCATTTACTCCTAAGTCAAACATGTTAGTGGTATTGTAATCTTCAAGAAATTCTCAACAAAGAGCTTATAATAATCAACCAGACCCAAGAAACTATATGTTTGTAACATTGGTCGGTCAATCCCAATTGACTAGAACTTTAGTCTTTTTCGGATCCATTGATACACCATTTTTAGAAACTTTGTACCTTAAAAATGACATATCTTTTAATCAAAATTTATATTTCTTTAATTTAGCAAACAATTTTCTTTTTTCAAAGTCTACAGCGTAATCCTCAAATAACTTTTAAACTATTTAAAATTATTTGAATATATCAAAATATTATTAATAAAAATGACTATAAATTTATCCAGATAAGGTTGAAAAAACCAACTCATAAGATCCATAAATACTTATAATGCATTTCATCAAGCTAAAATGTATCATCAAAAATTTATAATAGCTATACCTCATTGTAAAAGTTGTCGTAAGTACATTCTTATCCTTAATCCTTAATTGATGGTACCCGAAATAAAGATCAATCTTAGAAAAGATTTGAACTCATTACAATTGATTGAATAAATTTATTTTCCAGAGATGATACTTATTCTTAATTATAATCTTATTCAATTCCTAGTAATCTACACATAACCACATCGATTTGTCCTTCTTCTTCACAAAAAGTACTGGAGCTTCTATGGCAATACATTAAGTAGAATAATTTTTTTAATAGATCTTATAACTATTGTTTTAATTTTTTTAATTCAGATAAGGTCATCTTATGGGGTGCCCTAGAAACCGACACAGATTCTGGTACAATATCAATAGCAAATCAAATTTCTCTATTATGAGGTAACCCAAGAAAATCCTTCAGAAAAATATCATCAAATTTACATACTATCAAAATCTCCTCAATCATTACATTATGACTCTTAGATGTGGTTACATATGTCAAATAAGCCCAACACCCAATCTTCATCAAATGGTTTGCATGCAAGGCCGAGATCAATCCAATCTTTTCTTTTCCAATTCTACCTTGAAACTTAAAAAGTTTGTATCTCATAATGCAAAACAAAATAGATTTATTATAGCAATCTATGCTAACGTGATAACATGCCAACCAATTCATCTCTAAAATAATATCAAAATTAGGCATCTCAAGCAATATCCAAGACTCTCAAGCAATATTACACCTACTTGGCTCAAAGGGTGCTTAAACTACGAAGTTAGGCAAGAGAGCCCTAAACGATGGAATTCTCAATATATCTAAGATTCCAAGCATCCATCTAATGGAGAGGAGGGATTATGCAGCATGTTCCTACTAAGCAACTGCCGGGTGTATCTATTAATCATTTAAAATTGAGGACATTCCTCAATACAGAATGAATTTCCTCCACAATTGAGGTAAATGAGAAAATGAAAATGATCTAATAGTAGGTATTTTGGGAAAACACAGTTGGACAAATGGCAAAATTTGCTCATATACCTTTTTCCACAAAGATAAAATATCAATATTAGAGCCGTATAATAAAAGTACTAATCTAATGGATCATCTCGACCACTTCTGAATATTGTTTGGCTTTTGAAACCTGGAGGATGGTGCACTATGCCTCTACTTCTCTTGAGCTTTAAAGGGACACGCAAGAATTTTATTTTATATGTTAGGATTAAATTTCATTCAATCTTTTCAAGATTTGATAGAACAATTACTATCACAATTCACCTCTAGTCAGAGGGTAAAAAGCAGCTTTGTCATCTTGTCGAGATCCAATAAATTTCAAATGAGAACATAAAGTATTTTCTAGTCGAATTCAATGTAAAGGCTATAGGCATATCAAAACTCACCGATGAAGTGAAATTGAATGTCTTTATAGTTGTGATACAGTCGAGTGGCTTTTTTTAATATTTAAGCTAGTAGAACTCGAAGATATTCTTGAAAATAGAAGTTATCACCAGGGCTTACATTGTGAATGAAGATGCCAATAAAGCGAAATGGTCAAAATGCTCGAATTATACAAGTAATTTAAGATCAAATGATGGAAGGAAGAAAAAAAAATGACAACAACTCTTCTATTTGGGATCATATAAAATAACAGTGAAGCGAGTTGGGTATTCTTAGAGAGCACATGCCATGGAAATTCTCGTCATTGAAAGACACTTGAATGAACATTTTGGTGCATATATAAAATTTAAAAAAATTGAAATGCCCTAGACAAGTCGAGAACCCGGAAGGAGGCCATCATTTTAAGTATTGCTTCTACCATTAAATTTTAGGACAAAATATTGAAGATTGTTGGTTACAAAAGGAGACTGAGGCTCTAATAGAATAAGGGTATTGTAAGAAATATTTATAAAACCTTGGATCTATCCCAAGTAATGATAAAGATAACGAAGAGCAAACTAAGCAACCATAAGACTAAGTAGCAACAGGACTTATTAGTATAGTGTCTACTATACTCACCTACAAATAGACTTCAAATCATCTTAAAAGGCTTCCTTTAGCAAGAGACAAAAAATTGTGGTAGAAAATAATATCATTAGTTTTTAATAATGATGATATGGCAAAAGTGGTCCAAGCTAGTTAGAAGCTCAAAAGAATGTGATTAATCTAAATACTAATTCTACTATCAATTTTTAGGGTACAACACTAAAAATTGTTGGATGTTATAGAAGGAAATTAAAGTCCTACTACAAAATGGGTATCTCAAAAGATATTTACAAAATCATAAATCTACCCCAAGTAATGATAAAGATGACAAGTTATAGACTGAGTAATCACAAAATCGAGTGATGGAAGGAGTTATTAATATGATATCTACCAAAACCATTGGTAAAAAAGCCCAAATCATCTTGAGAATATTTCCTTTAGCAAGAGGGAAGAATTAGAGGTAGAAAATGATGTCACTAATTTTAATAACGATAACATAACACATCTAATTTCTCTTTATTCTGACTCTCTAATTGTATCTATACTCGTTTCGAATAGAGTTCATGAAAACAAATTAAAATAAGTCTTTATAGATAATAGAAGTCCAAAAAACATGTCATACTTCAAACAATAAAGGAAATCTAGAAGTTAATCAAAAAAATTGGCTGCTCTAATCCAATTTTTGGTAAAATCAACTAAAAAATATTTTTCTATTCTTAAACACATTAAAAGGGATAAAGACAAATGATTTCTGATACACGGAGGAATGCCAAAATTTTTTTCAAGAGTTGAAAAAATATATGATACATCCGCTTTCACTGGCTTATTCCAAAGAGAATGAGAAATTATATCTCTATGTATCCATATCAGAAATAGTTTTGAGCTCCGTTCTGGTCAAGAAAGAGCTACGAATTTAATGGCTAATATATTTTATCAATAAGATTCTAACAAATACGAAAACTCAATATGTGTGAATGGAAAATGTTTACTTACTTACCAAAAAAAAAAAAGTGAATGAAAAATGTTACTTTAGTCTTAGTTTTTTCTGTGAGAAAGTACCATCTGTATTTTCAAGCATACTAGATTGTGGTCTTAACTAATCAGCCGTTAAAAAGAATCTTATAGAAATTAGAATAATATAGACACATATTCAAATAGTTGATTGAGTTGGATAAATTCGACATGGAGTTTAAAATATAACTGTTCATAAAGAATCAAACTTTCAAAAATTTTATCATTAAAACGACAACATTAATTTTGAAAGAAACAAATGACTGCATGGTGACAACTCCGAAAGGATCATCACATGCATGGATGCTGCATGTTAACAGAATATCCTCATATTCAGGTAACAGATCCAGAGTATTATTAACTTTACTTGAAAGATTTGAAATAAAATACTTAGTCACATTTAAATTTCTAACCACCAACAATGTGGTAAAATATATGGCTCTGCTAACCGATTCAAAACTGGATACAGAGCGTTTCATTAAAACCGAATCATCTATAACAATTGTAAGCTAGTGGTTAACCAAGTACTAGCTAAATTTGAAGTATCTAAGGCAAACCTAGCTAAAAATCTCCACAAGGTATAACATCTCTTGTTAAGCCTCAAAAGATTCACATCCCAGGGGATGATAATTGAAAAGCCGATTGATTTTTTAAGATGTCAACACTCGGTTGCCTAAAGAAATGTAACATTTCGGTTTTCACATAGAGTAATTAAGGTCAAATAATCAAAATTTGGGTTAATAAAATGAATATTAAGTTATAAAAAAATCATCAAACCTCTAGAAAATATTGGCATGATAACTAAAAATTTGATGATGAAATGTTGACCGAAATTATGGGGGAGTTGACTGAAAATTATTTTAGTTGACTGGCATAATGGTGAAGAGAAGCGATCGGTATGTTGTGGGAGAGACTGTCGGAATGAAATTTGAAGGAAAATGGCCAATCAACGCCAATTGACCGATAAAGATAAAGGAGTCATTACAGCTGAAAAAAAACTGGGTCCCATTAAGTTACGCCGCAGGACGTTAGCCGCGCCAGTGAGATGTTGAGCTGAGAGAAAGCTGTGGCTTCAGCAAATAGCTGGCGGCTTAAGGCTCAAAGGACAGCCGTCTTATGACCCAAACTGCCAGTCAACGCAATATTGACCAAGATGAGAAGTAAAATAACCAGCGTACTTGTAAGAAAATTAACCGGTATGCTTTTTGGCAAAATGACCAGTTTGCTAACTATCGCAAGAATATCCGATCAACTTGTTGACCGGATAAATGGCAATATGGCCGGAATGCCTTGCATAATCGGAATGCACAAAATGTTTAGTACACTGATGGCCGATTTGGAGAACACTGAGTTGACCGGAATAAAGGGCGTTGACCAAGTTCTAATATGCACAATTTTTCTGGAGACCATTTCCGGACAGGGTTGGATAAATTTTCGGAGACCATAAATTTCTGGAGACCTTGAACAGTGATCTAAGGAGGCAAAGGAATTTTGAAGACCATGAGCAATGATCTCCGAAGACGAAGAAAATCCAGAGATCATGTGATAAATTTCCGAAGATGTTCTTCCAGAGACCGTTTTCGGGCAGTGTTGGGCAAAATCCAAAGACCAGGGCGCATGCCAAAATTTCGGAGACCTTGGAAGAAACTTCCGGAGACTTGGATGCCAAAAGAAATGGTCCAGAGACCATGATAAATTTTTGGGGACCATGAGAAGGTGTTCGGAGATCATGAGGGATTTCCGGAGACCATGAATTCCAAGTAACATTTTCCGTAGACTTTGATCTTCAGAGACGATGATTTCCGGAGACCTAGATCTTCGGAGATGATGGCTTTTCAGGAGACAGATTGGGTAAATTTTCGGAGACGATTGAGAAGGTTTTCAGAGACGATTTCCGGAGACGATCGAGAAGGCTTGCGGAGACAATTTCCTGAGGAGATCGAGAAGACTTTCGGAGACGATTAAGTAAATATTTGGAGATGATAATTTCGGAGACCAAGATTCATGATAATTCCGGAGACCAAGATTCCGGAGACGATTCCTGGAGAATATTGAGTGAGTTTCTAAAGACAGAATGTCCAGCCAGGGTAGGTGAACTGTTTTACCTGCTCAAACTATCTAGAATTCTCAAGAGGATGAGAGAGGAATGGAATGTCGATAGTAGGAGACCTGCTCCCACCTATTCCGCTGACCTTCTAGAAAGAAAATTAAAAAAGAAAGTATAAATTAGTTAAACTACCCCATCGACTCTCATCTAACCCATCCTTTATAAATATTGAGCTTGACAATAGGAAAAAATAGCTAGAAAAATTATGAGAAAAGAGAAAAGAAAGAGACGATGAGGAAGAAGGAGTCATTAAATAGTCTAATGTCTACCATTTTTAAATTCATATTTTAATGCAAATATACCCTAAGTTTTTTTTATGAATTTATGTTAAAGTCTAGTAAGGAATATTATTTTATGCTCTCTTTGTTAAGTTTCTATATGAAGCATGACATGATTATTTGCTCTGATAATCTGAATTAAGGAAGAATCTCAATTAATTACATACTAAATTTAATGTAAAGATATTATTTCTTGATAGTTATTTATTTAAATATGAAGTCTAGTTTGAAATATTTGCATGTTTAAAGAATCTGGTCCATGTTTTAAGAAGTCCGTAATGATTAAAGAATCGATTATTGCACGTTTAAATGAGTTCATGATAATAAACCTCCGCTTTTGATAATAAACGACTTTGATAATAAGATCTCTTGCATTTTGATGAAAATGATCTCCAATTTTAAGACAATGAACGAAAGCTCTTATGATATTCGGTTAATTGCATTATGTGATTTGAAATTTTTGAAAAAGTATGATTTACTGAAAATAATATGAGGCCTTAAATGTAGCGGCTTATTGGTCAAGACTACGGACCTTAAATGTAGGGTATAGATGGTTAAGACTATGGACCTTAAATGTAGCGTTTGATGAGATATGTCATCGGACATGACAAAAGGTCTTTAATGTAGATTATGGACGGTCGAAACTGCTGCCTTAAATGTAGTGGGTTTTAAAATATTAATGTGTTCACATGAAAATGATTTTGGCTTTTGTCTTAAGATTTTCTACAAATGACTTTGATTCATGAATTGTGAAAAGGATCTTGATTCACGCATTACACTTTATATGCATTATGTTATCATGAATAACATTTGTTTGAAGTCATATATTTATGCATGTGAGTATCTTGTTTGGCTTTTTAGCTCATCCCTCTTCTATTTTTCAGATGATGTTGAATTTATACCAAATGAGAAGAAATGAAATCAACTACTGGTGCAGGAACAAAAAAGATTTTGATTATTTTGAAGATTTTGTACAAAGAAAATTAATGAATATTAGTATGCTTACAAAATGAGTAATTTGTGATTTCTAGAAGAATCTCAAAGATGATGTTTGGTTGGTCAAGTTGACATTGACCAATGAACCTTGGTGGCCAACTCAAGAAATTCAGCCTTATACAATCCTGTGCGAAGTAAAATGGATAAAAGAAGAAAATAAAATTTTGAGTCCACCTTTTCTATCCGGAATATATTATTATTTGATGTATGTACAATATGTTGACAGACTAATATGGAAAAAATATCGAAATGATGTGAAAGTTTAGGATAGATTAAGAATGATCAAATTAATAGATAGGTAAATTAATGAATTTCATTGATTAGATTTAATCATCTAATCTAGCAAAATAGGCTAGTACTAAGCAAAATTAGAACGTGGTGTCTGGGGGAATGTTGAGTCCTTGTAAATTTTAGGACCTAAATTTTGATCTAATAGAATTGTCTTGGTTCCAGAAGTCAAGGCTCTAGTTGGGGAATAGCAAGCAGAGAAAAATGAACTCTAGTAGTAGTAGTAATTCTCAAAATAGGGAGGAGAAATACTTGACCCTGCTAGAAAGGATGACCAACTTTATAGAAACTATGGGACAACAAAATATGGCCCCTATTCCAGTCCCAATTCCCGTCAATCAGGGAACATCTTTATATGATCACTTTACCAATGAACGAGTCCTAGAGTTATTGGGAGAACCAGATCCAATAAAAGCAGAAACGTGGATCCAACGGCTAAAGAAAGTGTCTGCGGTGATTAAATGTCAGGCCAAGGATAGAGTCCTGTTTATGACTCATAAGTTGATAGGAGAGGCCCATCATTGATGGAAATATAGAAAAGAATTTAAAATGAAATCTTGGGGTATAAATATATAGAAAATGAGTTCTTATGAAAGACATGCCATACTTCAGAAAACAATTATGGAAATCTAGATGCTCCGTTAGGATGAAGAAAGCAATGTTAGAAGATTTTTTCAAGATCTAAGGGATGATATTAGAAAACTCTTATCAACATTAAAACTGTTTACATATGGAGAAGTATTAGATAGGACAATCATTTACGAGAAGAAAATTGAGAAGGAAGAGTTTTACAAGAAACGGGCATTAGAAAGGGAGCAGTCAGATCCCTAGGGCCTTTTTTCAAGAGAAAAGTAGGACCGAAATTCAATCAGTATCTAGTTTCCAAGCGTCTTTAGGAAACTGCAACCATTATGGGGAAGTCATTTTGGAAAGACTTGTCTTAAATTGTCATGGGTATGTTTTAATTTCAAGAGGGTCATCACGGAGGAATGCCAAACCTCGCTATTTTTTTTCAAGTATTACCAAACGTTGTAACCTTCTTAACTGTAAAATTTTAAATTATGTTATATTTAGACCCATGCCATCTTTTGTTTTCCCCCACATTTTACATTCTAAAGTATTAGTAAGAAGGGGTGATCAGAGTAGCACAGACATTTGAGACTTAAGAACCTAACTTTTAATAAGATCTAAATCTAAAATTTTGGAATAATGAATCGAGTACTAAGGATCAGAATAATTTTTAGGAAAGATCTCAGGAAGCAAAGAAGAAAAAATTATCTTCAATTGGTGAACTTTAAGAATCGTCAAATTTTGAGAACAAAATTTCTATAAGTTTGAGAGATTGTAACATTCCGATTTATACATATAATCAAGGTTAATAATCAATAAAAGAAGAGTTATGAAGAAAATCAAAACTAGAAAATATTGCAAGATTACTAGAAATTTGAGGAAAATGTTGCTAGAATTTTAGTCTTAGTTTAGTTTTTCGTATATGGTGAAGAGAAGAAAGTGAGGGAGATCTTATGAAATTTGAAGAAAAATGGCCCAATCAACTCTAGTTGAGCGGTAAAGATGAAAGATTGTGGTCATTAAAACAACATTAGAATCAATCGCTTTTAAACAATCAGGGCTTAAAAGAATCCAAGATGAGAAGTAAAATGAAAACTTTGAGAAAAATGCTTTTTAGACGACTAACTATTTAAATAGTCAACTTGTTGAGAAATAAAACACTATGGCGGGTATGCATAATAGGAATAGAGTTTAAAGCACTAGGTTTTGGAGAATGGTGAGTTTCGAAATAAAGGGCATTGAAGTTCAAACAATTTTTCAAAGACCATCTTCGGATATGGATAAAAACTATAAATTTTTGGAACATCTAAGGTTTTGAAACCACGAAAAATGATCTTTAGAGACGAAGGAAATCCGGAGATCATGTGATGAATTTCCAAATATGTGACAATGTTGGTACCAAGGTGCATCAAATCGTAAACCTTGGAAGAAACTTCCAAAGACCTTGGATGCCAAAAGAAATGGTTTGGAGACCATGATAAGTCTCCGAGGACCATGAGAAGGTGTTTGAAGATCATGAGAGATTTCCAAAGACCATAAATTCCAAGTAACATTTTTCGGAGACCTTGATCTCTAGAAAGGATGAATTGGAGATGATGATTTTTGGAGATCTAGAACTCCGAAGATGATGGCTTTTCAGGAGACAAATTGGGTAAAAAGATTTGAAATAAGAATTAGGCTTAGATTTTCAAAACAATCAAGAAGGCTTCCGAAGACGATTAAGTAAATATTTGGAGACAATAATTCCGGAGACCAAGATTGCGAAGACGATTTCTGGAGAAGATTGAGTGAGTTTCTAAAAACAGAATGTCCAACCAGAGTAGGTGAACTGCTTTACCTGCTCGAACTCTCTAGAATTCTCTAAAGGACGAGAGAGAAATAGAATGTTGGTAGCAGGAGACCTGCTCCCACCTACTCCATTGACATTCTAGAAAGGAAACTGAAAAGGGAAGTCCAAATTAGTTAAACTTTCCTATAGACTTTTACCTAACCCATCCTCAATAAATATTGAGCTCAACAATAGGGAAAAAAAGTTAGAAAAATTGTGAGAAAGAGGAAAGAAAAAGACGAAGAGGAAGAAGGAGTCTTAGGCCAGATTGAAGTAAGGAGTCCAAAAACAAGGCAAGTGTACTCACCGTTTTAAGTTCATATTTTAATACAAGTATACCCTAAGCTGAAAAAAGTCTCCATAAGGAATATATTTTATCTCTCTTTATTGTTAATGCCCTGATTATCTAAATTAAGGAAGAATCTCAGTTAATTGTATGTTTTAAAAGAAGCCCTGTTATTTGTTTATGTAAAGATGTCCGATTATTTCATGATGTATGATTATTTACTTAAATGTATGAAGTCGGGTTAATTGCTGATATTTAAGTTGATTTTTTTAAAGATGTCAACGCTCTGTATGATTTAAAAAAATATGCGTTTAAAAGATGATAATAAGAGGTTTTTAATAAGATCTAACATTTTCATGTAACAATTTTAAGATGAACAATTGATTATTTGACTTTGAATTTTGGAAAAGTAATTTACAGATAAATAAGTATTTGGATGAACGAGAGCTATATGCCTTAAAAGTGGCTTGAAAATATAATGACCTTAAATGTAATGGATTCCTTAAATAATGGATGGTCAAAATTATTAAAATAGCATTGGATTAAAAACTATCATTTGATGAGAAATGGTTGGTACACTTTGGTTATAGACCCGAGAGTTGCAACTTTAAATATAGAAGAGATTATTTATATACCAGAATGCATCGCACAAAAATGATCTCGGCTTTGTCTTAAGATTTCCCGCAAATGACTGATTCTAATGAAAGCATTACACTTTATAAGCATTTCTCATGAAATCATATATTTATGCATGCAGTACCTTGTTCTTTTTTGCTTATCCTCTTCTATTTTTGGAGCCAAATGAGAAGGAATGAAGTCCTGACAAACTAGATATAGGAGGAACAAAAGATTATTTAGCCAACAAAAAATTAATAAAATTAGAATGCTTCCACATAATTTTATGGTTTGAGTAATTTGTATGGCCACTATTGACCAATGAGTTGACCTTATAAAAAGAATAAGATAGATAAAAGAAGAAAATAAAATGAGTCATTAAAAATATGATAATTGCCAAATTCATGGCTATGTATACATAAACCACATACAAAACTCTAAGCTTTGTAGGCTCATTGGCCATTCACACTGTGGGGACTACTAATACAAGCTCCATTTCCTATAACAGCCAGACAAAGTTATTAGAATGCCGAATGGTTAAATTTTTACCAAGTTAGAATTCAAATAATCTCTAAGCTTTGTAGGCTCATTGGAATTAGTAATTAAAAAGATTTTCTATTTAGAATGAATGGTCAAATTTTTACCAAGTTGGAATTAATCTAAACTAATTAAGGAAGATTTTTAGGTTATTAATCGTCTTATTATTTCAAACGGATAAATATAAGTCCAACATATAAGCAAAACAAATTAATATTATGAACTGAATGCAAAAATAAAAATTTTATTTTATTCATGAATTCTCTCGTATACAAGTTACGTTCTTTAAAGGTAAATCTGTAAAATCCTTCGGCTTGAAGAAAAAAGAAGAAAGGGTTGAACTAACAAAATCACCACCACTCTTACATACAATATCGAGTCACCTAGCTCTAATTAATATTATGACTTCAAAAATATCACAACGTAAGAGCTAAGAAACGTTAAATCGGATGATCCTCTTGACAAGCT
The DNA here is from genome assembly GCA_033239525.1 of Nepenthes gracilis. Lineage (NCBI taxonomy): Eukaryota > Viridiplantae > Streptophyta > Magnoliopsida > Caryophyllales > Nepenthaceae > Nepenthes > Nepenthes gracilis. Next base: position 4,345,921 of record BSYO01000027.1, on the reverse strand, counting down.
AGTGACAATCTAGATGCTCTACAATAAATGTTGAAAGGCTTCAGAGGCAACTACCTAGAAGAAAAATCACTTTTGTTCAAAATGTTATATAGAAAAGAAAAATCACTTTTATATGAAAGAAGACATTCAAGACAGACTTTATAAATACTTCCCGAAAGAATGCAAAAACATTTGGGAGAGTTATCTCTTTAGATTCATTGAACAATAATTCAATTAGATATTAAGACTTTAGATTTGATTAAATATCAAACAAAACCCCATTAGATATTTAGACTTATTTGAAGAACGAATGAGAATAGTTCCTTTTATAACCAAAAAATGAGCTACAAAAGGTGGTTTTTGAATCAAAGAAAAGTAGCCTAATGGTTAGAAAATATTGGTTAATATTGTAGAGAATCAAGCTCTAGTTGACAAGATCGATCAATAATTAATGCATATTAATTAAGATTTTGTTAGGAAGGAGCATTTGGATGATGTTTAAAACAAATCACTCAAATTTTAATTTGAGCATACTTGAAATTTAAATTTAATCTTTGAATATGGGGATAAGGGTTGGATACAATTTAAGATAAAACCAACTCGACCTATTGATTCATGGGATCCACAAGATAAAAACCCATGAAGAGGGATGGATTAACCGAATCGTTGGACCTGCATCAAAAAAAAAATTGTCCGAACGACTAAATGATCGAATAGTTAAATGATTGGACTAGTGGTAATATAAAAGATTGATGTGCAAAATAATCAGTTGGTTAACAAATTTAAACGATTAATCTTGACGAATAGTTATATGAATCGATAGATGAACAGTAAAATAAAATGAAACAATTTGCCTAACAATAGGCGTTAAACTCATAACTTATATAACAATTGGATCATTTAATTTTTAATTAATATAACTCTTTAATTAATATGCAGTCGTACTTCTTTAGAAAAGATACGTTAATTGATAATAAAATTATAAAAGTACCTATTTCTCCTGAACAAGAGGAGTAGAGGGGAATCATTCATTAAATAGCAAGTATAGAATTCTTATCGTTTAGACATTTGAAAATATTAAAAATCACGAGGCTAAGTCCTGTGATTCTTTCTCTTATCCTTAAACTCTCATTATCATTTATTTTTTAAGAAAGATTTTTAATTTAAATATTAAAAAATATTTAAAAAAATGGAGTCTTATATTATTTGATCTCTTATTAGGTATTATGACCTATGAAATTTGAATTAAAAAGTTTAAATGTCAAACTCAACCCTATTTAGACAATTATCCAGATTCAATGCACCTGTCAAAGTTTAATTTAATAGTTAACATTTAATATGTTAAAATAGCATAATATATAAGTATTTTTATTTATATTTTTATAAAAAATCTTAAAATATTATTATTATAAAAAATAATAAAAATATACTATTTTTATAATTATATATTTTAAATTAATTTTTATTCAAGTCTCAATTTCAATTTAACGGATAAAAAGGAAATATCATAGGCTGCGCCGCAGCAGGCATCGGAGCACCATCGCTGCAGCTGCCGTAGGAAAGCTACGGCCAGTAAGCCGGGACTCTCCTCCTACTTACTGAGAACCGAGGCTGTCGTAACTTCTATATAGCTATTAAATATTTTATATATAAAAATAGTAATTTTTTAATCATAAATTTTTATTATATTAATATTTTAATATTTTAATATCTTATTAAAAATTCAATAAAATAATTATATATTATATTATTTTAATATAATAAAATATTAATTGTAACGACGCAACGATTGGGATACTGTGCGTCGCATCCCCGTTCCCGGGATACTACTACTTATATACAACCCTATTCAACTAATTAAGCGGACACTGCCAGAGAGTCAACCACCTGGTTAAGTTCATCTTCGTTCTGCTTCCTTTTTGGATTGGCTTGACTTATCAAGCCGTAACTGTGAAGGAGAGACTATGGTGACGGTGTTAGTGAGGGAGTTCGAGCCGGAAAAGGACGGAAAGGTGGTTGATGAGGTGGAGAGGAGGTGTGAGGCAGGGCAGAGCGGCAAGCTCTCTCTCATCACTGACCTCTTGGGCGACCCTATTTGCAGGATTCGCCATTCCCCTGCTTTTCTCATGCTGGTATTTCTTTTACTTCTTAATATTTCTTTCTCTAAGTGGCAATTCTGTTCATTGATGCAGTTTTTGGTGGGTTTAGTTCGGTGATGGATCTAGTGGTGGGTTTGCGCGAACTACCGACCCCAACACCGAAAAATCAATAATCATTGGTAAAACAGAGACATATCACCGTCATTTTCATGAACAACACAAGTTTAGTAAAATAATTCAGATGAAAAAGCAACAACCATATACTTTTTCCGTCAACTGAGCTATGTTTATATGAAGAGAAAGAAGAAGGTGGTGACTGCTCAGAAATGTCTCTTGCTAACCTGATTTAATTTTTTTCTGGGTGGTTTGCTTAGGTGGCTGAAATGGTGGAAGGTGATAATGACGATGAAGAACACGGAACTAGAGAGGAAAAGAGAGAGATTGTAGGGATGATCAGGGGTTGCATTAAAACCGTCACTTGTGGCAAAAAGCTGGCTAGAAGCGGAAAGAACGGCCATGATCATCTTGCCAAGCCCGTCCCTGTCTTCACCAAACTAGCTTACATCTTGGGCCTCCGCGTCTCTCCCTCTCACAGGTTTGCTAAACCTTCTTCATGATCTTCCAGTTTTCGAATGAAGCGAAGCTAAATTTCTCTCTCCTCCCTCGATTTTCTTTTCTGTTTTGAAATGGCAGGCGAATGGGCATAGGTTTGAAGTTGGTGACAAAAATGGAGGAGTGGTTCAGAGAGAACGGTGCACAGTATTCTTACCTCGCCACCGGAAACGACAATCACGCTTCCGTTAAGCTTTTCACCGACAAATGCGGCTACTCCAAATTATGCACGCTTTCCATATTAGTACAACCTGTTTTCGCTCACCGGGTGCGGGTCTCCGCCCGCGTCGCCGTTATCCGCCTCACCCCCTCCGCGGCCGAGGCTCTCTACCGCCGCCGCTTCTCCACCACTGAGTTCTTCCCCCGCGATATCGATTCCATCCTCAACAACAGGCTAAACCTCGGCACTTTCCTCGCCGTCCCGTGTGGCGGGGCCTACTATTCCGAGTCATGGCCAGGAGAGGACGAGTTCCTCTCTAACCCGCCTGAGTCGTGGGCCGTCCTCAGCGTTTGGAACTGCAAGGACGTCTGGAAGCTGGAGGTACGCGGCGCGTCGCCCGTGAGGAGGGGTTTAGCGAAGGTGAGTAGGTTCATGGACCGGGCCTTTCCGTGGCTCCGAATACCTTCGGTTCCTGACGTTTTTGGGCCGTTTGGGCTTCATTTTCTTTATGGGCTGGGTGGAGAAGGCCCACAGGCGGTGAAGCTAATGAGGGCCCTTTGTGGGTCCGCACACAACGTGGCGAAACAACACGGCTGCGGGGTGTTGGCTACGGAGGTTTCGAGCCGCGAGCCGCTCAGGTTAGGAATTCCCCACTGGGAAAGGCTATCTTGCGCGGCGGATCTGTGGTGCATGAAGCGGCTTGGGGAAGACTACAGTGGCGGTTTGCTGGGTGATTGGACCAAATCACCGCCTGCCACGTCCATTTTCGTGGACCCAAGAGAGTTCTGAATTCGGCGGGTTGGAGGAGATTTTTGGCCCATTATAGGCCCTTAGATAGGCTACAAATTCATATGTTTTAAAAAATGAATTATATATAAATTGTTATATTTTTTTCATTATTTTCTTCATAATTTACGTATTTTAATATTTAAATATTAAAAAAATTATAAAAAATAATTATTAACATATTTTTTATTTTTATAAATATAAAATATGGATTCTTAAATCTAAAGAATCTAATGAACATTTTGTTCTTGGTCATGTTTTTGCTTTTCCAAGAGGATTTTTAAAATAATACAACTTTATTGGATGATATATGAATCTATAATTTATTTATAATTTTATTTTATTTTTTTCATATTTATAATATTTTTAATTGAAAAATTATTTATATTTTATAAATTTAAATTAAAAATTAAGTGTAATTTATTCTCCTTATGTTTGGGGAATTTGATTTAATCAAATTCTCGCATCTAAGCATCCATCATCATTAGTGGGAAGTCCAAAAGATCTCCCTTTAATGACCTTTCATGGAAGCTAAGTCGATTCTTCATTCCTTTTGCCTAATTTATTATAATTTTTTAAAATATTTAAATTTTTTATATATTTAATAATAGAGATTTATTCTTATAGATAAATAAATAACATATCATTAAAGTTGTATTTCAACTTCTGTTTTCTACTTCTTTTTAAAATAATATTACAGGAATATCATTTTGACAACAATTACAGAATGATTTTATATTTAATTATTTATTCTATGTAGGTTTATTAATGAAAATAATTGGATAAAATTTTATGTTAGTAAATAATATGATAAAAATATTTAAAAAAATACCCCAAATATATTTTCTCAAAATATGAAATTGTCGGTTGAGGAAGTTGTTGATTAAGTGGATAAAGATAAGCATTAGAGAGAAATTATTATTATTATTATATTTTATTATTACTACTACTATTATTATTATTATCATTATTTTTACCTTAATTTTTGTATTATTTTACAAACGAAATAATAAAATATTAATTTTTATCTTATTTTATTTTAATAATTAAATATGGGAATAACAATTTTAATTCTATTATCATCCTATTCTATTTTCTAAAAATAATTATTTTATTTTTACCTTATTCTATTTTAGTAACCAAATATACCATAAATTCTTATTCTTCCACGATTTCTCACAAAATTTTATTAAATTTATTGTAAAAATAAAACAAAGAAAATGACTTTAAAAGGTTTTTTTTTTTTTTAATTTCTACCCCACAAGATCCTAAAAGGTGCTAGGCTTATGCTATCATACCATTGTTGGTTACTCTCCATATTACACCTGATGGCTTTCCTGAACTATTTAAGTGAACCATCAAGGTCTATACTGTCGGACCTTTTTTTTGTGTTTCAGACATCTGCTTATAAGAGAAAAATTTTATTCTTCATTTGAGACACCTACTAAAGGATAAAATTACACATAATGAAGTTAGCGATCAGACGTGCTTAATATTTTCCTCCTAAGTGTACAATACTTCAAAATAAAATGACTCAGATATTAGATATCAATAATAATACATTCTATAAAAATTTATATCGATACTATAATATAATAATATGATTATTTATACCGATACTATCAATATCTCCTGCAAAAATAGGCGGCATCTCGGCTTCAATAACTACTAAAGTGGCAATTACTTGTGCCATTTGGAATTGAGTCGTTTGGGATTTGTGTGGGGATGCGAATGATTAATGAAGATCTAAGTGGGATAATGATGATGGGTAATTTTCAATTTGTAGGAAAAAAAGAAA